>JAWZYV010012841.1:2182500-2279002 GCA_038373885.1 Cheiracanthium punctorium | reverse complement strand
GTTCTTTCATTTTATCATTTGGAAAGTCTTCGTAAAATTTGTAAGTTTTCATTGCAGAGTTTGCGGGATATGCCACCTTGTATAATTTAGGTATAATCAATGTCAAAAACGTGAATAAAAATGTCATTACTGAAAAAACCAAAACCATTCTTAGAAATGGTGAATCTTGCTTTTCTGGGGCGTAGACTACAGTCACTACCTGAGTCTGATTTCTGATTTCTTCATCAAATCTAGCTGTGTTTTCGGATGTGGTTATCGCTGTGGGTTTTTGCCTTTCAGATAATTTTATAGAATCAATCTTGTGCTTTTTTACTTTAGAATCCCATGTTATATTAAAATTCATATTCACACTCATATGCTTTGGATACTCTGATATTGTTTTTGACTTTTTATGCTTTACCTGCGGAAACTCAAAATTATTACACCACTTATGAGTGCACGGCGTTTTGAAAATCTCAGTATTGTTTTTAATGCTTTCTTGGGATTTTCGAAGCTTCTTCATTTGCTTTAAGACGAATTTCATAAAATCATTTGCTTCATCGATATCGTGTACAGCATCATCATCATCATCATCATCTTCAAGATCATTTTGTTTCATGTTTTCGGTGTTAACTCGTCGATTCAGTTTCCTTAAATTGGACACAATGTGTCTGTAGGAAAGGTTATTGGGTTCAACTACTCTTTCTTTTCTTTTTACTACAGATAAAAGTCTGTGAGCCATTTTATCATACAAGAGCTTTGGTCTAGAACTGTCTTCAGACATAAATTTACTTCTCTTAAATATGTGATGAGAAGCAAATCTTTTCCTGTAACTTTTCCTTTTCCTTTTCCGTGTGATAAAATTAATATCTTTCTTCTTCCACTTTTTAACTGGTTTCACCCGCTCTGTTTCAATTATTTGCACTTCTTCAGAACCTTTGTTCGCTCCTTTGTCATCCTTGATTTCTTTTTCCAGCTGCATTTCCACTACATTCTCGATTTCAGTATTGTTATCAAAGGATAACGTTTTTTGAGTACTTGAAGTGATGTTTACTAATGTACGAACTTTTGTACCATCGTATTTTGAATCTGTTTTTAGTTGTATACCTTTAGGTATCGGAATTAATGTTGCATGACTATCCAAGGTACCATTTTCTACTGGAACAGTAACATCTTTTAGATAGACATTTTCACTTGAAAACTCATTTAAAGAAGGTATTTTTAATAATTCCTTTCCCTTCTGGAAAAGCTTTGCAATAGCATCATCATCATCATTAATTTTTACTGGAACATTTTTTCTTCTGCGTTCCGAACTTTTACTATTGGGACTGTTATTCTGATACGAAAAAGTCGGATTTCTTTCTGGGCCACCTGCAAATGACACTTCATATGATGATGGAACAGAGACCATTTCGTTTGTGAAACTAGAACTAAATCCTTGTGATCCCGGGGAACTAAAGTAAGAAGATCCGGCATTTTGAGGTGATGAACTAGCAACAACTGGTGACGGTACAATGCTTTGACTTGATACGGCAGCACTATTGGGAGGCAAATAGGCATTTTTGAATGATGATGATGATGATGATCCATCAGCTCCAAAAGATGAATCAGGGTATACTGGTTGAGGAGGAGGAGGAGGTGGTGGAGGGGGTGGAGGAGGTGGAGGGGGTGGAGGTGTTGGAAGACTGTCACGGTTTATTGGATTTAGCCCAACTGGTTGTATTGGATAAGCCGCTTGAACATTTTGCCTCGGATTTTCGATAGTTTTTTGGTTTTGTCTAAATTGTCGCCGTAAGTGAGGATTGCTTCTGTGGTGAAATCGACATTCAAGTTGACCACACAATAATACAGCTATGATGCAATAAATGAAATACAAATGCATTTTAAAATATCAGTCTGTACTTCATTTTCTAGAGAAAAGTATTGCTAATTTATTTCTTGAAAAATCTTCTTTTTGGGTTTGTTACAATCAATTCAAATTTGCAGCAAATTTCTGTCGCTCGCTACACAAAAGAAAAGAAAATAGTTAGCATACGGATTAACGTTATAGAATATCAAAGATTCTATTTGAACTAATTTTATTAATAAGAATAATACTCCATGGAGTCAACGTTTTGTAACCCAGCACACAAGGTTATGAGCGGAATATTAAACTTACACGCGTTAAATAAATGACAGAAAAAACTCTTTACTCCAGATAATTATAGAGTAAGATTATGCTGAATCTGAAATTTTTTTATGTTCTCCTATTAAAGAACAAATGCTTATGCGCGTGCGACCCGCTTAATTCAAAGGAGCGAAAAAAACGATCAAAGAGGGAGGGAAAGGAAAAATTGTAAGTTTCGAACTTTTTACGTCGAAACCCACATAAACGCAAATCTTCTCATTAAGTACTCTTTTTCTGAGAAATCCACGTCCCGTTTCCTGCTTACCAAAATACTGATGACATTCGCTCCGCTCAGTGATAGAAAAACGCTTCTAAAGGAGAAGTGCATTTTCAAGTTACGGAAAGGAGCGAAAATTCGTTCCGACTAATCGAATTTCGTTCGTTTGAGTTAAGCGTGTAGGAGAGAGTTGCTAACATCACCGAAAGTATCACATAGTTTACTTGTGCCCTTCCAAAAGATTTTCTCCATAATTTAAATTCTCATCAGAAGATCGAAAACCTCTGATATTAGTACCCCTGCGAAAATACTTCCGACTGCCGATGCCGTCAGAACTTTCAGAGCCTCAGATTTACTTTGCCCGTAATCCACACGAGCAGTTGGTATGAGAGGAATCAGGAATCGTATCTCCTAAACCTACAGTTACCAGCCCTTTGGGAAACCACGAACTTTTGTTTTTCCTAAATCAGTTTCTAGACGTTTTGAGGGTGGTCAGCTGAAAGCTGTGGTAGTTTAGAGTAGAAGAGTTCCAAAACGTTTCCTGCTTTAGAATAATTTTAAATGAAAAATTTAGCGTGTAAAAATGGGAAATACATTGATAATCACATAATTCAAAACTCATGCAAGAGTACAAAAGACCATATCAAAACTAAAACGCTAATTTCTACCTATTCATGAAACGGTATAAATTCCTTAGTGTAACGTCGTTGTGAAACTGCTAAGAAACTGCTAAAAGTAACTCTAAATAGATTCGCACAAAAATAAGTCAGTAGAAATCAACAACACAGTCATCCCTCGTGTAAGTTTTAAAATACAAAACCAGTTCATTTTTATAGTCTGTTTAATTATGACAGTAACATTTTTGCTAAAAGCCCGTAATATACTAGTAATACTAGTAAATATACTAGTAATTGGCAATTTACTTTCACAAATAAGAAACGAATTGTTATGTCTAGTTAAGTACAGGGGCCAATTATAAGTAGATAGCGTTTACCTTATCTATCCAGATATTTATATAAAAGTATTTGTCTTGACTGAATGAATTATCCACGAGCCAAAATTAAATTTTAGGATTTCAAAACGTTCTTTTCATATACCTTTTTTAGTCATCGTCGCCCAGCTGAAACTACTGAAAGGGAATAACACTAAATTTATCATGTATGTTGGCTTTGCAATGCAGACGCTCGATAAATGACGCTTTTCTGAATGGAAAAAGCCATAAAACTCTTGCTTAAAAATTTCTTAATTAATGCCTAAAAATCAATAGTTGTTTTTTTTTAATCATCCGAGATGGGGGATGGCAGACAAAATATGTTTTCGCATATATCCTACTAATATTATAAATGCGAAAGTTTGTGAGTTTATGTGTTTGTTACTCTGTGACGATGAAACGGCTGAACGGATTTGGATGAAGTTTCGAATGGAGGTGGCTTATACCCTGAATTAACATACAAGCTAAATTAAATTTCGGAATTCGAATTATTTTAGAAGATATAATATAAACTGTAGAAATGAGCATCATGGTTGCCATGTCTGGTGATTTTCGCCAGCATAAAATTATTTATGTTTTTCAAACAAAGCAGAAAAGCTACTCCAAGCATTCAGAATATCATGCATTTGAAAATCATGAGCTGGGAATTGCGCCAAATTAAACAGTATGAGACAGAGGAGAGCGTGTTACTTAAAGCTCACAATTTTCAAATAGTAAGTAAGATCATTGAATAATTCTACTTTAAGAGAAAGCAGTGATTAAATTTAAGGATCTTTATCATGTGCAAGGATAAAGCTATAGCTACTACAACTACAGTAGCGTTAACAGTCCGCGAATTTTTAAAACGCCATTGAGCTAATGTTCTATTTGCTTAATGTTTGTGCGTTGTCTTTTTCCGAGACAAAGAATTCAGTATTCCTAGCCTAGCAAATTGGAATGCAGGAATTTTTCGAATTCGGTCGATATTGAAATTTTGTTCAAAACGAATGCACTCGCAAAGAATGCAAAATACAATTTGAAATTTATTGTTTCTATTATGGTGCTTGCTGAACCTTTCCAGATAAATGCATTCCGATGTGCTAAGAATAAACCCCTATACCTTCGTCCAGTTGCTGTTCAATTTGTTTCTTATTTGGGTATTTTTATATTTCGATTCTCAGAACTCTAGAAATTACTTCAGTTTAAGTTTGAATTGTGAATTCGACAACTTCAGTGGCAAAAAGGGATTCTGTTACTATGGTAACTATTGTGTTAAAATATAATGTGGTATTTTAGTTATTTATTTAAATTTCAAGGGAATTCGACGTCATTTTATGTAACTAGTTTGGTATTGCATTAGGAGCTTAATAAGGGTAACATGGTCTTACATAAAAGCTACTTTACAACCGTTTTCATTAGCAAGCGCGCCGTGATATTTACAGAACAAAAGAGTTAAATTTTTGACAACAAAGGGTACAGAGATAATCGAATGTTTCATACAGATTTTTCTATACTTGACTACAATACTTTTGTTAGGCAAAATTTAGTAATCTGAGGCATGACTGCGCTTATACATTACTCACGTTTTATGAATTACACATAAAAAAATTAAACAATTATCCACACCATGTGATGTTATTTCTGAGGCATTAATTCTAGAACTTACTGTAAAAACAGTATTTTATGCTGTAGAAACAAGACATTTTGAAAGTGAAGAATTTCGCCTGTAAAATGTAGTTCGCGGATGACCATGACAAAGTTTTTGAGCCATAATGTTGCAAATGAGCAATATTTCATCTCACTTTAGTATCTGTAGAGCAAACTTTATGTAATGAGTAAAAATATTTTGCATTCTTAAAGATTCTGCAATTATTGGAATAAATTTATTGATATTTGTAATAAAAAATATTAATTTCCTACCATGCGAAGAACAGCTTCGCAACTAGTTTCTTATATTGAAAGTAAAGCAATTACTCATGAGATTCCTACTTAAAAATGTATCTAAGCCAAATACATTGATTACATGTAGGTATGATTGTAGTAAAAATGGTTACCTGTTCCATGTATTCAAGATGAATACATGCCTTTTATATTACCATGATTAGTCCTTCCACGAGATCCTTCACGTTCAAAGTTAGAAATATCATCGTATTTATCACTTTTATCCTTGGGAAATCTTTTATTTCTTCTGAAGGTCTCATATAAGTTTTAATAATATTTTATTTATTTTTTAAGCTATATTCTCCATGCGAAGAACTGGCGCTCATCTACGCTCGAGTCCAAAATTAAAGTTAAAAGCGCGACGATTATTTCGAAGAAGAGGTATTCGCCGTACGGTGTGATCAGAGAATTCTCCCGACCTCAGTCTCATACACTGCAAAAAAAATCCGTTAAACTGACAGAAAAAAACTGTCAACCAGGACACCAGTTTATTTTCGTATATTTTACAGAAGTCTCCCGTATTTTTTTCCAGAAACTTTCCGTATTATGGAAAATTTCTGTAAAATAAACTGAGAATCTGTAAAATTTACGAAAGACTTCTGTGGAAAAAAAAAAAAAACGGAAATGAACTGGTGTCCTGACTGACAGTTTTTTTCTGTAAATTTGAGAGACTTTTCTGCAGTGTAGACCACTTGTGGAATGCTCTAGGAAACATCGCATATGTCGAAAACCCTCTTAAAGCACCTTTCACGCATTAACATTTGCGCCTTTCGAAGAGTAGGAATTACTGGCACAATCATTGATCAATAGCTTCATTAAGAGTATGCGAGTTTGATGTAAAGCTTGTGTAGCTAGCTGTAAGAGATGGCCACACCTCTTATTATACGAAACAATGAAGTAATATGACATATACTATTTTCACCAATGTTGCTTTATGTCTATCAGCTTGTATTGAACTTGTGCGCAAATGTTCCATTTCCTGCCTTACATCATAAGATATTAAAAAATTTATCCAAATGAAAAAATGGACATGTGACAAAATGAGTGTAGTTATAGTAGCATCACCAAACAGCTATATAAAAGGCGGTAGGAAGTATGTACCGATTACAGATCTCAACAATGAAACCTGTTTGCGGTTGAAGAAATGGATCGAAAGTAAAGTCATGCTTTCGTAGATGCGTCCACAAAGAAAAAAATTCATTCCGTGGTCCACTCTTGATTGATTTACTACCCCAATGGAGCACAATCAATTAACACACAATACGGGAGTACTCTGACGAAACTACGGAAAGCAAGCAAATGCAAACAGCCAGGAATTCTCACAAAGCAAGTGATCCCACTCCATGTCAATGCTCACCCACCTAACACGAGACCCAGAGGACCGTAAGCAAATTCCATTGGAAAGTATTGGAACACCGGATATATAGTCCGGATTTGTTTCCCTGTGACAAGAGGAAGCATTCCCATACAAAGGAAACATTTTGACGATGAAATGAAGGAAGCTGTGCAGGGCTTCTTCAAGAATCCGCCGTGATCTTTCTACAGCAAGGGTATTTAGCTGTTGCCAATTTTTTTTCCAATAAAAGTATTTTTATTTAACTTATTCACTTTTCATTTGGGCAACTCTTATAATATACCAAATTCCCATGTATTAACGCTTTAGACCCCGTTATGGCTTTAGGCGCCCGGCATAAAAGCGGTTCCCGTATCTCCCGGAGACGCCTGAGGAAAAAATGTCACCACCCCCCTTTTTGACACACAAGTTGTTTATCTTTTCAGCGTTGGGGGAAGGGTAGCTTCTATTCATACGACCAAAAGCAATCCGTCAGTGTCAGCGATAATCCCCCTCCCTCTCTGTTCTCTTCTCAATGACCAGGGGTAGTCCTAACACACAATGAACTATTCTTCGCATTTCACGTGTACATGGAAAAGGCGAGAACAGCTTGGTTACTGGCCGTCCTTAAAAGAGGCCAAAATTTCTCAAGGGGAGGTGGATGAAATTTCGGGACTCTGAGGTTTTAAAAATATCTGTAATCTGGAATGAAAGGGTTAAACCCGTTTTCTTTTTTGGTTTTTTTTTGTGTGTGTAGAAAAATCTCTTTTGTATTTGTAATCCAAATTTTGGACACCTATGTAGAGGTACACAAAACAAATCCATCAGTGCTAAAAAACCAAATACACATAACAAATACACATAGTCTGTTACTTTAGAAAAACATGTTATATAAACTCAAAATATAGAGATTCGAGGAAACGATTCCATATAAGACAACAGAATAAATGAGCGTTTAAATCTTTCATTGAAAATTAATCTCTACGCAATACACATAATTATTAAAAGTGCAACATTTGAAAAAAAAAAAAAAAAAAAAAAAAAAAAAAAGTATGTAGAGTAAAAGTAAGTAACCAGACACGTACCATTTTGTATGATGCCTTGCTGAAAAACTAACTATTACAAACTCTGCAATTATGTGGCTCGATTGCAGAAAGCATAAAGTGTAAAGTTAGTTTCTCGATATGATATTTTAAAACGTACTGTGAAGATAAACTTTGCTTGATTTCAAGAAACCTTTCTTCATGTACAGAAAATTATTTTTCAGTAGACTTTTTGAAAGGTCTTGTAAAATGAACTTTTAAAAATTTATATTTCATGTGCATTACAGTGAAAGTAAGTACATAAATTTGTTAATCAAAAGTAAATCATAATTTTTGATGAAGCATTATTTGATTATTATTTAAACAGAACTATTAAAAGATAACTTCCTCTGTTCTCAATGCCAGTGCTGATTTTTATTTGATGAATACGAGTCGGGTTAAGTATTTAAATGCGTGTGAAGAAATTTACATTATAATCTAGTGGTGTCAGTGTATATATCATGTTCTTTCTTATCTAAAAAATTACTCACGTAGTATAAACTACTTCAAACTATATCAAAGTATTCAAATTAAATACACAACAAGGAAATTATCTGTAAATTCAACACCGTAGCACCATGAAATGAATGAAATGTCTAACTAATGTTAGAATACGATTCGTAATAGAAGTAGATTAAATTATCTGGATATTTCTAAACAAGCGTTGCATAATAGTTTAGAAATATTACGCCAAGTAGAATATTTTTATTCTCTGAAAATGCTCATGTAATGTTAAGATTAACCTCAGAAGCAAGACCGTAATTTGACATGCTTCAGCAATTGCGCTGCCTTATCACACTATTCGATGATTTCATCCAGCAAAACAGCGATTGCATTGGGTACAAATAAAGTTGGGAAATGTTTTTAGCAGATGAATTTTCGAAGCTTTTTAACAGTGAACTAATGCTTTTCATTTCAATTTTCAAACACGTATAATTTGAAAATTGAAATTAAATCGATTGCGCTGATTAGCTTGCGATTTAACCTTAACTTCGAGTCCATTATTTAGCTTTCTTTTCAAACAGGATGTTGGCATAAACTTTAAAAAAGAACTGATATTATATCTCTCTATACAAAGATGTTCTGACTCAATGATTGGCCTAAGTCGTCAACACCCAGCCAAATTTATAGGAGATACAAACATGAAAGTTTAGGAGGTTATTTATTTTGTGCCCAAGGTATCGACATTCATAAAGTTTAACTAACCAGACACGTCTGCATATGTTTATGTTAGAAAATTTTTGTATCAACGTCGATCATCAAAAATTTGGTCTTATGTTTTTAGAGCATTGACTTTTTCAGATATCTTATAACATACTTTTGTACATTCAGAAGGATAAGTTGCATTTTGCAAATACTCCTTGAGGCTCATACATTTAAAATTAGCAAATCAGTTTAAAAAATTTGTTTGAAACTAATACATAAGTTGCATTTGTAAATGCTTTTTAATGCTTTCCACACCACTTTTTAAAAGTGTTCAAAGAATTATTCTAAATGTCTATTTAATCTCGTCAAGTAAATGTTATAACATGAAGTTTTTGAGATTCACAGGATTCTCCGTATCTTTTAATCTAGTATGACTTTAGCAACTTGGTATCCTTGGAATGTAAAATTGAATCAACACTTTAAAGCTTTACATCAGATTTCGTATTTTAACTGAAATAAATTAATCATGGGAAATGGCTCAGATGAAGAATGTCAATGGAAGATTTCAAAATGTTTTTGTACTCTACGAACAAAATACCGAGGATCCTATAAATATTTAATTACTGAATTCAAAGCATGACTCCAAACAGAAGTTCTACCACACCTTCCAATAATATTATGAGTAACGTGAACATTTTTACTTTCCGAACATGTACCATGTAAGGAAAGTATTGTAATCATGAAAAAATTCGACTTCGAGATTTTGGTGTATTTACACCTTTTGAGGTCTTCTGAATTCATTTATGCTATTTTTACGAGATGTATGTATGTGTGTGTGTGTGTGTATCCCAGACAGCACAGCAAACTTGCATCAAACTTGCAGCAAGCTCGATTTATCAAGTCAATAAGCTTGAATTAAGCTTGAAAATTCCAGTTGTGTAAGCTTGATGCAAGCTTGAATCAAGTGTTCTAGTTTATACTTGCCCAGCTTGCATTAAGCTTGACATTTCAAGCTTGAATCAAGCTTGACATTTCAAGCTTAATTTCAAGCTTAAAAAATTGTCCTAAAAAATTTTTTCTAAATACACGGGGCGCCCGCTGGCGAACGCGCCCCACATACTTTATTTTTCCGCGCATTTTCCCCCTCTATGCTGTAATTTTAAGTTATTTTAATCTGTTTCCATCGAGTGTCCGTGGCTAGAATAGAATCCGGGACCTTTCGATTCGTAGACGAGCGCGTTATCCATTCAGCCACCGGAGCCTTGTGCAGCTATGACTAAAGTTTGAAGTGAATTATTAAGCGGTTTTCTGGCCAGATTGATAAGTGGGCGATATGTTATTTGTTTTTTTTTTTTTTTCCATGAGATGCATCAAAATTAAAATAATTTTATGTGTGATTTAGAGACTCTACTCAGGGGCGTAGCCAGAAATTTTTCATGGGGGGGGGTTACGACTACTACAACTCATATATATGTATGCGTGTGTGTGATAATGTAGTGAAGAATATGCATTTTGTATGGCAAAAAATTTCTCATGGGGGGGGGGGTTATAACCCCCCCTAACCCCCCCCCGTGGCTACGCCCCTGACTCTACTAATAGGGAAATAAACATAATATAAACTTAAGAGCAACACATGTTTTAAATCTTTCGCAACACTCATGAGCAATACTGCCGCTGGCCAAAATCGAGACAAACGACTGATTTTGAAATCGATTTCGTAGTATAATTGTATTTTATTTTGAAGAATTTCCATATTTCCATATTTGGAAATATAGAATGGGTTTACTTACTTAACACAAATTTTGTGTTAAGTAATCTGAAATGAAAGAAACAGATAGTTAAACGTTACTTCGAAAATCACAGTTGCTAACATAACATGTATGGAATAGGACTTATAGTATTTCTACAGGGCTACGAAAAAAATTTCTTTTACATTATGGCGTATGGAGAGAAATGCGCTAGCGTTTAAACGGCGGATTCGATTGAGCTTCAATTTGGTATATATGTTTGAAGTATTCATCGATTATAATTGATTTAAATGCTTGGTAATGATCTTAATCGCAAGTGTTCGGAAAGTCGAGTGGAGTCACTCCAGATTTTTTATTTTTCAAAATGAATGGAGTTAACAAAATATAATTTTAAAAATTGTTCAGTATCCAGAAAGAAAATGTGGAAAAATTTTGCATTTCATTTTTCTTTTATTTTTAGCACTATGTAATATGGTTGAACCTCTGATGGTATTTCAGTTCTTTTTCTTGTCTTATTTCTGAAGTAAATAATAATATTTTACTGTTAATTGAGCTATTTGTTTTACAAAATATTGAGAAGGGAAGTTCAATATTATTTTATGTGTACCTAACTGGCACACTGTCTAAAACCTTCACTCTTGAGTGAATTAAAGCGTGATCAGTTGTATTGTATGGATAATGCTGATGTCTGTATCTATTTAATTACTGCATTTCAATTTTAACATAAACTTAATAGTCATTTGAATGGGGTGTCTGCTTTATTTTTCATTTTCAAATACGTGCACTGTTTGTTGCGTTTTAAAATTACCCTTTTTTCTGGAAATGTTACATAAATGCTTAGAATTATAAATTAAAAATTAGTATTTTGGGTCTTATTTGTATCTCCCGACGGATTTATATGCATTTTATACCACTACAAGGGTTTTGCAACAGACGTTGTTGTCTCTTTTGTTCGGTTTAATTGAAGCGTGCAACCGCTCATTAGTCGAGTCTATCACAGCTATATGTTTCGATACAAAAGACCTTTCTTCTTTAAAACGAGTCTTGCAACACAGAGTCCACGATTGACATCTCACTTATGATACTGTTCATTGACACTTCTCTACAACTACATATATTTTCAATATTTTTGCAAGTGTTTCTCTGCACGGCAATAATTCAACAGAATGGCATTATCACTATATAGGACAACCATTTTTTAAAGATGTTCCTTAGCTTACGTGCTTTATGTGACGCACATTTACTTTTTAAATCATGCTTGCCCCATCGTAATTTTAATGGTTATTTTCACTACGCAGTGATGCCTCTATTACAAACATGCAACATCTAAAGAAAAAGAAACACATATATCATACTAAAATACAATAATCCGTACATATCAAATTCAGTAAAGGGAATAGAGAAGTTAATTCTTAAGAGTCTATGAACAAGTTATTGAATACTTCTGTACTGATTTTGTTTGTTTGAATTGGATTGGATGTCTGTATCCATACAGCGGAGATTCGTGGAAAAAATAAAGATCCATATTCGTATCCGAGAATCTTGACTCCAAAAACCCGTATCTTGCACAGATCTAGATTTTTGAATATCCAGCACAAAACTAATATGAATATAAGTAATCCGTTGGAACATCTTGATCAAACTCTGTATATTTCAATAAGTAGCAGTGAAGCGATGACCCCTTTGAAAATGTACATTAGTTGCCGTACTTCTTTATTAGAAATATTTATGTAAAAGTTTAAATTTTAGTATCGACAGTTGAGAATTTTATTCAGTACATTTTCAATGAGATGGTGATGTAAATATTTCAACTGCCTTTTGAAAGCTCTGTTCACGAGGACAATTATGTCTCCGAAAATTCGTAGGCATGTTACAAAAATTCATGGAAAGTCTACTGAGAATCATATGATGATCTTATTATTCTAGACAGTAGTTAGCCACTTTCACACAAGTGGCAAACATATATTCTGCAGAAGTTTGAACATCCAGACATGTAAGAAAATATAACAGACAAGACGCCTTTACTGCTAGACATCAGGACTTTGATTACTGTCTCATTTAATCTATGAAAATGTTTAATTTGCCTTTGATCCAATAACAGGACCCGGTACATCAACTATTTATGCAGTCAATTCATGCAGTAACAAAATGTGAATTTTAAGAAAAAAATAATTACACTAACACAGAATAAAGATTAAAAGAAGAAATCAAAATTTCGAATGCTATTGATACGAGTAACTTAAAAATTTGTTAATTCAGTATAATTACATACAAACTGAATTATTAATAGAATAATACGTAATTATTTTTTTAAGTAGATGTCAATGTTGAATTGCACAAAGTATTCCCTAATGGTATCGATACCACTGCTTCGAAGATTATGCGGCACTTAACATTATTGCACTCGAAAAGTAAAACCGAAACTCCCTAGATCTTATCGACAAACTCATCTCTCCACCAAAAACAGGTATACAGTATTCTTCCGTTTTCGAAATATATTGAAACTCCATAATATACTGAAAGTCCTTCAATTTCTTCGAACAGCGCACTTTTTAATAATTTAATTGGTATCCTTATTGTATTCAGAACTATCCTAACAATTGGTATCCTTAAACCCTTTCCATTATGTTCTTGGAGTAATTTTACACATTTTGTGACTCCAAGTTGTTCTAAAGAACTGCATCTAAGGAACTGTCTTGGTGTTTTAGAAATTATTTTGAAAAATACATCATCTTAAAGTAATAATTTCATACATATTGTGCAAAAAAAACTACCACAGTGATAACTTGCTGATTATATGTATTGCATGGATTAAAAAATAATGTTGTGGTTAAAAATCACATTTTTAATAATCTTAACTGGGCTTTATGAGCATTAAATTATCGAAGCGATACTACCAAACGAAGTAGCTTTTCAAATTTACAGAAGCTCTTGTAGTCTTATTAAGACAGTAGTTCGAAAAAACTATGTGGTTTGTTACATAAATATGACTGAGTATGTCAGACACTTGAAAATTTTTAGGATGTCTCTTCACGAGCTGTATTAGATACTGTAGGGAACGATAAACCTCTTCCAGTTAAGAAACTTCCAGAATTTTTTTAAAATCGTAACATGATGGTGTTCTTGTACTGTAATACTATTAAAAATTATGAATAATTCTGTTTAAATACCATAGGCTAACTAAGGGAGGGGGGATGTTTAAGCCCTCTCTAGAACGATTTTAGCACGCTGTATGAAAATTACACTTTCTATAGCAAGAATAAGAGATGGAGCCCTTTAGTGTTTGGGCAGTAGATGAAGCCCACCACGTAGAAATATTCAAAAAGGTTACAGAGTTATGCCAATAGTAACTACGTGCAATAGCTTTAAATTTCTAATACTAATTTAAACGAGGGATTGTTGTGCTAAACAAGAAGATTCAATTTAAAATAATAAACAGTAATTATTAAATTTTATGCAATAAAATTTATGTTTAATTGCAAAAAAAATAATTAATATTATAGAGTAATTTCATTTTTTGACTTATCTTAAAAAGCCATAAAAAGATCCGTGGAAGATCCGCTGAAAGAAAACGGATCCGGATCCGGATAATTATTTTTCGCTCTGACGGATCGGGATACTGATAATGTTTTTTGACCAGACGGATCCGGATCCGGATCTTTTTTCTTTTAAATATCCGCGGATACGGATAGGAATGCGGATATCCGGCACACCTCTATATTTTAAATAGAAAATTTTTCATTCTATCGGTCCATCGCTGTGCAGCATAGTTTTGTTAATTTCTTTTCTTTCTCTAATTTTTCTCAATAATTTACTATTTAAATACCTTTCAGCTTGAATGCATTTTTTAGTTATTTGTTCATGTATCTGTGAATGTAGTAGGGATTTTCTTTATGATATATTTATCTTGTGAATGCCAAATCCAAATGTGTTTTGTTTCATTACTGAATTATGTATAGCATGTATGCAAGTATGAAAAAAAAAAAAAATTTCTCTACTAAACTAATAAGAGCAAGCACTATATGATTATGCATTAGATTGTTTATTTTATATTTAATTCTAAGGATTTAAAAAGTGCAGTTTTTAAAATTAATGTTAATGATGAAGAGATGAATTTACAAAGTGAAAAATGACTCGTCATCCTAACAAATAATTCTATTTTTATATTTTTCCGATGAAGGTTCAGAGTATAAACTTAACTAATTGCATCTTTTAAAAAAAACATGGAAACGCTCGAGCTATTATCCGTACTGGACCATGAAACGTCAAATACAAACCAGCGGGGCACGCAAACGCCTTTTAAAAAAAAATTCGGAAAGTGAAAACGCAATTGTATTTCTCGAGATGCCAGCATGAAGGGGGTAGCTCGAAAAACTGGCCCGTCAGGTATTATACAAGGAGCCAGCTAAAGACCGATGAACCCTGCCAAAACGGTCCTATCTCGTGTGGTAGCTAGAGTGTTTCGCAATGCCTCCATCATTCTCACGCACGTGTTTTTAAAAAAGGCATGGCTTATTTGTTTATTTTTTCACGGGCCTCTCTGGCAGACGCCTAAAGTCATCGGAGCTGCTTGTTGTTGCAATCGACTCGGATGATCTGTGGTCCAGCAGGTTTAATCGGGGACCTTGGACGGACCACGGGAAGTTCAAGTAACACTACTGCATCGTGGAAAGGGTGAAAACCTTGTGTGTGTGTGTTCGTCCTTGTCCTGCCGAAATTGCAACATAATTTGTGACACCCCGTAAAAGAAATCGCAAGAATGTTGTCCAGCATCGCCCGAGCTATGTTCCCATCCATCTCGCCTTTCATTAGCATGATTATGGAGTCCGAGAAGTCGGGCAGTCGAAATCAAGGTAAAGGTGATCTATATCCCTTCTTTTGATCCGTCTGTGTTTCAGATTGCGAGAGAGGGTAATCAGATCCAACGCACATCTTTCGTTTGAGACTCATTGCAAAATGCATGGGGCATTTGGGTTCACGAGTTTGAAGTAATATTAGTTAATTTTCTTCTAGTTAAAAAGTACAAATGAAATTTGTAATTCAAATAAAGTGCAAATCTCTAAATAATATTCTAGTAACTATGAAAATAGTATTTGGCGAAAAAAAATTTAAAAGCTATATGTGCGATTTCTAAAAATAAAAATTCAGACTAACATAGAAAATTAAAAGTTTAATTCAATACTTTTTTGGTAGAGTATATACTAAAAGAAAAATGAAATAAGTTACCTGTAAAACTTTTTTGAATTAAATACTCGTTTAAAATTTTGAAAAGATTAGCAGCAGGAATCACATACCGACAGTTGCAGTAGCTCAAAAAATACTCGAGTAAAAAGCAATTTAAATGTAACATGCGTTTCCTACATATTTTTTTTTAAATAATGACTTCGGTTGTGAGAAATTGAATCACTCCCTATAAAGTACGGGTCTTCAAATTTCTGTTGAGTTGTTTTATTTATTATTTATTGAGGGGAGCTGCTGAATTATTAATTAAATCGAAATAGGAAAATTTATTCTGAGTATTTTTTGAGCAAGTGTACATGTATTCATACACCTTTCATAAATTATTAATAGTTTCACAAAATTTTAAATGTTCATTTTTCTATTCTGTTAATAGAAACCTCATACAGATCTTTAGTAATGTCCACTTCAAATGGATTTCTCGATTATTATAGAAGAAAGATTGTCTTTTTGATGGAATTAAAACAAATATTATTTTTTTTTATTTAAAGGTTACAAATAAAATTATGAATGCGTTTAATTTCCATTTTGTATTTGTTTGTCATAAGATTATTCATATCACGCTTAAAATATTTATCGCTATGAAGGCACTTAGCCAGAAAAGTATTTGGTGTGGAGGAAGAGGATCCCAAAAGAGAAACGAGAAGGATAAATCATGCCAAACGCATTGATTATAAAATACTTTCCAACACATGAATATTTTTGCGCCAAATTTGGCAATGTATTTTCCTTAAATCTGGCAAGATTTCGGAAATAAGATAATGTTGCATTATCACTATAAATGCAATTTTATGAGACCCTGTAAAAGAGGTTAAAAAAATTCCATCGTTTAACTGAAGAATCTAAAAATTTTATACTCATTGTCTCGCGCTAGAAATGTATTAGTGTTTCTCAAATGCCACAAGATTGTAATGCATTGGAATTCTTTTGAGTGTTCCTGTAGAAGAACTATTAATAATAAAGACACTATTTTCAATGGAGAGCATTACTTTGAGAGCCTTAATATTTTGTATGCCAACATTATTTTCTTTCAAAAAACCGAATTTCTAAAATACGTTTTCAAGAATGACTGCCCATAGAGTGCGATGTATTTGGGTTTTTTTTTCTCCTGTAAAAGAACTGTAAATGCTACGTACACTATTTTCAATAGGGTACATGGTACAAAATCGCATATATCGGAGTACATTTACGACAGTTAGAACACTGAACGGGTGGACAACAGAACAGGCAAATTGAAATCATTCAAACTTGTAGGTAAGTTAAAAATATAAATATTCATTTTATATAACATAACGGTATCGGACGAAGGCGGAGACCCAGAAACTTATTCTTTTAAGGGTTGATAGTCTAAAATTCATTTTCTAAGCACTAAAAAATCAAAGTTTGCGATTTTTTTCCATGTAAATCCGTTAACCCGTTTTCGGTTCTTACGCATTAACGGATTTTCGTCTATCAGAGAAATTCTACTTACGCAACCCCCTCCCATTCCTACGGAGATAGCCCTTAGCGCTTAGCCATTCCTTAACGAAACACAATACACTAAATCGGTTGATTACGGCGCTAGTAACAAATTTTCAAAATTCCCAATCAAATCGTTATTGCTTAATATTATCACATTAGATATTTTTCGATTTACTGCCAAATAATGAAAATATTGCCAATCTCGGTTCATTTTTCGAAGCATTTTTTTTTATCATCGGTACCATATTTGGCAATTTATCGCAAAAGTCGCCAACATTGGCGACTTTTGGGCGCAATTTGAGGGAGGCACTTGTTTATCGTCGGATTATTAGCTAATTATATTGTAGGTTATAGTATTAAATGCTTTAAATAGGTGCCTGTCTCTAAACTGCCATTAACCGTATTGTATTGGAATTATTTTGAGTGCTCTTCTAGGAGAATTATTTAACTACATACAGACACTATTTTAGATGGAAAGCTTCATCTTGCAATCCTTAACAACATATATCAATTTTGTTTCATTTCAAACAGCAGAATATCTCTAAAACTAGAAGTCAAAACCCATTGTGAAGACAATTGCAACGGGCTCTAGATGAAAACGTTTGACGAAAGGGTGTCTGCACTTAACATATTTAATCTTCGTCCACCTAAAATAAATAACTTCATACTGAATTTTTATTATGCGTACTAAAATCGAATTACATGCTCATCTGGGAACTTGCGGAAACTTTTCCCCATTCAAACGATTTCATTTCACTGTGAACATCCACGAGGAAATCATTTTATTTTAAAAAAATAAATGAATAAATAAATAAATTTATAAATCTGGAAAAAGCTTGTTAAGAGTGACGTCAATATGAAGTAATTATCACATGCAATACCTAATTTTGTCATGCAAATTATTAACTTTTTTACTCTCGGAAATAAAATGGAGCTTAAAATAGCGAAAAATTGCTTTAAAATGAGGGAACGGGTGGATTTTCAGATTTTTAAAATAGCGCAGATTATTTTCTATATTTTTATACATACTTATGAAAAATTTGAAGCAGATCGTACAAATGGTGTAGATATTATTAGGCTTTTTAGTGCTGAATTTCGTAATCTTTTGCAGTAATGGTGGAAATGAGTTTTATCTTGGAGTCAGGGATCAGTATAACTATATAGAAGGATGATACGCTTTAAAGAAAACCTTCCCATAGAGCGTAATGTACTGGGAATATTTTGAGCGCTCCTGTAGAAAAACTATAAATGCTATCATTTTCAATAAGGTACATGCTACAGTAGATAAGAATATCATATTTAAATTTCGTCGAATTCGATGCATATTTACGGGAGTTAAAGCACGGACGGACGGACGGACGGACAGACAAACCGAAATCATGAACACTTTTCAACCTTGTTGGAAAGTGTTAGAAGAATAGCTCACCAAAAAATGATAGATTGTTGCCGTTTTTGATGCCAAAAATTCAGCCCAAATGTTAATCTGTGATTCTCAAGAAAAAGAGACAAAATAAGTGTTAGGATTTTGAATCATTTCTGTCGCACTTTTTGATGAAAAGTTTATGTATTATTTATAGTTTTATAACAGAACTGTACTTATTCTCAGCAAGAGCATAAATCAGGAAACGACACTGTACAACTTTTGGAAATTTGAGAAAGTATGTTTAACAACAAAAACTAAATAACCAAAATAACCCTAATAGCACAGATGGTCACAAAACAGTCGCTGTAACGTCACAGAGGGTCACAACTGTCACAGGACTATCACAAACTAGTTACATTGTGACTTGTGAGGGATGCGACTCCACTGTGTGGTCACTGCGACCCGTTCTTTGTGACCAGTCACCAGGTGACGTCACTGTGAAGTCACCCTGTGACTACTGTGTGATCGGTCACTAAGTGATCGCTTTGTGAAGTCACCGCGGGACTGATTTGTGACAGCCGGTTGTTGTGACGTCATAGTGACTGTTCTTTGCGACTTAGCAAACAAACTTATTTGTAATCACATTTTTTTGAGTAATACTTTATTTCAAATATTTAATGAATAAATATGAAGTGCTTATAAACGGGCCTGCACTATTTGGCAGTAATGGGCCTGTATATATTTCGTAGTGTTGGCATAAAATTTCGTTATTTTAATTAAATAATATTGTTTCACATTCATACGGTGTAGAAGAGTTAGGGGATATAAGCTCCGGGCACCCAAAGGCAGAGTCACTGCAAAGATTTTTTTTTTTTTTTTTTTTTTTTTTTTTTTTTTTTTTTTTTGAGGGGGGGAGAAGTTGATATTATGCCTTCAAATATTTTAGTACTAAAAACTAAAATAATACAAACGAGTTCAGTATGTATAAAAATGTTTACTGCACAGACAGTGGAACCTCCACTCTGTATATGACAGTATATAACCCCCACTTTGTACAGAATTATGAATTTTAATCTTAACATTTTTATAATTTATATTAATTTTTTTACAATTTTGCTAAACTTTTCCTGAAAAACATATTGAGACTTTTTTCTACGTTAAGCCCCTTTTAAAATCTACCGAATTAGGGTGCATAAATATGTTAGAGAGTATTACACGAAGACCAGTCAGGGTTTTGCATGAGAGCTCAGCTCCTGTAGTCTTTTTACTTCCTTGTACGTAGGATAAGGAAGTAATGTGATCCCGAAAAATTTTGGGGGCCAAATTTCGACAAAAAACCGATTTTGACTACCTCTAAATTGAATTTAAAAAATTTTTTCGATGCATCTCATCGTAGGCTAGCATGCACGATCATATTAACGCGTCTGCAACTCATTTTGACCAGCGGCGAGTTTATTGTGGTCAGTTTTTCCATGCCGTCTGTACGTACGTACGTACGTACGTATGTATGTAACTCGCATATCTCAAAAACTATGGGTCGTAGAATGTTGAGATTTAATATTTAGGATTGTTCTATGATCTAGTTGTGCACCTCCCCTTTTGGTCGTAATCGAATGAATAGTTTATGTACAGGACCGCCCAAAAGATTCGAAATACATTACGCTCTATGGGCCGAAATTCATTAAACTCGCATATCTCAAAAATTATTAGGCGTAGAATGTCGAAACTTCATATTTTGGATAGTTGTAACATCTAGTTGTGCACCTCCCCTTTTGGTTCCATTCGATTGTATAGTTTATCTACAGCACCGCCCAAAACATTCGAAATACATTACGCTCAATGGGCCGAAATTCCTTAAACTCGCGTATCTCAAAAACTATTAGGCGAGGAATGTTGAAACTTTATATTTAGGATTGTTGTAACATCTAGCTGTGCACCTCCTCTTTCGGTTCCATTCGACTGGATAGTTTATCTACAGAACCGCCTAAAAGATTCGAAATACATTACGCTCTATGGGCCGAAATTCATCAAAGCGTTTTTTAGAGGTATTGGGCTATTTCAAACGACGAAGTGATATATGCTGTAAAGAGTTAGAAAATGAATTTCTCCATTAAAAAAAGTGTCTTTATCATTTACAGTTCTGCTACAGGAACACTCAAAAGATTTCCAATACATTACGGTCAATGGCAATTTTAGGAGATTCATCCATTTCAAGCACAATAGCGTCCTACCACATAAGTTAGGTAATGGACCGACCACGGTCACGTGCCTCCCTCAAGTACTATGCCAAAAGTCGCCAAGCTTGGCGACTTTTTTGTGTACGTGTGTGCATATTTAACTCTCGAATCTCAAAAACTATTATGAAATTTCATATATAAGATTGTTGTAACATCTAGTTGTGCATCTCGACTTTTGGTTAAAATCTACTGGAGAGTTTATTTACAGGACCACCGAAAAGAATTTCAGTACTTTAATGTCTATGGACATCTTCAATATAATACAATTGTAGACAGTCATTGTTTGGTACATGCCCAAAATCTCGCCGTCTGTCCTCGACCTTGGCGAGTTTTGCCGAAATGTCGCCAAATTTGGCGATAGTCAGTCATTTGGTCCATGCCCAAAGTATCGCCATTTGTCATCGTTCTTGGCGAGTTTTGGCGACATATCGCCAAATTTGGCGATAATCTGTCATTGTTGGTCCATGCTTAATATCTCGCCAAATGTCGTCGACATTGACGAGTTTCGCCGAAATATCGCCAAATTTGGCGCCAAAAATTATTTCGTATTTTGTATAACTCTAAAACTTTAACCCGTAGAATTTTGAACTTTTGTATTTAGAACTATATTATAATATCTAACGGTTTTCAATATCTTTTTTGACAGCAATCGACTGGGAATTTATTTACAGGGTGAGCTAAATGACTTTAAATACATTAAGGTGTATGGATGCATTCAATTCATTGAAAGTCTGTGGTCAATGACTACTTTGGCTATCCCTAAAATCTCGCAAACTATCTCAAGTTTGTCGGCTTTTGGTGAAATATCGCCAAATAAAGTGTCAGAAAGAAATCTTTCAAATTGAACTCAGCTTGGCGATATCTAAATGTTTGGCTAGAAATCGCTATGTTTTACTATTATTGATATTTTATATCTTTCAAACAAATAAGTTTAGAGGAAGTGCGTAAAAAATATTTTTGATTTAATAGACGTGCAAGGAAGTCATGTGTTGGACACATCAGATTTTTTTCTTCAGAGAATTTTAGATTAAATTAAAAATTTTAACAGCCTACATAATTGCTTCTATTGACATTTTTTATTAAATTAAATATAGCAGGGGTAAAACAAAAGATTACTTAATTTTTAAATATAAATTAGGTAATTAATGCTCAAATTTACAATAAAACAAATTAGAGCTCCTGCAGCTATTTTGTTAGAAATTCAGCAATGAACCAGGATTTACATATTATTTCTTTCAATCTGTTTCGATTACTCTCGAATCAAATGTTCTATTTCACACCCTTTTACGGGCCTCCTTACGGGAAGCAAGAGGTCAAACCCAGGGTCAACTAATATCTCACGGTTGCACGATAAGGCACCAAGAAATCGAACTGTTGTCGCGGATTTGGCTATATTAATTCAGATTATTTATACGAATTACAAATGAATTTTTTATGCATTTGAAGATTGAGTATAGTAACCCATTCTTTTTTCTTTTGATGTTTCATTTCGTTTTGCAAATCTTGAAACGTTGAGCGGGAAGCCAGTTATGAAATATGCTTTTTAGGATACAGTTTTTAAGGTTGTTGTTGCAGACTTTCGAGAGGGTTATTGCTATAGACTAGTAAGATATCTCTGTTAGGAGCAATAATAATTATAATAAGATTTGCTTCTGCAGTGATATCTTGCTGGTTATGGATAGTTAAAGTGGATTTCAAAGTTTTACAATTGGATTTTACATTTTTTAAACAGACGGGAAAATATTACAGGTAAATTTTTACTTTTACTGTTTTTATGTTGCTAGCTGCATCAATCTATGGCTGCATTCATATCTTGTTACAGTTATTCGACTTCTTTGTAACTTAAGATGTAAGTATACATATTAGTATTATGAAATGTTTGTTTTTACTTTCTTAATTCATCATTATCTGGAATTTTCTAGTTATGTTTATCTTGTCAACATGGGCCTGTTGACTCCTTAGGCAGATAGCCCTCGTGTAACCAATCTAAAAAGCATGTTTGACGCATAACTAAACTAGAATGTCCCACATTTTAATAACGTACAAAACTTAAAATACCATTATAACGAAATTTTAGGGATCTCAAACGCTTTCTCTTAATTTGCTTTGAAAACTAATAATTGCTTGTCTTTCAAAATAGTCCCATACGAGTAATGTCGTGACGAGGGTTGCGGTTGCGACACTTTTGTGATATCGGAGTCGCCATTGTGACCACTATGTACCGGCAAATTTCAGTTGCAGTGTGATCGCGACTACGCTATGACGACGCATTGTAGTCACATCTGTGACTGCGACCGCTCTGTGTCGTCACTGAAGGGTCACAGCGGCAACCGTCGGTCGTCGCAGTTGTGACTACTCTGCGGGGTCGCATTGTAACGTCACCGTGGGCGGACATAGGGACTGTGGCGTGACTAAACGGCGGCGTCACAGCGACTCTTTGTGACTCTAATGTCACTGTTTCGCGTGGTCACTTTTTAGTCACGGGTGACAGTTGTGCTATTAGGGAAATAGCCAAAATATGTAATTTCTGCCATTTTTCAAACTTTAAGTCACTTAACTTTTATTTTTGCTACAGCAATGTAACTTTTTTTCTTTTTACTTCTTTAAATCCAAAGTGCTAAATTTGATATCCAATGAAAAACAAATTTTTGTCTTTGGCATTCTTTACTTTGAAATTTGCTATAGCCCTGGTGTGACAGTAATTATGGTTACAAAAATGAGAGGGGAAATGACAAAAGCGTTTTTATAGCGCTATAAATGTAAAATAAAATCATGAATATCCAATAAATTATGTTTCTCTTTATTCTAAAAAAAGTAACGGCCGCTGCCGCCGCCGCCGCTGTCAGAAGTTTTTTCTGCTATCTCCTCCGAAACCGTGGGACATTGAGTTTTGACGAAGGTGTCCACGAATTCGGAAAATTCCGGGAAAGCCGATAAGCTGACTAAAATTTCGAAAGTCGAATTATTTTAGAAGATATTAACAAAAAACTAAAAAAACAAGCATAATGGTTGCCAGGTTTGGCAATTTTTGCCAGCATAAAATCTTTTATGCCTTTGAAATCTTTTATGCCTTGTGTTCTGCTTTCATATGATAATTGCTCTCTTTCCTGTGAGAACTTTTCGTAATGTTTACATCAAGTAAACGAAACGTTAAAAGGTAACTATCCACGCAACATGTCCAAAACCTACTGTATCTTCTGAATTCGCACATGTTGTTTCTCGGTTATATGAGGTTATAGACCTCTCCAATAAACTCCTTCCACCAATGTTTCAGAACAGAAAGAATTTTATTTATTCATTGATCGATTTTGTACGTGCATGCGCGCGGGTCTTGATTTTTCTAGCTGTTTTATTATTTACAATTTTCCCATAAGAATATGAAAATTATTTTTCATATATTATAGTTAAGGTGGAAAGAAATATGTACTAGAATATAAAAAGAAGTAATTCAGCATAACCTATTTGAGTATTGTTGCATTGTTAGCCCCATCATGCTGCAACAAAATGAGGCAATTAGCAAAATTTTAAGTCCATATTTAACATACATGCCGTATTTAATATTACATACATTAGAAACACTTCACAATCTCCAAATCATGGATAAGCTGATGTGAAATAAGAATAATATTTATTTTCATCTATTTAAGCAGAGTATTTTTTATAATACGCTAACAAATTAGTTACTCGGTGTCAGCATACATACATATAAACGAAATTTTCCACTGTTATACGCAAAAACAGTGGGAAATATCGTTTTTTATTTCGTTTTTTTAATGGAATTTTTTTTAATTAATTCTTTTAAATAATGTTTTATATCTATATAGGTATCATTTTTTCACATTTTTACTTTCTTATGCAAAGAATAGAATTGTGATTGCAAAAAACTTTGGTACTAAGATTTTAACCGATAAATCAATCTATATATTATTTTGAAACATGTTTTTCTTTCGGCAGCTAAATTGAGAGAACGGCTGGGTGTAAAAACTCGGTTGAGGTGTCTGAAGAAAGGTCCCGGCCCGTAGATGTGCCATCAAAAGAGAAAATCAGAAAAAGTCGAACGGTTTAGGCGTGGCGGAACGGCAAAGGTGCAAATTTTCGCCATAGAAATAACATTGTGGTTTATTAACCCCATTGTTGGCAGACGATTGATATGCGTAAGCTCCGTAAGGTTTGATTTATTTGGGAAAATATTTGTTAGAAATTGCATCCGTTTGTAAATGTTGTGTGGCAAATGTGGCAACAGTGTGTAGTGATAATAAATGTGTTGTTCTAAATTCTGATTAGAATAAGAGCAAGTATGATTTTAAAAAAAAGAAATGAAAACCGACTTCGAATTACTTCACCATAAAGAAAAATTAATCGCATTCTAAATTAAAAGGCTTTGGCCAAATTCTCACGAAGTATAGCAGATATTGCCAAATTGAGTTCAGTCTTGGAGACTTATTTTTTGACGACAAACTTGGCGATAACTCGCCAAAACTGGTAATATTTCGCCATAGAAATAACATTGTGGTTTATTAAAACTCATTGTTGGCAGCTAAAAACGCCTTCTTTATTTTGACGCTTTATCGCTTATCTGTTAATCTGGAACGTGTTTTTACTGTATCCACTAATTTAGAGAACGGCTAGGTGTAAGAGAATTTTTAAAGTGTCTAAAAAAGGCCTTAGCCTGTAGATGTGTGATTGTAAGTACAGCATTCCGTTATTTATATATTTATTTTGGGTTGACAATTTAGTTTTTAAATTAAGTGTCTTCAAATCCCTTAACTGGTGCGTTTTTTCACTGTAGTCACTAATTTGTCCACTGTAGTTTTCATCTAGTTCTTTTGGGAGCATTGAAACTTGTGCATAATTCCTAGAGATCCATGACTGCAAAGCTCGCCAAAGTGCGGCGATTTTTTTAGGTTGGCTAGAGTGGTGGCATTAAAATAGAAATCCGTTCTTTCTTGTACCATAAAACACATCTTTATAATCGAAATCTATCGTAAAATCGCCTACTGAAATTATTTTACAACCTTCGCCAACATATTCCAACTTCTACCATTTTAAATTCTGTTTCGAATGAGCATTACAATCCATGAGTGTACCGTGTTTGTCTCTCTGTTCCATAAAATACCTCTTCGGAATTGAAATCTGTATTAATAGTATAGATTTCAATTCCAACTAACTATAATCTAACTATAATCGCCTACCAAAACTGTTTAACAATGTTCGCCAGGCCTACACTCAAAGTATACTTCACCTCTATAAATATCATTTTGAAAGTGTATCTATGAGTGTACTGTATTTGTCTTCTCTGTTCCATAAAACACTTCTTCTGAATTAAAATCTATATTAAAATCGCCTACTAAAACTATTTTACAATCTTCGCCAGGTCTGTTCTAACTGTACTCGTAATATACTCGTATTTATATTAAATTGTCGCGTTTTGGCACCAAACTTAGCGATCAATTATCAAAAATTGCAAAACTTGTGCGACTTACAACATTTTATTAACTACCCCACACACACACACTCCCCTCCATGTTAGCTGGCAAACACATTTGGAAAGATCTTCCACCATGACAGTTCATCTCTACAAAACCTGTCTACAAGAAAAACGTGTACGTGGAAAAAAATGCGTAGACAAAATTCTGGGATTGAGCGAAATAGCACCCTAGTGCTAATAAGTGCTGAAAAAGTTATATAGTAGACGTACAAGGTAGTCATGTCGTGCCCACATCAGATTTTTCCTTGTTCATCATTAAATCTATTATTTTATGACAAACCTAAATGCTTTTATTAAGTTTAAACTCGATTACAAGTTAACGCAACCATGCCATAGTTCTTAAAATGGAAGAAAAGCATGCAAAAGTGCACTCGCTTATGACGTTCCGGCGTTGTGAAAATCACGCAAATTTTCGTGTGACGAATATTCTGTTATTAAAAGATACGTACTAAGATTTTCGGAATGTCTTAGAAATTGCAGGGTGAATGTAACCATTATCTACGCTGCAAAAAAAAAAATGTAAAAGCTTTAACACATATTTAATTTTTTACTAATCATTGCTGTTTTGAGACAAAAATGAAATAGATTGAAAAATTTATTTATCTCTTATCATTATTAGCCTATTATAGTTATGCTGATGACTGACTCTGGAACTTTCCCTGTTCTGCCATTCTAAAACAATACAGCCACAACTAAAAGTAAGTGTGTGTGTGTGGTGGGGGGGGGGGGGGTAGATAATGGTACAAAGTGGTAGAATCCAACATAATATCCCTAAGATCCAATTTAACGTTACCATTTTCTGAATGAGTTCTTTATTTATTGATTTTTTATTAATATTAATTTTAGCAAGTCTTCTAAAAAGAGCTTGTAAGTAAAGAATAGGCTCAGTATTTTGATGTGATTTTTTTGAACTAGTAAAGTAGGAGGGATTTGAAATATCACAATGAGCTTTACCTATTATGCATTGATCAAATCATAGTTTTATCTCCATTTGAGTTACCCATGATGTTCAGTCAATAATAAATTTTGATTCTAAAAATGAGATTAAGTGTGAATTTAACAAAATGCAGCCCTTTCTTAAGCAATGTGAAAAATCGGAAATAGTCATTTTACATTCCTTGAATTACTTTTATGCTGTATTATATTTATAATTACGTTTATTGCTCCTTAGGTGATACATATTCATTTATTATAACATTCCATTGCTATCATTTAGTAAAGCTTCACATTACTTTTGGTTTTAAAAACAATTCTAAATTGAAACTCATTGATACTTTTGTGTTTGCGGATTAACCCTTTTAGGCGCAACCCTTTCCCGATGCTGAAAAAAGGGCAGCCGTTGCCATCGCTCGACTTAACTACCAGCAAGATGGCGGACGATCGAAACGTTCATCGTTCAGCTGACTGTGCGCTGGCTGGCAGAAACGTTCAGCTGGCTGTGCGCGGCACAGCCAGCTGTCGTCAAAAAAGGATCTCTAGATATGCGGCACGCGATGAACGTTTCGATCGTCCGCCATCTTGCTGGTAGTTAAGTAGAGCGATGGCAACGGCTGCCCTTTTTTCAGCATTGGGCAATCTATCCAGCTGTTCTCGCATTCTTCCATTTTTCATCAGATGTCAGTGCTGTTAAAAAGAATCGTGACAATTTTTTTACGGGAAATGACGTGCTAAAACGTAAAGGTGGAGCTATGTCACCCGCAACTATTTTTATAGAAATCAAATCTATTCTTCGTGACTGGCAACAGTCCAAACGTCAGAGTTGGGTGTTCGCAGAGCGGGAACACTGCGCGTTAAAGGGTTAAGGCCGATTGACTGCACATAGGGTCCTAGGTCTATAGGGGGAATGCCTTCCGTGGGGGACTTTCTAAGGGTTCCTAAGCCCATATTTACACGAGGTTTCGGTGAAAACCTCGCATTGTTACTTTCATTATACAGGCTGTTTAAAATACAACAGCTTGCGAAAATAAATGAAAGTGTACAATATGTCTATTATGAATATGCCGATAATAAACTCAATATACAGATTACAAGAAGACAACTTTTGAAATTCAAAAAGTTTACTAAAACCGTGTTATACGTTTGTCATAAAATGTATTTCAGAAAACTTTACCACGTTAAAACTATAAAATAAATGCTGGAAGTGGTATTAAATTGTACGTCACAATGAAAGAAGAAAGGAGGGGAGGGGGGAAGAAAGCGAACGCAAGTTAAATTTTAAATGCCCGCAAACAATAGAAATCAATCATTTTATTTCAGTGAATGGTTTCTTTGTTATGTACAGAGAAATTTGTTTGAATTAGTCATGTACGCAGAGGAAAAGTTTTGTCTGTTTCTCATTTATTTATTTATTTATTCATTTTATATCTGAGCAAGTCAGATTTATAAACCTGATGTCATTCATACGTCAATTCGACTGTATCGAAAATTTAAAAAGGTAAACACCTTTGCCTATTTAAAACGGATTTACCTTTACATTTCAATACTATTTTCAATTCTCTAATAAAATAAGGAGTTCCATCTACTTATTTTCATAATTTCGCGTTTTAACTTGCTGTTTTCTTTCTTTTATATTACTGATAGCTCGGATCCATCAAGTGTAAAGCATTAACAGTCAATCCATCTAACATCACATTTTTACTTTCCGAACGTATACCATGTTACTTTCCGAACATGTACCATGTAAGGAAAGTATTGTAATCATGAAAAAATTCGACTTCGAGATTTTGGTGTATTTACACGTTTTGAGGTCTCCTGAATTCATTTATGCTATTTTTACGAGATGTTTGTATGTATGTATGTATGTGTGTGTGTGGTGTGTGTGTGTGTTGTGTGGTGTGTGGTGGGTGTGTGTGTGTGTATGTGTGTGAACACGATAGCTCCTAAACGGGGCATTCGATTGAGCTGAAATTGGGTATATATGTTATAAACCACCGTCGCAAGACCGGTATTGATTTTGGTGTGTATAGGACTTAAAGTTTTTCTACAGGGCTAAGACAAAGATTTCTTTTACATTATGGCTTATGGGGATAAATTCTTGAAAGTGCGCTAGCGTTTAAAGGTACATTTGATTGAGCTCAAATTGGGTATATATGTTATAAACCACCATCGTAAGATGGATATTGATTTTCATGTGTATAGGACTTATAGTTTTTCTACAGGGCTACGACAAAGATTTCTTTTACATTATGGCCTATGAGGGAAAATTCTTGAAAGTGCGCTAGCGTTTAAACGGTACATTCGATTGAGCTCAAATTGGGTATATATGTTATAAACCACCATTGTAAGATGGATATTGATTTTGATGTGTATAGGACTTAAAGTTTTTCTACAGGGCTACGACAAAGATTTCTTTTACATTATGGCCTATGGGGAGAAATTCTTGAAAGTGCGCTAGCGTTTAAACGGCGCATTCGATTGAAGTTCAATTTGGTATATATGCTTGAATTATTCATCGATTAAAATTTATTTAAATGGTTAGTAAAGATCTTAATCGTAAGTGTTTGGAAAGTCGAGTGGAATCACTCCAGATTTTTTGATATATATTTCGTGCTCGACGGCTTTAGACTTAGGTCCAGAGAGAAATAAAGCATATGTGAATAACAAATATTTTTGTTCTATAGACACAAAAGTGACTGTATTTAAATATTATTTATTTTTTACTTATTTAAGTGAGGTATAATACATGTTAGTGTACTTCATTTAAGATAAGAGAGTATGCAGTGTTACTCAATTTAGATTTTTTTTAACGCATTCGGCGAATAGAGACAGTTACGACAATATTTGCGAACTATTTTGAGTGATTTTGTAAAAGAAATATTCATGCTAGTTGCATGAACTTTAGCCTGTGTTAATCAGGAATAGTGCAGCTTTCTATTAGTTAAAAAGTTTTAGAATCGGTTCTGTAGTTACAGAGATACCCACAGAGCATAATGCATTAGAATTATTTTGAGTTAAGTGTGTGCTTGTTAAGTGTGATGTCAATATGAAGTAATTGTCACTTGCAATAGCTAATTTTGTCACCCAAATGACTAACTTTTTTACTCCCGGAAATGAAATGGAGCTGAAAATAGAGAAAAATTGCTTAAAAATGAGGGACGGGTGGATTTTCAGATTCTTAAAGTAGCGCAGATTGTTTTCTATATTTTTATACATAATTATGAAAATTTTCATGAGGATCGTGCAAGCGGTGTAGATGTTATCAGGCTTTTTGTGTTTAACTTTGCAAACTTTTTGCAAGAATGGCGGAATTTTTTTTTATCTTGAAAACAGGGATCAGCATAACTATATAGTTGGATGATACGCTTTAAAGCATAATTTCCATAGAGCGCATGTATTGGGAAAATTTTGAGTGCTCCTGTATAGAAAAACTATAAATGCTACATAGACCATTTTCAATTGTGTACATGTGTGTGCATGTGTGTTTGTGTGTATGTGAGTGAACACGATAGCTCCTAAACGGGGCATTCGATTGAGCTGAAATTGGGTATATATGTTATAAACCACCGTCGGAAGACCGGTATTGATTTTATATTAGATTAGAATAACATATATAAATTTCGGTGCATATAAATTTCGGTGCATAATAGAAATCGGTGCATAATTTTGGTAGTTAGAGCACGGACAGACAGACACACGCCTTGTTGGAAAGTGCTAAAAAAGCTAAAAAGCAAATAATGACAGACAAATTGATTGATAATCCCTTCCCAAAACGAACATATTTTATACACACTACTGCACAGGAAGAAAAAATCATTTTATTCTGTTATGACCAACTAAGCTAAATCTGTAAGAATTCTTTTGTGAGCCCTATTAAATGAAATGCACAGGCATACCGTTTTAAAATAGCAAAATTAACTTTAGTTCAACACTTGTTAAGTCTGTGGTTCAAAGATACATAGATAAATCATAGTTTGGAAATTAAAATTGTGTACAAATACCATAATTGTACTCTCTACTATCAGTTGGGGAAGCTAAGCATTTTGCAATCATATACTAACTCCCAAATAATGATCACTTAAGCAACTTAATAATTATAATTACATCAGCATTGTCCCTTCAAAAATACGTATGAAAATGTTATTTTTTACAAATAAAATATATACGGCACTTTTAATGTTCGGGGTATGTATTAAGTTATTAATAGAATTAACACATTTACTGTTATCATTTCCATAAGTAGTCTAAGTCAAAATACACCTAATTTCTATTTTAAACAATCATATTTTCAACGATTTATTAACCATTTATTTCAAAAGTTTGTATTCTAAAACTAATATACCTTAAAAAAACGAACAAAAAAAAGAGATACCTTGGGACTAGAGCCTGAAAATATCGGCTAATTTAATAAAAACTGACGTCTGTGGCATTCCATTTATTTTCGTTCAGCTGACTTGTACTGATGTTTTCCATCTTTTTGCTTTTAATGTAGTATAGTTCATTTCCCCCCCCTCTAAATATAACAATAATTCTTCAATGGAAGGGTGCGAGCTTATCCCACTTGATAAGCGAAATATTAAAAGTTTATCATAAAAGATGTCTAGAAATGCATATATCCGGCGTTCGCCAAAACCTGTTTGCCCAGGTGACTAAAAAGTATCCCTTGGCGATTAGCTGTTGGGTTTTTTTCCATTAATATAATCCAATATTCGTATCCCTTCATATCAGCTTCCAATTAAAGCAAAAATATAGCTCTAATCGAAGACTTCTTAATTTGTGAACTGCCCTTCTTCCGGTATTAAAATCTTAAAAGTTCGTTATAAACTTCTGCATAAAAGTTTCTTCTTATAATCTAATTTTGTTCAAGCGTAATAAGTTTTTATGGCTTAAAAGGGGGGAAAGTTGAAAATATTGTTTAAAAAACTTAAAAAGTTTTTCCAGCTCGATATGGAAGATTATTGTTACCGAATATGAAAAACTGCAAAAATTAATTATATTAGAATTGTTAATGTTTTAAAATACATTAATATTACAATTTTTAAACCTTTGTTTGCATTACTTGTGAGCGTCTAAAACTGTAGAAAGTACTCAGAGTGCTAAAGAAATATGAATACCTTTTAGATTAAATAAATAGTTATTTAGCTTACATACGCCAAAATTAGTAAAAATTTAATAAATGATTTGTTTTTGAATAGAAAGGTTTTTTATAAGCTGAAAATTTTCACATTTACTTCAAAATACTGAAGTAAAATAAATAATTAAATGAAATCCAAATATTTGTTTGAATGTTTTTTATTTCTCTTTTCTAAGTTCTGCCTTAAGCATTTTAAATTTAGATAATGTAATGATGTCACTGAGGATAATTTTAAGCTCCAACACAACCTGAGAAACTTTACATTATTTGTTTATGAAATAAGACTCTTAAAGGTCCAGTGATCGGAACTTCCGGCAGCGTCACATGTGCCGTTTCTAAAAAGGGAAACTTACTAATATGAAACGGACAACAAAGTAATATGTCCGTAAGCGACGGTAATGCTACGGCGTAAATAGAGCGTCAATTGGTGTCAAACCTTCTCTCAAGGACAGCTCCACAATACGAAATTTCGGAAATTTCCAAAGCCGCAGTGATTTTAAGTTGCCAATATCTATGTGACCTAGCGGTTTGTATCATGTTGCATCATTATTTTTCCCACGCCCCCTACCCTCAAAAAAGTGAATATTATTTTTTTAATTCATTAGTTACATTTATACCGATCAAACTAGGATAGCGGCTAAGGCTCTGGAAACACCTGTTGGTAAGTTCCTTTACCATTATTTCCTATTGGACTCATTATGCACCGTATCTCAAATCTGGTAAATGTAGTGAAAGCTAGCCCATTGAATTTTGCACATCCTTTTTCATATTGAAAAGCAAATACCCATGGAAAAGGGAACGTAAAGTCTATTTCGTGGAAATATTTGTTCAAAAGTAATTTTACCTTGCAAGTGTTAGAAAAATCCCATTGACTTGACTTTTACAGCAAAAGAGAGTGTTTGTTTTAGTCTCTCTCCGTGTCTTTTTTTTATTTATTTATTTCCTTGTGTTGCTAATTTATTAAAACTTTAAAAGCCTTTTTTTTTTCTTTTTCAAACGGATCCATGCAGCGACGGAAAATACTTCTATTAATTGCCATTCTTATTTATCTGTCATTCGTCACATAAGCCTATACTAATTTTCCTTGTATTGTAAAGGCCGAATCAACAATTTAGGGGTTATTTTCATCGGAAAAGGATATATTTAATGAATAATTTTCCTCAAATAAAATTTTAACCGTCTATCGTACACGATTTTAATTTTACCTTTTCCTACCCTGCGCATGCGCAACATGTATTATGTTACATCACAAAATTCCACTTATACCTTAAGAATTAATAACCATGTGCAACAAAAAAGTGTTTACACATTGCTTATATTATGAATTTGTACACTCATTTAATTCGCGTAGAGCTGTCTTCTTCTCACAACCGGACGGCAGTCTTTTAAATGTCATTACTCGTATTAGCTGTACAAGCAGTTGTCGGGAGCAATTCAAAAATATTGACTACCCGCGTTTAATTTTTAGGTAAGTGTAATTTTGCATTTGTTAGATTGAGTTTCCGTAAAAATATCTGCCTTAAACTTTGTGCACCGTGGAGATGAGCCGTTTTTACAGACGAACGATTTCCATTTGTTAGATTGAGTTTCCATAAAAATATCCGCCTTAAACTTTGTGCACCGTGGAGATGAGCCGTTTTTACAGATGAACGATTTCCATGGGACCGGGTTTAGATAGAGCAGAAAACAGGGGAGACGTGTTATAATCTTAATATGATAAATCAAGTACTAAGTAGTTACGCTCTTTCGATTGCCTGCACGTAACCGTAAAATTCAAGTGATACCGAGAATATTCCTCGTCAGAATTTTTATACTTTCTTTGAGTGCACTGAACGTAAACAAGATGCTTTTAGTTCAAAAGTACTCTATGACAACTTCTCAAATCGGTTAAGTATTCGGAACATGAAACATTAAAATTCTTTAATTTGTAGCGCGTTTTCATCCTGGAGTTAAACCTTTGTTTGAAAACGAATGATCCTTCGTAAATTTTTTCATTTATCAAACTGAAAACTATTACGTCAGATTTTCACAATGTTGTGTTATTCGTTATTCTCACTACTAATTTGTTTTTCAGTCAAATAGTAAGATACCAAACATACTAACATGTAAACGGAACTTAACTTTCTGAGTTCTTTTTTTTAAGACTTCTTTTCTTTTTTTTGTGAATGTGTTTTAACTTTTATGAATTATTTTATTTATTCCTTCATTTTTTATCCTGAAACATATAGAACAATCAAATGAACATAAGAACAATTGTCTTTCCTTTTTTGGGTCCAGTTACAAAATTTACTAAGAATTTAATTTGATAATATTTGACTTGATAAATTTAATTTGTGTAGATCTTTGAAAAAATGGTGAGGCAAACTATTTCATTTTACATTATGTTTCATTTTAATATTACTTTTGGGCAGTTCTAAAGTGAAAACGTACTCAAGACGAAAAATCCGCAGAAAAGAAATCCTTCGGTACATTTTAAGATGAAATCCTAAACTAATATCATAATCCAGCTACAAATTCAGTTTGTCAAAATGGTATAAAACTGTGGTGTGTACCATTATATTAACTCTTAGTCAGAAACCCAACCTTTTAACTGATTAAAATTGTTTCATGAACTTCGATTCAGTTGTAATAAATTATCTATGAAATGGAACGTTATTGTAACAAAAGATACCGCCTCTTTTCTTGAATTTTTTTTTCTGCCTATTAAAATCTAACCATTAAAAAAACCTGCAAAATATGAATACATTAAATTCGCCACTAGATTCGTCCTTTTTTTGTGGAGTGTGTTATTGCTAAACCTTGCATATAATTCAACTTCCTTGTCCTAAAATTGCATCAAAAATCTAAATTTCTCTACTTTCTTGTCGTTCGTCAGCGAAATACTTGTCATAAATCCCTAGCAGGAACTTATTTTGCATTGTGGGAAATAACGTCGAATTTACTTTTCTACTCATTTCTGATCACAAATCAATCGTCTCTTTATCGGCCGGTGAGGAAAATTAATCCTTCATCAAGGATAACAATATATTTTCCTCTTATCGCCTGAGAAATGCTTTCTGAAACTGCTAAAAGCTTTGAAATTACAATTGAATTTTCCGTTGGCGTATACATTTTATTATTGCATGTACGTAATCATATTTAGTTTTTATTTTTTCTTATTGTGATAGATACGTTGAAGGATTTTCCTTTCCCGATTAATAATAATCATTCATCTATTTTCCTCTTAGAGCTTTTGATAATATAAGTTCCAAATGATTTTTAAAATTACAAAGCATTATTTTTATCTTTTGAAAGTACAAAAACATCATTTGATCTAAATTTCGTGGATATTTCCATGAAGTATATCATCAAAAGTTTAAAATACTACAACACAGCAATAGTTCTTGTTTTAAAAACATTCTGTTGTCAAATGATTTTACCAAAAAATAATTTCAACACCCTCTATTATATTCAGTCCATGGGGAGGAGAGGGGAGACTAAAAATAGCATGTCATCTTAAAATGGTCTTTGATGTAATTTTTAATAAAATTCTTCATTAACTACGGAATTTTCCTTTACGCAATGGTTTTAGTTTATTTGATGATATTTTACGAGCCTAAAATTTTTAACAAACTTTTAATTTTTCCAAAACTTTTATTTCGAAACCTTTTAGTTAAATTAAGTAAAAGGTATCATACATGTGTAAGTAGAATATGTATGATTGAACAGTAATGTTGTTTAAATTTTCTTAAGCGAAATTTTTATTTTGTTAACTATTTTTAAAGTTTATATTCCGTACAGGTTGCTTTTCATTCTAAAACCATTTTAACTCTATTTTACTTTTTGATATTGGGCTTAAAAATTGAACTTTGGTTTGCTGAATTGTTGCATATTCAATTAAACTCTACATATTACAATAGCAATGGAGAAAAATGGTTCATTAGTAGAATTATTAATAATAAGATTTTACATAAAAGGAAAGGAATTTCAATTTTTGGAAAAATTCAAAGCAAAACAAATCTATAGATTTAAACGCATAGGGCCTAATAAGTGATATATCAGTAAAAGTACAATAAATATGAATTATTCTATTAAAATCAAGCCTTGTGGAACCACATTTAGAGTCAATCATTCTGAGCATATCGTCATCTTCAACTTCCTAATAGACTATTTAAATATTGATAAATTCCCGTTCGGTAGCTCGGTCACTTTTCGCTAAGGATAAGTTAAATTTTATATTTGGATAAAAAAAAAGTTCAAAAAAGTAAATAAGAAATACTCTCAAGTGGAAATTTTAAAGTTTTCAAAATATACGTACATACAGATGTTCAAATGGTCGAATTTTATTTAAAAATAATTGGTAACACCATAACTATAAACTTAATCAGCTTTCTTATGGGATAGTTAAAACTCATACCCCTTGTATTTTAATTTTTGAGAGAGGGTACTTGCATAAAATAGCTTAAGGAACATTATGGAGAACACAATGTTCTGTCTACAGAACTGTATATATTTCCCTACTACTAAAGCAGCGGTGGTATTCTCATAACATTCACCGAAACCGGTTCAAGCAGGAAGTTTTTTAATAGGAACTATTATTTTCACCGTCAGCATTAACACCTGAGTTGTGTTGCAATTAGATGTATTAATCATTTTTTTTTCTTTGGCGTGTAAAACAATCGCTCGAGAGAAAAAGCCAATTGACCGAAATAAAAAAAAAGTATTCTGACATTTTAAAAGTACGTACGGTAAAAACGATATTTACAAAGGCTTTCGGTTGAATTTCTTTGTAAAAACCTTGGAAATTGTGATAGAGGATTCAAGAACGATATGGAGCCTTGATATTCAGATATCTCAATAATTACATGTTTCAGCAATCAAGAAACAGTAATGCACACATTGGCTGTTAGTGATGGTCAGTCTCGTTTCGGGAATAGGATATATCATACTTTCTTGAAATATTTTAAGTGATCCTAAAAACTAAATTACCTATTATCTTTATAACGACACTTTTTATTTCTGTGTTTTGTATTTATAGATGATTTGAAAAAGCGGTTTTAAAGATTTTCAACATTAGTTTTCCCTTTTAAAAGACGGTTAGTTTAGAATGTTACAAGCTCATGCCTCATGCTTTCATGAATTAAAAAAAAAAAAATAGAAAAAATACGTAAACTCAAATTTCGGAAACAAGAATTTTTGAAAAAAAAAAAAAAAAAATCTGGAGAGACTCTACTTGACTTTTCGAGCGCTTGAGTAACCAAGAGTTTAGATAAATTTGATTCAACACAATCGGATGTAGTGTTTTGACGCTAGTGCACTTCAAATGATTTGAGTGTATAGGCAGCACTGTATAAGAATACTTTTTTGTAATCCTGTAAAAAACTGGAAGCCCTACAAAATCTATACAGTGTGTAAGACAATGACCTATACGTTGTGCACCAAATATGAGCTCAATTGAATTCACCATATAGACGCTAGCGCACTTTCAAGGATTAGCATCCATCGGCGTTATGTATAATAATTCTTTTTTTGTAACCCTGTACAAAAGGATAGGACCTACAAACACACCACTATCTATACAGGTTGCGTGAAGGTGACTATAGTTTGGTTGTAATATATAAAACCAATTTGAACTTGATGCACCGAATGCACAATTTAGACTCTGGCACACTTTAAATGATTTGCATGCATAGATCGTACTGTTTAAGAATTATTTTTTGCAACCTTGTGAACAAACTATCAGCTTTACACACACCAAAATCTATGCAGGCCATGTGACCGTAACCTATAATATGTAGATCGAATTTGCAATCAATCGAATGCACCATGTAGACGCTAACGCAATTTCAAGAATTTCTGTTCATACGCCATAATGTATATGAATTATTTTTTGTAGACCTGTCAAAAACACTATACTTCCTGTACACACGAAAATCAATAATGGTCGTGCGAGGGTGGTCTATAATATCGATATCAAATTTGAGCGCTATCAAATTACCGTTCAAATTACCGCGCACCGTTTAGGAGCTATCGTATTCGCTCACATACACAGACACACATATATGCATCACCGTAAAAACAGCATAAATTAATTCAGAAGAGCTCAAAATGTTTAAATACATCAAAATCTCAAAGTCGAACTTTTTCATCCTACTACATAGTTACGCTGATCCCTTGCTCACTATGTAACCATTCCTGGCAGCCACTTCACTATAAATATTTTACCATTATTACTCCAAGAAGATTAAAAGGTTCAAAAAGATTAAAGAGCAGAAAAAACGTAATAACATCTACACCGTTTATCTACACTGCTTAAATTTTTTTCATAATTATGTATAAAAAACAATCTGTGTGCAACAAACAACTTTATTTTAAAAGAAAAACTTCACTTTAAAATTATTTTTAATGCAGTTCTTTTCTAGCTCATTTTGCCAGGGACTGATTTCCGGCAGGGCATTCGGGGAAAGTATCCGGGCCCTCAACAAAAAAAGGGGCCCCAAATTACCCTTTATGTTTAAAAATTTGTTTTGATTTTAATTTAAAATAAGAAACAGAGAAGCTAATTTTATGAAAAATAATAGTAATAATAATCACTCTCACTATCTAGCATTATATCCGCAACGTTTTTTTAGCTAAACGGTTAGCCTCAGGCAAATACATGTAGCATCTTTTAGACGTAGCCTATAGAGTGCTGTATGCTGATCGCGAGGAAACCATAGAGCCGATTTTCAACAGGAAACACATAAAAGGAAATAGCCTCCTAAGAGGAGCAAAATGAAGATCTATCTCACTATCAATAAATGCTCTGGTATAGACATCAGTAAAAAAATACAAATATGTTGTAGAGCATATTACTTGAAAAATATGGAATGAAATGAAAGTTGAAAATTAAAAATTATAACTGAGATATTACCCTACATAGTATTATTATCAAACTATTGTATTTCATTTTGCATCTTTATTCAATAATCATTTTTATGCTGTTATACTATCATTCTTTGTAGGGTGTGATATGAAAGTTTCTTTGTAGAGTATAAGAAAGTTTTCGTAAGGGGGTCCCCCAATGAAGCTTTTGCCCTGGACCCCAACTCTGCAACTCGGTCATTGAATTTTACAGCTTTGCTAGGCCTAGTAAAGACCTCTTGTGTGCATTATCGAAAATTTTGAATATAAGCAATTTATAAGTAGGAGTTTTCTAATTTAATTTTTCAGTTTTTGTGACAAATGCCAGAGACAAACTTAAATCAATGTACAGTTTAAACATGATAATTTCCTTGCATAACAACATTGTGTTCACATTTTCTAAATCACGGATGAATGGTGATTGCAGGTGTTCTTTCAAAGATTTATAAAAACTCCTCCATAATAGCGTTCCAGATGATGGCAAAATTGCAAAAGTGGATATTTCAAAGTTACTTGCGTCGATGATTTGATTTAAATTTTCCTGTGCAACGCAACAATTGCATAGTTGAAGTAACACCTTTGGTTATGTCAACTAATTTCTTCATAGTTGAAGCATCACTTGTTCTTTGTTGAACTTGGCAAGAATAAAAATACAGAGCTGAGGTGAAAAGGAAGATACTGCAATTATGCATTTAAAAGACACATTTAAATATTTTCCACGCCATTTTATTCACAAGAATGAACATAAGTAAAAGTAGCCATGTGAGCGTAACATTACATTTTTTTCAGATGTTGTATTTGACAGATATAGTCTGTACTTTGTATGCTTTATTGTTTACATCACTTTTTGTCCTGTAGCCTATCTAGAAAAGTCAATAATTAACAAAATAAACCTAAATAATTTGCATAACAACCTTACTAATTCATGCAAGGCATGGTATATAAGCATGCATAAATAACGTAATTAAAATTTTCTAGAAAATGCCCGTAAATTTCGGTTTACTAGTTTGACGATGTGGTTTACTAGAGGTATCTTAAAACATATTAACGTTTTATTAAAATCCATACCGCCGATTTCTGAGCTTCTTGAAAGAAGATTTGCAAAAAATAAATTCCATAAAACGGTCAATTTTAAATTTACACCTGGATAAGTGAAAGAAATACAACTCTGTCTATTTAGTACGAGGACATTTATAATATTTTTATTTTACTTTTTACAATTAACATAGAAATACCTGTAAAAACACTATTCCTTTATTGATTTTTTCAAGGTAAAATTTAAAATACAGTGGCAACATGCTAGATGAAGTATAAATTTTACGTAATGTTCCCTATTTTACTGAGTTTCAAATTCAAAGGCATAAACTGAATGCGATTCATTGACTAAATTTATGACTACAAAATAAATTTCATTTCATCATTTAATAAAATAAAATTTATCAAAATTGAGGACCAAATCTTGGTAGTCTTGGGAGGGGGGGGGGGAGAAGAACAGCTTACGTTTTATATATATAAGCGACGCAGTAGCTATTGAAATTTATAAAGATTATGCATAACAGTAAAAAAACTTAATAGGCACTATTTCGCCATTCCTTCGCGAAGACTGGTATCAAGCATATATTAACTCAATTAATGATAAGAAGAAGAAATGTTCCGAATTTGCATTGCATAAAAAATAAATTTTACGATAGTGTCTATTACGTAAAAATCTGTGAGTTAAAAATAAGAGAAAATTTCGATATTCAGTAGTTTAATGTTCATTATTCTTGGCAGTGTATTCAGAAGAGTTTCAGATCTTAAAACATTTTAGTATGGTGCTTAGCTTGTGCATACATACAGAAATGTGATATTAAAAACATCAAAAGAAAAGTGAACGCATAAACTATCTATATAAATAAAATTAGACTTTTGTCTGTACATTTCTTGGAATTCAAAAATTTAGCGATTTCTATCCGTTTCAAGTACCCAGGAATCCCATGCGACCTTCAAAAAAAAGTTTCTCTGTCTGTCGTTCTGTCGTTCTGTCATTCTGTCCGTGACGCTTTTTTTGTTCAAGCATCACGTAAAAACGACCGAAGCGAATGATATGAAATTGGGTGTCATGATAGGTGGTCACTCAACTTAAAACATAGGCGTCGAATTTTTAAAAAATCTTGATTAGATTTTGGGATTTTGCGAAAATCGTTTTAAATGCGTAAATTCGTGTTCAAGCATCACGTAAAACGACTGAAGCGATTGAAATGAAATTTGGTGTCATGATAGGTGCTCACTCAACTTAAAACATAGGAGTCGAATTTTAAAAAAATCTTGATTAGATTTTGAGATTTTGCGAAAATCATTTCAAACTGGGTAAATTTGTGTTCGCACATCACCTAATAACTGCAAAGGTGAAAAAATGATATTTGGTGAAATGATAGGTGGTCACTCACCTTAAACTATAAGCATCTAATTTAAAAAAATCGATCAGATTTCGAGATTTTGCGAAAATCGTTTAAAACTGAGTGAATCTTTGTTCACGCATTACGTAATAACGACTAAAGCGAATGATATGAAATTTGGTCACATGATAGATGGTTGCTCAACATAAACTATAGGTGTTCAATTTTTTAAACATTTTTATTAGATTTTGAGATTTTGTGAAAATTCTCTCAAAATACGTTTATATTTCTTCAAACTTCACGTAATAACGACTAATACGAATGATACGAAATTTAGTGATATGATAGGTAGTTGCTAATCTAATTTATAGGCGTTGAATTTTTAAAATATTTTGATTACATTTTGAGATTTTGTGAAAATCGTTTTAAAATGCTGAAATTTTGTTCCAGCATCACGAAATAAAGACTGCAGGGAATGAAACGAAATTGGGTGACATGATATGTTGTCACTCAACTTAAATTCTAGTCTTCCAATTTTTCAAAACTATTGATTAGATTTTGAGGTTTTGCGAAAATTATTTCAATATGCGTAAATATTCGTTCGCGCATCACATAATTACGACTAAATCGAACGAAATGATATTACTTAGTTACTCTCTAACCTGTAATATGTTAACAATACATGAAAATTATAACTTCGCTTTCTTTACTTTGGCAACATACTACATCCATTCTGTGTACTCCTACAATGCTGACGAAAGTTCTTGCTTTTTGGAAATTTGCATTCAGTACTTACCCGTCAAGGACGGTTACTTCAGCTAGTTTTTAAATATTTTTCATTAATAAATCTGGCATAATATCTGTATACGTACAAATCGGGTTCGGGTTATGTGTGAAAGTATTGTGTTTGTCGCCAACTCAACAAATAGTACAACATTTCGACAGCTAGCTGCCAGGTATGTGGACTAGCACTGGATATGTGAATGCATGTACATACGAAAGGGGAAGGAGGGGTTAGGGGCTCTGTACACCCTCCTAGTCTAAGTACAAACGCTAATTATAGCCGAATTTATCGCTCAAAATAGAATGCGTTATAAAAATTTAAATTTCATATAAACTTTGAAAACTTTATATTAAATTTTAAAAATTATATTAATTTTGTAAAATCTATATTTTAGTGTGTAACAAACAAAATTTACTACAAAGAAATTTAGAACTTTCCATGCTATTGAAAATTTTTACCAGATATTTATAGTAAAATTTACTGTCGATTGAATTTTATTCAATAGAGCCACCTCACTCCATAACTGGACCCTTCCCATGGGAAAATTATAGTCCGTATATGTGGATTCGGAGGACGTTCTAGGGAGTTCTTACGCGTATCTTGCTACATCTGAAAAAAACTGACCAAAATTCCAAATCGTTAGATCTGGACCGCAAGGACGTATTTAGGGGGGGTCCAGACGCCCCCCCCCCGAAATTTTCATTTTTGTTACTAAAATGATAATGATATAGTCTTTTTGTGAAAAATTCAGCGTTTTTTACCGTTTGGAACCCCCCCCCCCCAAATTGTTTTTCTAGATACGTGCCTGCTGGACCGGTATTGATATGAATTCTAGACAACTTTAAGACCCTAGCCCGAGATATTTTACAACAGCCCATTCACAGACCAAAATTTAAACTTTTTTCTCTTCAAGGTTTCCTTCCGTAAGGTTTGACAATTTCCATTTAGTATATAATTTTACTTCTCATGTTTTCGCGAAAATGACTAATGCTTTAATCCTGCACGAGAAAGAATTTAGTGCTGCCATCTATTATCGTATAAGCATTTTATAGTCATTATTTTAATCAATTATTCGACACATTTTTTTTCAATGGGAAGAATGCATTTTATAAATCGTAATTAGATATTCACGCTATTCTTGCATTTATAATTGCCTTATTCGTCTTATATAAACCGGTTGCTACCCTCTGAAGTTTATGCTGTTAATTTATATAGAATTTAACTAGCCATCAAGTTTCTTGAGAGAGATATAGCGAAAATAAAATAACCATGATGGTGTGTATTGTGTATTAAGGCAAACGACGAGGGGAGCTACAATAGTACCCGGGATTTAATGTCTGTTAAGGCAAACCTACACGAGGGTATCGGCCTGGGGGGAAAAGGGGACTATGATGGTACAATCGACAGCCTGTAATAAACAGGGGCGGTTCTAGGGTACGTGACGCCTCCTGCAAACGTAAAAAAGGCGCGACCTTTCATACTTTTTTCAAGTTTTTGAGTTCGAAATTGCGCCCCTTGGAAGACGGCGCCCCGATGCAATGCTTACATTGCTTACCGTGTTGGACTGCCCAAAGAAGATAACAAAGAAGATAACAGAGAAAAAAATACACCTTCTTCAAAGCAATAAAGCAGTGTTTTATCTTTTAAAATTTATTTGCTATATAAAATAGTTACATGAAGTTCAAAACCCCCTATGTCTTCTCTCCGTGCCATGACAGTACCTAACAACGATTGCGTTGGAATATACCTAAAGTTAACTCTCGTTTTTACTGTCATGTTTTACACCCCAATGGGCAAGGCCATCTTTATATAAGGAAGTGTCTAGTAATGCTGAACCTGTCTAACGACAAACAAACTATGACAATATATGACTCAAACTTGTATGGTGCTTTCGAGTAAAATTTTGGATTGCAACGGCTAACGGGTATATTGATTATACGCCATTTTATACGAATTTAAATCGTACATGCGTATTAAGTACTGTAATGTATACTTAAGATCTGGCAGACTTCCAAGATTGTCTGTTTATGACTTTGTTTTGGTTGATTGATAAAGGTCATTTTCGGTTATTAAAAAGCATGAGTCGGACAAAACACGCAAAGTCGTATATATTTAGAAAACCAGTCGAGACAATTCAAGAACTTTCTCCAGAGCATAACCTATTGCTTCTATTAGCACTGAACCAGACAGACTAGTTTAGGAGGGACCTTGGAATTAAACTCGTTTATTATGTTTCTGATGGTGCACACAAAGGTCACTTTTAAGTTTCTAGTAAACAATGTCCAGGCAGCAAGCAACGAACACTGAACATTTTAAAGTCAGAGGGATTTCTCATTCCACCGTCGCTCGGGGTCAAATACTTAAATCACTTCAAAGTCGGAAGTCTAATCATTTGTTTATTTGTTTATTAACGAGTGTTGATACTTTTTTTCCGCAACATATACTCTTCCATGAAAATAACAATCGACATATTTAAGAAGGGAAATGTCCCTGGCAGTAAAAGAAAGTATATAAAAATCATAACTTCCACATTTAGATCATGTGAGATTATAATTATTAATCTCGAATGTAAGTAACAATCTCTCAATAAATTTAATATTATTAAAACTGCTATAATAATATGAATTAACTGTTTAAAAATGTTTTTATTTATTTTTACAATATTCTTTAAATTTTTAACTTGAAAATCAGATTTCGTTTGATTTCGAAACGTAAGATAGTAGGTACCATAATACATTCCAGTTTCGAGAACAGTTGGATTAAAATAACACTCCTGCTTTCCTTAAAGGAAAATATAAAAGTAAAATAAAGTAAAGTAAAGTTCATGTGGATATGAGTGAATGCATTTTTTTACTACATTCAGACTGTTTTTAATGAATGCATAGATGAAAGCACTGAAAGGCAAATTTATGGTATTATTGAGTTGCTGCTTTTGGATTGTCCTGTAAGAGCTTTTCCTGATTTGCAGCACTCTCTCTGCAAATCAGGAATTAAATGTATTACCACACTCATAGCGTGGAATAAAATCTGGGTAGGCAGGGGGTACACATATAGCTCAAGAGTTAACCAGTAAATTTTATCTACGGGTTTGAAATAATTAAATAATTAAAGGTTTTGAAACAAGGCTGGTTGGTGAGATGGTACGCATTCCGATCCCTTCCCCTTGATGCAATATTTGCACATTCCTAGGCCTAATAAATTTCATATCCTAAAAAAAAAATGGATTTCACTGTCTATTATTTTATTACATCATAAAATATACCTATAGAATTTTTTCATCATCTTAATACCTATCTATTAAAAAAAAAAAAAAAAAAACATTTTATACACTTTGGATTTCGATTTGTGTTGTTAAATACCTTAAAATTCCCCGTGTAAGATGCTATCGTTTTGTATAACTTTCAAAGTGGCAGTTAAGTTTTTCAACTGCATGCTTTTTTCCATTTCAGTGGTGCTCACGGAATATTAAAAGATCCGACATTATGCATTTTAAAATATCTTCAATTTGTGAACTTTATCAAATTTAACGCTTTCCTGTTTTTTTTTTTTTTTTTTTTTTTTTTTTTTTTGGACAGATTACTAATACAGACATCAGTAGAGCATTCTGTTCTCTTTTTCTACCATGTTTGTTCAAATTATAGCATGGTCCTTAAATTCATCTTGAAATCAACCAGCACAACAAATGATACACACGAACTTTCTGAATTTTTCGCATAAATTGTACCAAAACAAAGAGCGTAGAAATATTCTGTTGTCAAATATAATACCTTCGATCAAATATATTTTTAAAAAGAACAGCCTATATATATTTTTTTTTCCTCGGAACACTAACCTTTCTATCCGTCAGATAGGTAATTGAACCAAATATTACCTCTTGTTCAAATGAGACATGGTGCAATTGTTCTTAAATTCCTAAATGATATCACTATCAGACTCAGTATGTCTTCTGAAAATTTATCCCCTTCTTTGTACAAACTACATATAATAAGTTTCCAATATTTCAGTCTTTGTAAGTTGTGTCTGACTAGCTTTTGAATGTCTAAATACGACGAAATAGATCTTTGTAAGTACCTTTTTACAGACCATTTGCTCGATACTGTAATTATAGTAATAGAGCCATGTCACGAAAGAATTACTTAGTATTTATATGTCTTCAGCACAAGTAATTTAAGATCTTGTGTAAGTTAGGATGCCTTGTTCTGCTGTTCTAGAGATGAACTCACTCAACTTACTTCCTCAACGTGTTTACTCGATTTTTCGAGTTACTCTTAGCCTCTGTCTACTTGAGATACGTCACTCACAATACTCAGACTAAAACCCACTACTGAAATCATTCATCTAAATTTTTACATCTAAATCAATTATTTAAATTCACATAAGACTACTTATCAAATCGGAAATAGATCACACAAGAGCTTCCAGATCAAATCATCTGAGATTTTATCTTATCAAAATTAGCTTTGTTAAACAATTATCATGTTCTTTCTCTTATATCGATTTTGTATAAGTTTATTTTCGGATGTGTTTGCTTGACGTGGATTGGATAAAGTGGACACTGAATTGAATATTTTTAACTAGCTTATAGAAAAAAAAAAAAAACAGTCTTGATTATAAGACAGGTTAAATTGGGTCCTAACCCTGTACACTCGCAATCGAGTTAAGGAGAAAGTGCTTTGACCAATCTGCCACCCTGGCCTCTCTTTTAACTAAATATACAACTTTCTACCTATTAAAAATTGTAGCGATTTTAGTGAAAAGTGAGAAGTGAAAAGTTTAGTGAAAAGTTATTAGTGAAGATTAATGAAAAGTTGAAACTATGCGACAACTTTGATATTTATTAATTAGCGTATAATTAAACAGAATTAAATCAGCTAATTTCAAAAAAAGCTCTTGCATCGTTTTTTTTCATTAAGTTATTCGCTAAATTTTAAATTGAGTTGCAATTTCAAAACTTAAAATATTTTTAAATAAATAATTGTGAGACATATAAAAGCATCTGAGATAATAGGGATGTTTTGAAAAATCTTAAAAAATTTATAAACTTTTTTTTCTTTAAGGAAAAAACCTCTGTACTTTTTTTTTTTTTTTTTGGTGAGAAGGGGGGAGTGGGGGGACAGATTGCTAATACAGACATCAATAGAGCATTCTATTTTCGAAAACACTGTTCTGGTTTCGTTCAAAATCTGAAAAGAAGCTATTTTCGCAGACGGTTTACATTAGTTCGACTTCAGCACGTGTCTGCTTTCCTCTTTACTGCCGAATGAATACGGATGTGACTATGTAATTACCAGCGACGCTCATTCACGCGTTCTTATCTCTAAACACTCCTTTGGGGTGTTTTCGGAAAGAGCCTATAATGCTTCCGTCAATCTCTTCATTGGAGATGAGGGCAAGAAGCATTCATCAGATAAAAGCCTTTCTGATTTTTCCAAATGTAACAGTTTAATTTTCTTTTTAAGTGTTCTGTATTCTACGCGTCAATAGAGTTATGCTGCTGCCAGCGAAAGATTTAAAAAGCAATTATTGTGGGAGGAGATAAAAAACAATTGAACGACTTTCTAAAAGTAAAATAAATTTGGTGATGTTTCCGCAACAAACTGTAAAACTTTGCATCCGTCAAAGGCATTCCACGTGCGAAGCTTTATTTAATAACATGAAGCGAAGGAATAAAAATATTTGTAGATGTCCTATACTTGTAATCGAACTTTAAGTTTCAGGTGCTCCATTCATATTATTTTAGTAAATTTAAAACGTCTTTTAATTTCATGAAACAGCAGAAATGCATTACCTGAAGTAAATTTTCTGTTTCCTATAACGCAAAGGCCAAGGTAAGTCAAATGGATTAAATGTATCACAATTATTCCAGAATTTTGTGCTCGAATTTTTTTTTCTTAACTTTCAGCTGTTAAATTATAATTTTTTTTCTTAGCTTATTATGTATCGAATAAATACTGGTGAATTCCCTTTATTGGTAATAAGATTGGAGGATAAAAATCTAGTATTAAATACAGTAGCACAGAGTAAATGGAATCAAAACCCAAAATAATAACACTCAGGACATTTTTAACACTACCTAATACTGTCTGGAAGTGTTTATGATTTGATTTGCCTACATATGTATGGTTGGATTTTTGTGGAAATTTAAATGTTATTGACGTTTACTTACTACACGACATTCTTACGCTCAAAATAATGGGCGCAGCAGTTGCAGCTCCGTTACAAGGAAACACAAAAGCATCTTAAAATGTTTCTGTCTAGGCTATTATTTAGGCTACTATTAGGCTAGGAGGCTATTATTTAAAATTAATCTTATGCTTATTTTTTTCCGAATTAAATTAAGCAAATGTATTTGTATTTTTGTATGATGTATTTATTTTTCATGCTGTTGTATTATGTTTGAAAATGCGTCATAATCGGAGCTTTTCATATGATTTATCTTTCTTTTAATCTATCGAACTTTTCTTATTTTGCTTATGGATACAAAATTTTAAAAAAAAGCCAAAGAAAAGATTTTTTTGAAAGAAAAAAAAAAAGAAATAATCGCAAATTATTTTATTACATTTACATTAACTCTTTATCAGTGAACCGGAGACCCTTTTCTGATAAAATTCTGAATTCGTTTTGTTACTTGAAATCAGATGCAGTATCATACATGGATGTTCATGTAAATTTTTCCGCAATAATGAAAAAGTTTGTTAACATGCTGTAAATTGAGATAAATTCCACTGATGCTATCAAGAAATTCAAAGGATTCTCATTTCATAAGAGGAATAGCGCGAGATTCATCTGATTCGTTCTCAAATAAACTGAAATTTAAAAGCTGTTGTTGAATAACTTATCGAATTATCCATAAAACTACTCTTGTATAATTTATAAGGTTACCCATAAAATTTCTGTATTGTCCCGAAAGAAGATTTATATGGGCATTCATGAGAATCTTAACGGAACCATTGAACACAGGTGTTCTTCCCACAAACTTCCAACACACCCAATTGAACTTTCCCCCTCAGGATTCCCAGTTTCGAAATCCATCCATTCCTTCAGAATTAATTGGTCCTTCCTTTTTCTGAGGTTTATAAACCTTCTGATTGGAAGTTTTAGTGGCCTTGTGAGTTCAAGAAAGTGAAGGCCACGTAGACTGCTTCGTACCTGGACTCACTACATGGTTGTAGCGCGGATTAAAAATTATATTCTCTGTCGACGATTTCGGAACTCTCCCGTGGACGCTGTTTTTGTAAGCTCTTGAGAAAATGGAAGCAAGCGAGACACAACCTGTCCCGGAAGATAGTAAGCTGATTTTTTTAATTATTATTATTATTTTCTAGGTATTTTTTTTCACAATTTTCTTTTTTAACCCTTTGACGCGCGGTGTCCTCGCCATGAGGACACCAAACTCTGACGTTTTGACTGTTGCCAGTCACGAAGAATAAATTTGATTTTTATAAAAATAGTTGCGGGTGACATAGCTCCAAGACGACAGCTTGCTGTGCGCGAGCACAGCCAGCTGTCGTCAAAAAAGGGTCTCTAGATCTGTGGCACGCGATGAACTTTTCGATCGTCCACCATCTTGCTGGTAGTTAAGTCGAGCGATGGCAACGGCTGCCCTTTTTTCAGCATTGGAAAAGGGTTGCGCCTCAAAGGGTTAACGTGCAAAACTTTGACGTTTTGACCGTCTGTCTCAAAAATGCTCAAGCATTAGTCAGTTGTTCTTGGTTTCTTGGCTGCACTTTTTCAGCGTCCGACAGTATAGCCACTTGTTCGTGTGCATCGATGTGAAAAAAGGTTGCGCTTCAATGTGTTAAACTTGCACACATTAGTCTGACTGTTAATTGTTAATGTTTAGCATAGACTGGGTGACGTAAAGGAATGCCTTGTACTTATCTGTGACATACCTAATTATAGAGCATTGGAAAGTACATTCACGTAAAACGGGTTTACTTTAGGTTATTCAGTTTGAATGGAGACTAGTTTATAAACCTTTATAGAAATGGCAGACGTATAAACAAGCTGAACTTTGAAGTAACTATTTGAACAAGGTCATTAAACTTAATGCGCTGTCTGGCTTGACTCTAACTTTGCTGTGCTAAAAATTTAAAATACCTTAGAATTATCATAGCGTTGTCGCAAGAATAAGATATTTTGCTTTATTATAATAACTAACAAAATCAAACATCTGTCATTAGTAAGCTGAGAATTAAAACAATAGTCGCAGATATAAACCTTTGTTTTAACATTTTTTGTGGATTTAAAATTCAGCCGAACTGATTACCTGAACATAAGATTTACAAACGGTTCAATTCTGTCATTTTTAGAAATGACTCAATTTGTTAGACTTTTGAAATCCAACTTGTTGAAATCAAACTATGATTTCGAATTGGTCGAAATTAAATTTTAACAAGCCCAAACAACAACAACAACAAAATTCTATTAAAATTTGCTATTTTTCGCTTGTTATTCTTGTTGTAGGAAAGGTAATACATTGGTGGTACTTTTGAATCTGTTCTCTAAAGAAGTATTCCCAAATAATAATAATAATAATAATAATAATAATAATAATAATAATAGCAATAACTTTTTGTTTGTGAAGAGTTTTTTGTTTTGAAATTTTTCAAATTAAATTAAGCAATAATTACAAAGATCAATTCCTATGCACACAAAAGTAAATATTATAATAAAAAAAAACATTTTTTTTAATTTTATAGTTATAATCATCATTAATATAATTATGACAAAATGCATGCGATTAGCTAAAAAAAAAAAATAATAATAATACATAGCTCTATTAGTACAACACTTTTATGTTAGTACACGATTAGGGGGAACAAAACGTAACACCGTTATTTCGCATGCTAAATTTTTGCTTACCGAAACTGCCGATGCTAATAAGACAAAATTTGGCATTAATGTGAGGTTTAATCCATGTGCTCGATAAGAGAGGATTTTCCAAAATTTAAAACTAATGGGAGTGTCGGGGGTCAAAACGTTTATTTTACACACACACACACAAAAAATAAAAACATTCATATAATTTTTACTGTATAATGTAGCACTCACGAATATCTAAAAATCGATTTCAGGACATTTTGAAATTAACCCTCCAAGAAAGAGGGGCGTCTCTCTCCACTTTTTACTCTCCTTCATTTAACTCATATACTGAGTGTACGCTGTATTTCAGAGTCAAATTTTGTAATCGATTTAATCGATATCACTTCGCACTCTTCAGTTAAGCTGAAATTTTGCACACTAATTTATAGGATATAAGTGTATGACTAATGTATGATAGCTAACAATACATGAATAAATCATAAAAAGTTTTAATTTAAGTTCATTACTGTAGATTTATTCGAGCCCCTGCTGAAAGGCGATCGACATAAATATTCGCAATATTACTTCACATGATGAATTCAAAAATTTTTATCATTCTAGCGAAAGGGTATAAAAATCTTGCATCAATGTAATAGGACTTTTCGGGCCCCTGCCAAAAGGCAATAACAGGGGGAAAAAGAATATATATATATAGGATCTAACTTTCCAATCTCCAATTAAGCTGGAACTTTGTATACTAAAGTATCTCAGCAACTATCATGTATCAAACATAAAAGGTTTTTTTTTTCAGTAGTTTAAATTAAAATTTTAATTTTTAAGTAAATTCATACTGATCATTTAGATTTCTATAAGTGAAACTTACTCATTAGTTCATAAGTTTCGCATAGTCTACTTGCTAGTGTTCCTGTCATTCAGACCGCTCCGTTCAAAGTTCTTCAAAAAAAAAAAAAAAGGCTCATAAGCTTTGTTCATAATTTTAAAACTTTTTACATAAAAGAATGTTTTAAAAAAGTTCTTTTTAACACTGAAAATGCTTCACATATCTTTCTTGTAAGGAAAAAATAAAACAGTTACCTACGAAATTCTTCTCTAAAAATGTAACAAATAGTAAGTATTGTTCAAGTACAACTATTTTGCCATTAAAAACTTATTTGTTTTGGATTTAATCTAATATATATTATTTTCCAGTACACCTATAATATTTGGTCCGAGAATGTCTCGGGGTCAACTTTTAACTCTCTGATCTGTAAAAGTAACAATTATACATTTTTCATCTTTTCAGATATAATCTAGGGACCTTTTACTTAAAAAAAAAACATACATAAAAGGCAGCACCAAACAGAATTAACTGCATGAAACTCTAAAATTAGCGTCACTTTTTGAGCATTCGGTAGCCATATTTGTTGTATTTGAATAAATCTTGTTTAATAATTTTTATTTACAAATAAAACCTATTTTCGGGCATTTGCACATCGCTTGAGAAATTTTAATAAGATAAGTCTGGCAAATTTTATTTTAAAATTGATGTTTTCTTAAGTGGAACTTTTTTTTACGTTTAAAACCTGCTTTTTTTAATAATTTGTCATTAAACATTAATTCTTGGAACATTTTAATAGTTCCTTTATTATGAATAAGAGCATTTTGAGTTTGAGTTTCTGCGTTATGACAAGCCTACACGAGGCACATTAGCCTATTGCGGGAGATGCATCGGTCGGAGGACTTTTTAAGGGACTATAACACGAATTCACGTTACATCTGGAGAAAACCGACCAAAACTCCAGACCATTAGATCGATAGCCGCGCGATAGACCTGAACCCGGGACCCTCACACTTCAACCGTCTACCCTGTTCAGTGCCTCATACAACCGGCCATGGTGGGGCTCAGAACAGTTTGAAGTTTATAATAAGCAAAATTTTTAAAAAGCATAATCTTTCAAGTTTTTTTTAATCATGAAAAGTACCAAAAACCTCCAGACCTCAAAATGTGAAGTAAATTCTCGTACATTTTAGTGAGTCCACTGCGATTTAAAGTCCATACATCACGTATGTCGATGACTTGAAATCGCTGCAATGCATTTTCTCGTAGCAGTATTTTTGTTATTTTACTAAACAGCAAAAATAAACTATTTAACCCGAAGAATTTTATTACTAATATTAAATATATATAAAATAACAATTTTTCGGAAACTTCGATAGAGTTCATTGAAGCAATAATATGTCTTGGTGAGCACTTGAGAGGGTGACAGCTGATAACCTCTCCCAACTGGACAGCTGTGTGACCGTGTACACTAAAGGGAACTACTGAGCGTAAGATATGTTGCGGCTTCAATGTCCTCCATCTTAAAACGATACCTATCTGAAGATGCCAATGCAGACGCTGGTCTCTCATCTAAAGTTGGCTCAAAATTAGGAGAACCCGATCAAAGTCAGTCTTCCGGGACAAAATAAAATGGAAGACTAATTTTGCCCATTACCATCCTATATGGAGGATCTGGCTCTGCTACATGGTTAAACAGAGTGCATTAGTAGCAACAACAACAGGAGATAATTATTTACAAACAAATAAATTAATGACTACATCATTTTATCTCTCACCCCCTTTATTGAAAATTGTCCCAAAAATGCAACATAAAAGTATGCGACATAATTTTACATATATTTAAATACTATTAGTCAGGCGCGTAGCCAGGAAATTTTTTCGGGGGGGGGGGGGGGGATATGAACTTATATGTGTATAAATAGACGGAATTTCATCACTAATCCAAAAATTTCGGGGGGATATATCCCGATATCCCCCCCCTGGCTACGCCCCTGCTATTAGTTCACAACAGCTTTAATCTATTGTTACAATATTTCGTAAGCTGTAGAATATGCATTACATGTATTTTTCTATAAATAGGTTACAATCATAAAAATTTCAACATAGGGTTACCACGCGAAATACAGCTACCTACTCGCCTAAAGCTCTCTCAATAATATCAAATAACGAAAATCAAAAATTTTGGTTGTGTTAAGATATATACTAAAAATTATATTAGTTACTTCAGTTATCATCGACCCACGTTTGCAATTGCGAGGAAAGATCAGGAAACCCTCCTACTTTCGTCGACGAAATAAATGTAAAGGAAGAATAAAAGGAAAAGAAAAAGGGGTGAGAGATAAAATGACATAGTCAATTAATATCGTTTTAATATGACAATAATGAAACTAAAAAATTAGATGGTTCAGGGGAGGGAGGGTCTCCCCCTGACGAGGCTCGAACAGCCGAGTTATATATATATATATATATATATATATAATATAAAATACCTAAACTTACATAATACGGAATCCCAAAACATTAAGTAGTAGCACATAATAACAAAAATCTGATGTGTCCAACACATGACTTCCTTGCACGTCCATTAGATCAAAAATATTTTCGACGCACTTCCTCTAAATTTATTTGTTTGAAAGAGATAAAATATCAATAATAATAAGGTTTAGCGATTTCTAGCCAAATATTTCGATATCGCCAAGCTGAGTTCAATTTGAAAGATTTCCTTCTGACACTTTATTTGGCGATATTTCACCAAAAGCCGACAAACTTGAGATAGTCAGCGAGATTTTGGGGATAGCCAAAGTAGTCATTGACCACAGACTTTCAATGAATTGAATGCATCTATACACCTCAATGTATTCAAAGTCATTTGGCTCACCATGTAAATAAATTCTCAGTCGATTGCTGTCAAAAAAGATATTGAAAACAGTTAGATATTACAATAGTTCTAAATACAAAGTTAAAAAATCTACGGGTTAAAGTTTTAGAGTTAAACAATATAGGAAATAATTTTTGGCGCCAAATTTGGCGATATTTCGGCGAAACTCGTCAATGTCGACGACATTTGGCGAGATTTTAAGCATAAACCAAACAATGACAGATTATCGCCAAATTTGGCGATATTTCGCCAAAACTCGCCAAGGTCGAGGACAGACGGCGAGATTTTGGGCATGTACCAAACAATGACTGTCTACAGTTGTATTATAATGAAGATGTCCATAGACATTAAGGTACTGAAATTCTTTTCGGTGGTCCTGTAAATAAACTCTCCAGTAGATTGGAACCAAAAATCGAGATGCACAACTAGATGTTACAACATTCTTATATATGAAATTTCATAATAGTTTTTGAGATTTGAGAGTTAAATATGCACACACGTACACCAAAAGTCGCCAAGCTTGGCGACTTTTGGCATAGTTCTTGAGGGAGGCACGTGACCGTGGTCGGACCATTACCTAACTTATGTGGTAGGACGGTATTGTGCTTGAAATGGATGAATGCTCCTAAAATTGCTATTGACCGTAATGTATTGGAAATCTTTTGAGTGTTCCTGTAGCAGAACTATAAATGATAAAGACACTTTTTTTAATGGAGAAATTCATTTAACTCTTTACAGCATATATCACTTCTGAGTCGTTTGAAATAGCCCAATACCTCTAAAAAACGCTTTGATGAATTTCGGCCCATAGAGCGTAATGTATTTCGAATCTTTTGGGCGGTCCTGTAGATAAACTATTCAGTCGAATGGAACCGAAAGGGGAGGTGCACAACTAGATGTTACAACAATCCTAAATATAAAGTTTCAACATTCAACGCCTAACAGTTTTTGAGATATGCGAGTTTAATGAATTTCGGCCCATTGAGCGTAATGTATTTCGAATCTTTTGGGCGGTCCTGTACATAAACTATCCATTGTTATCAGTTTTTCAGCACCTTTTTACTTCCTTGTACGTAGTATAAGGAAGTAATGTGATCCCGAAAAATTTTGGGGGCCAAATTTCGACATAAAAACCGATTTTGACTACCTCTAAATTTAATTAAAAATTTTTTTTCGATGCATCTCATCGTAGGTTAGCATGCACGATAATATTAACGCGTCTGCAACTCATTTTGACCAGTGGCGAGTCTACTGTGGCCAGTTTTTCCATGCCGTCTGTACGTACGTACGTACGTACGTATGTATGTAACTCGCATATCTCAAAAACTATTGGTCGTAGAATGTTGAGATTTGATATTTAGGATTGTTCTATGATCTAGTTGTGCACCTCCCCTTTTGGTGGCAATCGAATGGATAGTTTATGTACAGGACCGCCCAAAAGATTCGAAATACATTACGCTCAATGGGCCGAAATTCATTAAACTCGCATATCTCAAAAACTGTTAGGCGTTGAATGTTGAAACTTTATATTTAGGATTGTTGTAACATCTAGTTGTGCACCTCCCCTTTCGGTTCCATTCGACTGAATAGTTTATCTACAGGACCGCCCAAAAGATTCGAAATACATTACGCTCTATGGGCCGAAATTCATCAAAGCGTTTTTTAGAGGTATTGGGCTATTTCAAACGACTCAGAAGTGATATATGCTGTAAAGAGTTAAATGAATTTCTCCATTAAAAAAAGTGTCTTTATCATTTATAGTTCTGCTACAGGAACACTCAAAAGATTTCCAATACATTACGGTCAATAGCAATTTTAGGAGCATTCATCCATTTCAAGCACAATACCGTCCTACCACATAAGTTAGGTAATGGTCCGACCACGATGAGTCGTTTGAAATAGCCCAATACCTCTAAAAAACGCTTTGATGAATTTCGGCCCATAGAGCGTAATGTATTTCGAATCTTTTGGGCGGTCCTGTAGATAAACTATTCAGTCGAATGGAACCGAAAGGGGAGGTGCACAACTAGATGTTACAACAATCCTAAATATAAAGTTTCAACATTCAACGCCTAACAGTTTTTGAGATATGCGAGTTTAATGAATTTCGGCCCATTGAGCGTAATGTATTTCGAATCTTTTGGGCGGTCCTGTACATAAACTATCCATTCGATTGCCACCAAAAGGGGAGGTGCACAACTAGATCATAGAACAATCCTAAATATCAAATCTCAACATTCTACGACCAATAGTTTTTGAGATATGCGAGTTACATACATACGTACGTACGTACGTACGTACAGACGGCATGGAAAAACTGGCCACAGTAGACTCGCCACTGGTCAAAATGAGTTGCAGACGCGTTAATATTATCGTGCATGCTAACCTACGATGAGATGCATCGAAAAAAAATTTTTAATTAAATTTAGAGGTAGTCAAAATCGGTTTTTATGTCGAAATTTGGCCCCCAAAATTTTTCGGGATCACATTACTTCCTTATACTACGTACAAGGAAGTAAAAAGGTGCTGAAAAACTGATAACATGAAATAAAAATTGATAATCCAAAGGCAAGAAATATTGTAAAAAACAGAGCTGTCAAAGCTAAAGAGTAGTGGGAAGACAAGCCAAGTGAGATCACGTGAGCTTAATCCTAACTTTTCGATCCCAAGCAATGAAGTGGAGATGGAGTGGAAAATTGAAATGGAGTACTCCATTATCAAGTACCACCGTACTCACATTTCAATTTAAAGAAAAAAAAATAGCTAGGTTTCTGCAGGTTACCTGACAAAAGAAGTCGCTTTACGTAACCTGGGGGTACGACCATAGCTATAAGCATGAATGCTGAACAGCATGAATGCTTATAGCTATGGCGATGGCATGAATGCTTATAGCTATAGCGAATGCTTATAGCATGAAACAGCATGAATGCTAACTAAACATGAAGGAGGAAGACAAGACTAGAAATCGTTGCCAACCGAGAAAATTAATCGACAAAAATAAAAATAAAAACAGCTAGAGCCAAGGAGAAAAAGTATGAGAAAGAAAAACAGACAAAATGCTGCCAAAAATATACAGGGGTCGCGCTGTCGATCGCCAGCGTCGCAAATTGCGAAAATAAAATTAGTTTGGCGAAAGAAAATACGATTTGGCGAAAATATCTGCAATTGCATTTCTTAATGATGTTCGACAAAATTTGGCGAATGGATTGGCGAAACATTAAAAAAAGCCAGCGCGACCCCTGTATATATATATGTCATAAACCGATCCCTTTAATACTTTTAGAACTCGATTTTACTAAAATCATCATTATAGATAACACAGGTCAACCGGGGCCTTCGCTATTAGTAACGGGCCTGCGCGTGTATTTCGGTGAGTCATCCAAAGAGGCCTACGAATGCTCCCGTCTTCCCGTATACATCAAGCATTTTTTAAGCTTTCCGATGCTTTGAAACGTTATTAAATGTAGTTTTAAGTAGTGATTGTGTTACTAATTCAAGTACGAACTCATTAACAGTTTCTTTACTATGATACACGCGGACATTAAAGTAAATAGATGCATGTAATTTGAAGGAAAAACAAAGTAGTGCTCACTCTCATGATTCATTATTTTAGCTTGAATTTTAATATACATGGAAAAATTAAGCTGACTTTTAGTATACATTAAAGTAAACGAATACACAAATGATACAGACATTTTTATGTATTTCTTTATACTGAATGTTTAAGTTTCACATTTTCAAAGCAGTTACAACCATTAATACTTTTAAAATAAATTTAAATAGTAGTTATTAAATTTTCATTTATTAAATATTGTTCGGTTAATATATTAACAAAATATATGACGAGGAGCTGAAATAGAATTTAAAATATTTGATATTTACAATTCACGTATACAAAATTTAAGTACTGATATACTATTTAATTTTTAATCTTTTGTAAGGCGTAGGTATCAGAAGAATGTTTGCTATAAGTACAACCTGTGCACTGCAAGTCCTTGGTATTTACATGAAAAATAATGTAAATTAATTTAACGAGAAACATTTAGAATGAATTACAAAATAAAAGGTGCTCCATAAATTGTAGTACGAACTTAAAGGGGAGATAATATATCAAAAGGATTAAGAATAACGTAACAGTGTATGATAAAACACGTTTGTTAACTGTTTTTATTTTGGTTAGTTCAAATGAGTTTATTTATCGAAAATTTTACCATTCGAAATGAAAATGATTTATAATTTTCAGTGTTAGTTCCATATACTTTTTCTTCTCCAAAGAAAAATTATAAATTTTAGAAAACCATACTAGGAAATACCATTAATATTCCAACACCTTTTTTTTAAGTTATTATTAACTGGCGATTGAAAACAAATGTTTTCGTCCCTGCATTGCTGTATATTAGGGTTATAGCTTTAAAAAAAGAAAAAAAAAAAACCCTGCTCCACGGACTTTGAATACAAATTAAGATAAACTAACAGCTCTAGGACTTGAAAAATTTCAAGATCCCTTTTCACAAGTTCCGCTAAACACTGTAGTAAACTAAAAACAAACTATCTCTGAATTAATTACTTTTTATTATAGCCATTATCTAAATGGAACTTTGAATTTGAGTATGATGAACGCTTATACAAAATATTAACTTCAATTTAAGTTTCTACATAAACATGTGCAAAAATTAATAACATATTTTTAGGGATGGACGCGAGACGAAAAATCGGCTGTCTCGTCTCGCAAAATCGCTGAAAAACTTTGTCTCGTCTCGCAAAAATCCCTATATCACAATGTAAAATATGCCAGTCTCGTCTCGCAAAATAACTGCGAATCTCTGTCTCGTCTCGCAAATTTCTGTCTCGCAGTCCATCCCTACATATTTTACAGTACTTCTGCACTGAAACCAATATCACACATTTAGTTGCATTTATAATAAATGATAAATGACATTTTCAACTGAAAGATTTAAACAGATAAGAATGTCTAACTAGTATTACAACGCACGCTTATTTACTAGAATAATAAACTACCCAAGTTAAACGATTTCAGATTAAAATGATTTATAAATAACACATGAATATTAATTCACAAAACATGCTTTATATCCTATAAATTTGTAGAATTTCTAAATACAAGTGTACACTTACCTTTACATTCAGAACTTAAAGTTCGAATTCTATGATTGAATTCGTTGATTTATTTCCATAAAAAAAAAGTACAATCTTCAAAAAATTATTACCTACATCTAAAACACCTTGTCATTAAATCATTATGACAAAACTATAACAAAATTGTTTTTTAATTATAAAATAAATTAACGTTTATAATCCCAAATCGCATACAATCGAACAGCGCAAATGTAAATATTAGGCCTCAATGTTTCACTCATTTCTTCCGGTGGCAACGAAGAAGCAGGCCCGGTTGCTAATAACGACGGCCCCGGGTCAACACGATTTTTGGGTCTGACTTCTACATGTTAAATTTTAGTTTCTCCTACGCCAAAACTAAGGAAAATAATTTTTTTTTTAATGAAAATTTGCTTTTGTAGAAATTAAAGCAATTTTTCAATTTTTTGGCAAAAATCACTGATTTTTATATTTTTTTATAATTCCACTCTAAATTATGATCAGAAAAGTTTTTGCTGGATGTAAAAGTCTTTTTTATTCAAGATTTGTGATAAACAATAACATATAAATGTAAAATAATAAGAAATTAATGTCTAAAAGTGAATATTTTTCGTATTCCTTTTATGTTCGTATGAGCAAATAATAATACAAACAAATAATAATATTACAAATTATACTACAAATAATACTACAAGCAATACTACAGAGTTACAAATAATAATGCAGTTTACTTTCGGGTTAATCAAAGTGCTGCCATCTTTCGTTTATGAAATAAATTAAAATATACTTATCGACGTAAATCAGACAAAACTAAACTTTAAGAACTAAAAATGAAAATTTAAATGTTTTTCAATGTCTAGAATCAGAATTTAAGCATGAGAACAGAAACCCCCAAAAAATTTTTTCGTTGTTGACCGGTATAATACACTCTAAATTAGTTGGGACTGGCGAAAATAAGAAAAATATTTCGCAGGCCAGCGTCTGCCATAAGTAATAAACATATAAGCATGCATTTTATTTATGAAATCAAGTGTTAGACAAATGTTAATTTAGTTAGAATTATATTTGAAGTTTTTTTATTTTTTTTTTTTATTATTATTATTAATTTGTTATAGATGAACCGGGAATAAACGCTCGCTGACCAGTAGTTGAGAAGCGCTGTTCTAAATTATCACAACAAAGTTTTAGTGGTAGAAACTTTGAAGGGAATTTACTGCAAGTAATTAGTACCTCTGATAAAAAGCACCAGATTTAAATACAGTTAATGAGAGACCAAGGTTTTGAAGTTTGTGATTCTAGACAGATAAAGGTACAAAACTATTCTTTTTCAAATGAAAGAAAACCTGAATCTTTTTCTAGCTTAAAGAAATATGACCTCGTGAAATAAGCGTGACTTTCAAAATCACGGCAGATAAAGATCTAGCAATTACCATAAAAAAGGACACACTTTTAATTTTAGAATATTCTTATTTCCTATTTATATCGACCTTGTCATCAGTAGTGTTCGTATTTTTAGGTAAAGTCAGATTCAAAGCATTTTTTAGCAAAATTGATTTTTTTTTTAATTATGAAAGTATAATACGAAATATTTTACGTGACGTAGCTTAAAAGAATTGCAAGCTAATTGTCTTATTTCTAACTACACATATCGGGGGATATTCGTTTCAGAAAATTAGACAACATTTTTTTTTTTTTACATGAAAGAAATTCTGACTCATTGATAAATTGACCAGCGGTTTAATATAGCGTGGACGCTTCTTGTTTCATATTCAAAAGTGATAAATAACACGGAAAAATATATGCTACCCACATAAGAGCGAAAAGAAAAATAAAATAAATGTATCAATTGTGCAAATGTTTCAATTGATAAAATATTAGTTAATAAATACTCAATTACCTTAAATTCTGATACAAATATCACAATCCGAAAACGTTAAGAAATCTGTAGACAGTAAAATAACTTCCTAGAGAAAAAGTGTTTGAAGAAATTGGAGTACATATCATTATTAAGAAATGCATCTTTCTGACTCATTTAAATAGGTTAAACGACTCACGTTCAAACATCAGTATACAGAGGTATAAAGTTGACAAACAGTTAAGTTAACAAACAGAGTTAACAAACAGAGTTAACAATTAAAGTTAACAAACAGAGGTATAAAGTTGAATTACAATTAAAGGTGCCCATTTAAGTAGTGGGCAACTAAAAGTTGTTGAGGGCACGAGCAGCAAAATTTGCACATAGAGTCAGTAATTTCAAAGAGTTCAATATTCCATACTTATTAAAGTTTCAGCCTAGTAGCTTTGCTAACTGAAAACAATGTTGGGCACATCTTTAGAAAGAGCGAGACCGATAAACAGAAACTTAGGGGTGCTGTTCACATGCATAAGTAGCATTTCAAATGAGTTACAAAACAATTTGTTACATTACAATTCAGCAGAAAAGTTTTGTAAACCAGGGTTCCTGAAACTGTGCTTCATGCGATAATTGCAAATGCTCCGCGAAAAAATATATCTCTGCCCTAGCTTATAATTCACAAGATGCTCCGTCAAAATTCAAAGAACCCTCAAAATGCTCCATCAAAGAAAAAAGTTTGAGAAACCCTTCGACAATAAACCCTATAATATTTCTTCCAAACGTCGTTAAAAAGAGAAATGACTTTGATGGTGAATAAGAACTACGTCTGTAGTAAAGTCAGAAAAATTCTCAAACATGCGTCAAAAGAAGATTCCCTCAATTTGATGCACACATTTATAATATTCAACAATTAAATTCCGTACGCTAAATTATGCGATAATGTGAAACTGTGACTAAGTTTCATTTCTCAAAGACTGTCAAGTGGAGGTTTGCTCTTATATACCGCATTTATTCCTAAACCGTTTTGAAAAACCTTAAATTCCAACTTTGAAAACTTTAGAGATATCACAAAATGGAAAGTATATTGGTGAGTTCTTTATGTAGCAAGAATCCAGTATAACTCATCATTATTTTCTGTTTATTTATTTATATGTGCAAAATAATCAATGCTAGTTTTGGCAATGAAGAACGAACAAAGACTGGGACAAAAATGGTGAAACTAACAAGAAAAGAAACGGTGCTAGCTGCCAAAATAACCACAATTAATAACCAGATTCTGAAAATATGGGACATGACCCTAGATAGGCTAAGGGGTTGCAAGTACCAGTAAGAATCTAGATGCAGTAAATGACAGCCTTAAAAATTCAACAAAATACTAAAAGAAGTTATTTAAGGTCACCAACCTTTAAATGCTGAAGGAATGAATACTTCATAGTGCTAAAAATATGTGAACATAAAATACTACAAATCTTTTTTATTTACATTACAGTTTTCATTCACTGTCTAATTCAAAGAAAAATAAAATAAGGTTATGCAAATTTTCTGCGTGTTTTCATTGGAACACAAAATAAATTGAATAATTTATCAAAACATTAATTAGAATAATCTAATTTTTTTTATGTTTCCATTATTTATTGTTTTCAATGATAGAAAGAAATGTGGTAACAGCTAACGAGAGTGAATTAATTAAAATCTGTCTTTACTTCCTTGTACTAACGTAAAAATAAATATTGTGGTAGAGAAAAATTTCAGTATTTTTCAGATTTCGCCACAATTAATACCAATCGACGTGGAATTAAGTGGAATTTAAATTTCACACTGTTTTAGCATCGCCGTGTCACTCATTATTTGATGGTCAACAAATATGGAAACTCATAATACCAGAAATTATGAACTCACTGACAAGAAGTTACACTCTTACTGCCAGTCAATAAAAGGAAAAATGAAAAGCCTTTGAAGCTTTGTCCATATTTTGAACTTTTCTATGCGAGTCAAATTTGCCATTAGTCTTTGAAATATTTTACAACCGGGATAACACATTCATAAATAAGTAATTATCTTCTAAATAACTGAATTACTCTTTTCCTAAAATTGACTAACTAAAGCTTCTTCATTAAGTCAGAAAAAAAAAAAAAAAAAAAAAAAAAAAAAATGCATACTCATACTCACTCATCTAAGCCATCAATAATAATGATGTTTTGAAAATGTCTTACAATAAAAACTATTTGATAGCCAGCCACTTAGCTAAATGCATGCTAACCTAAATCATCACCCTAATCTAACCTATCAAGTTTTTTTTTTAATACACACGCATTATTTTTTACATTTTATGACTTCGAATTTTTGAATTTTATGTTCAAAAGTATTACATTCTAGCCTAATATTTATGCCCTACAGTAACACAGTGTACTAAAATACTAAAATGAACTCTTTTCAGGAAAAATATTTTTTCAGAAAGAGCATGTCATTATTTATAATATAACTAGAGCTCAAAAATATATTTATATGTACATATAGAATATATATATATTATTAAATAAATTAACATTTTAAGAAATTTTAAAAAAATTAGTATTTCAAGAAAAGTTAAATTAAAATATTAAAAGTCCTTTTTTAGCAAATTATAATTCAAATTATTTTATATCTATAAATGCTCTTTTTATTAACTTCCATACTAATATTCTTTTGTAAAACTAAGGGCCAAGGCCCCTAGACTCGCTACGCTCGCTTTTCGTATGAGGCATTCGGCCCCTAATAAGCTTATTCGTTAAAAAAGGCATAATTTCCACAGGCAAAACCAAAGATTGGATCAGATAGAATGTCACCGAGTTACATATTTACTTGGATTTTGTATGTTCCTTGGAACATAAAAATTTAAACTTCACGCTATTTTTACTTGTGTAAAACCTATGAAGCATGAAATACCTTGCATACTTGCCATCCATGGCGGTTTTTCATAATTTGACGACTTACGTATATGTATAGTTAATAATTAGTTCTAAGAAAACAGTACCTCATATGTTTTCTTTGATAAAAACTACGGAACAGCCAGAAAAGCTTACCACCAATGATGGCTTTTCATTATTTGGCGATTTACACATGCTCATAACTTATGATTACTGCTCATATAAGGTTGCAGTGAAAACAGTTATCTATACATTCATTTACATAATCCTTTGCAGACTGGCTTATTTAGCACAGCAAAATATATCACCTCGCCGTGCTGGCAAATATCCAAGCTATACTAAAACTGCTATTAATAGGATAGTTAACGCCACTAAACGCCAGCTGGTAGCAAATACCCAAGCTGAACCTAACCGACATTACTATAATCTGCATTTGAATTATTCTTCTTTTTCAAAATACTGCGTGCTAACATTTTGGAATATACACAATATTTAGATTTAACCTGCGTGGAGGGCGAGATAGCCTTTTCCAGATCGCACCTGATACCAAAATGGCGCTTTTTAAATCAGTTACAATTAGCTTATTCTGTATTAGAAAAATGAATAATCGGTAATTTTAAACTCTTGTTTTGTTTCTAAGAGAAATTAGTGTTTGAAAAATTAGAGCTTTCTGTAACACATTTTGACTTACTTAACTTACTTTTTAATTTGGTTTAAAATTGGTGTAATTCTATTTCAAGTTTGTCAATTTCACGAGATTGTACATACTTGGAATTGCTTTGTTAAAAAGTCATGAATGATTTTATGCTGGCGGAAATTGCCAATTCTGGCAACTATTATGCTTATTTTTCAATTTTTTATTAATATCTTCTAAAATTATTGGATTTTCAAAATTATAGTCCACCAGAATTTCCCGAATCCGTGGACACCTTCGTCGAAACTCAAATCCACACGGTTTCGGAAGAGATAATATGACAAGCTTTTGACAGCGGCGGCGGCAGAAGCTGGAGTTACTTTTTCCAATTCCTGCTATCAGCTCACACTCTCCCTATATTTATATATCTTGTTCAAATTTTCAATCGTGAATAAAATACTTTTTATTCATCCACTACAAGTTTTAAAAAATGTATTTGAACTTGAGTGGATGAATGAAAAAGTATTTTATTAACGATTGAAAATTTGTACAAGATATATATAGGGAGAATGTGAACTAATAGTAGGAATTGAACAACTTTATTGGGTGATAACGTGTTGCAAAAATAATATTTCTTAATTACGGTCACTGCTGGCTTTCTCAAATAAGCGCTCAATACACGGCCGTTCCATTCATGAGCTCCATGATTCCGCTAATAGCAACATCATGTCTATTTTTTAAGTTTACTTTACTGTTTCATTTATTTAATAGCAACAGGTGCAAATAATTAACTTCGCAGAATTGGCGATGAGTGATGTTATCATAACGGAAAAGTACTCGCTAATGTTTTCTTATAGTTGTTGCCATTCCCAGCGTGGAAGTATTGTTTATTTTGATAACGCGTGCATTAGTGTAATATATAAATAGATTAATTCTTATATATATCTTATATGCATATTAATATCTCTAATAATTTTCATAATGTGACGAAACATAAAATTTTGTTACCATACAGAGAAATCAGTTCAAAGTTATCATTTTGTTTCTTTATATAAAGGCTTCAAGCATCTTTAAACTTGATCAAACGTTTCTAAATGTACCTTTGGTCTTAGTTGGAAAAATTGCATACAACTAGGACTTAAAAAAATCGGGAATAATTAAAGTTTCATGCAAAATTAAAATTAAAAATTCATTTTTTATCATTAATCTTACTTAGAATCTTTAATTCAGGTTTCGCCTGTAAATGAAATGAAGTGTATATGAAAATTTCAAGACAATCTATTGTTAAAGAAGGAATTTAGCATGGATTTTGTCTCTTCTAAAACTGAAATTTTAATAACGAATATCATATTGCGGACGAGTCCTAAACATTACATGACCAGAAATTCTGCAGTAATAGAAAATCCAGATATTTTCAGTTCAAAATGTAAGCGTGTAACGCTTTTTGCGGGCAAATTAAAGCTAAGTAAAACATATTTAATCGATCACTTGAACCACTTAAGGGCTCACAACTTTTTAGCAATCAGAACAACACATAAATATGCGTATTTTTAGGGACATTTTTGGACTCAACTATAGAAGACAGACTTCAAAGTATGTAAACTATTTATAATCTTTATATTTTGCTCACATTTAATTTTAAAATGTATTTTATTTGACTTTTAAAAAATGTAAAGAGAAAACAAAGTTGAGTCCACCTAACATTAACCTTTTACAGGCTAATGTTACCAATTGGGAATATCAAATTAAAAATTTATTCAAAAATGAAATTTTATCAATATTGACTTGAAAAAATAGCAGATAAAATTAAAAGATGATTTGATTTTTTTAAATAGCAGTTTCATTTTTATTATTAGTGGGGAACTGGACAAAAATCATGAAAATAGCCATTTTCATAAATTTTCACAGAGTTATGTTGATACACCCCCTTCCCCTTCAAATTTAATTCATATCTTTACTTAAATTTAAAAATAAATATTTTATTAATTCTTAATATTTCACTTATTATTTAAACTACCCGTCAGTATATTCCATTTTTGAAATAAATGTAAATGTATAGTCAGAAAACCCATGCTCCCAGTTGGGAACACAGAGAAAATTGTATACAGTATTTTCCTCCACTATTTAAATTGTCTTTAACTAATGCATTAGAAGACAAAACATGCAAAAAGAAATATTTAAAATATGCCTATATCTCAATGCGGTCTGTAAAAGGTTAAACATAAAATTTATGTTCACAATGTATTCATTGAAAACTAGATAAGATATGCATCTAAAGCATCCACATCTTCGTGTATTTTTAATATTGAGAGACGTAATCCTATTCACAATCATGTTCATCTTCATTGTCTTTGCTTCTTTATTGGTAACGTCAATGGCATTTCTCTATTCTAAAAAAATGTAAGGGCCGCTGTCATCGCCGCTGTCAAAAGCTTGTTCGCCTATCTTCTCCTAAACCGTGGGGATTTGAATTTCGACTAAGGAGCCCACAGATTCGAAAAATTCCGAGGAACCTGCTAAGCTGACTTAAATTTCGAAAATCAAATTATTTTAGAAGATATTAATAAAAAAAAATAAACATAATGGTTGCCAGATTTGGCATAAAATCATTCATTCCTTTGCAACAAAGCGTTTCCAAGTATCTAGAATCGCGTGAAATTTGCAAACATGAGTTAGAATTACGCCTATTTTACGCCAAAATAAAAACTATATGAAATAAGTAACTCAAAATCTATTACACAAAGTTGACAATTTTCAATAGTAAGTTCGCTTAGACAACAGGAGTTTAGAATTAGCGATTATTCGTTTACCCAAAACAGAATAACTAATATCTTGAAAATGAAAAATAATTAAAATGCAGATTATTTTAAAGCCGGTTCGGTCCAGCTGGATTATTTGCTACGAGTAGAAATATTTGGCGGTGTTAACTATGCCATTATAGCAGTTATACTACACTTTGGATATTTGCTAGCGCGACGAGATGGTATAATTCGTGGTGCTAAGTACGCCAATCTGCAAACGATTATGTAAATGAAAATATGGATAACGGTTTTCCGGTAACCTTAAATGAACAGTAATTATAGGTTGTGAGCATGTGTAAATCTTCAAATAATGAAAAGTCGCCATTGGTGGCAAGCTATCCTATCTGTTCCGTAGCTTTTATTAACTTTACATGTACGCAAGTCGCCAAATAACGAAAAATCGCCATGGGTGGCAAATTCGCAAGGTGTCCAATAGGTTTTACATTATTAAAAATAGAGCTGAAACAGATGTTCTGATTTTGTTACGCTTTAGCTGCTAATTAATATAAATTTGAATGGCAACATTAAATATCATTGTATTTCTGAGGAGTGCAAATAATTTTTCCAGCGATTATAAGCGGAGTCCACACTCCAGGTGGAGTATGGCTCAGGACCCGTACAACACAGATTCCCATAACAAAATATCTTCCGTGTTATGAGGGGGAGGGGGTCTACTGTAGTGTGAAGTTTAAATTTTTATGTACCAATGAACATGCAAGAACCAAGCAATGTGTAGCTCAGTAACATTCTATCTGATCCAATCTTCAGATTTTGTCTGTTGAAATTATGTCCTTTTTACGAATAAGCCTTATTAGGGGCCGAATGCCTCATACGAAAAGCGAGCGTAGCGAGTCTGGGGGCCTTGGCCCCTAATATTAGTTAAGAACCAAAGACAATGACATTTATCTTGTTCGAAATCGATCGGGAGAGAGAACGGAAGACAGTTTTTACCCAAATTGTTCATCTATCCACAAAGGATATATATATAATACAATTTTGAGTTCATTCTTTTGCTCATCTATCACTCTATGGATATTTAGTATTTTGTATCTGCCATGTGGATGCTACGTTGATTCGTAAGTTATGCCTTTTACTATGTATATATATATATAATATACTGGACGAAATTTGATAGTCCACTGTATATATTTATATATATATTTAGAAATATTATCTCTAATCATAAATATAGAGTAGAGTCACTATGTACCAATAGTCTTAAGGCCAGTAACATAACTGACCTATATAAAACTGCTCTAAAATATAATTATCCAAGTAAATTTCTAACTTCAATTTTATATCCTTTATGTAATTAAAAAAACTGTATGTCCTAATCAGAATATTGGTTGGTGAGGATGGGGTTGGTTGTTGGTTCTTTCTATATGTATATAAAAAAAAAAAAATCATAAAATATGTATCTATATATTTTATACAAAAAAAAATTGTATAATTAAAAATAGTTGATTACTGGTACTTTTTCCTTTTTATGTGAGTCTGTAACTAATGAAGCCATACAGAGTACTGTTCTACCTTAATATTTTACAATATTATTATCATAAATAGCAATTAATAAATGTGTAATATTAATATAATTATTATCATTATCATTACTATTATAATTAATTTCTACAGTTTTTCTCCTTTTCCACAACTTCACCTAAGTACTTCTTAGCTACTGCAGATTGTACTACGCTAAACATAGGCTAGCTATGCTAGTGTTATATTTATTTTATTACTTATTCATTTAATTATTACTTTTTTATTTTCCTTTCCTTTCCATACTTCCAGGTTATTAATAATATCATTTTTCCCCCACTCCATGGCATTACTTATCTAATGATGGCATTAAGTCTTCTCTGATGGCAACATGCACTAATACTGCCTCCATAACTGAGCTTCGATCTTCTTGTCTGGTCCACTTCCTCGTTGTTAATTTCTAATAGCTACGGTCGCGCCCCCAAGTTACAAAAGGACCCTAATTTTGGTCAGGTAATTTGCAGAAACCTAGCTATTATTGTTTTTTTCGATTAAATTGAAATGTGTGTGCGGTGGCGCCTGATGATAGAGCACACCATTTCAATTATCCTTTCCATATCCGACTATTGTGGATACATGTGATTAGGCTTAAAAGCCCACCAGGTCTCTTTTGGCGCTTTATATCCAATTTATCCACTCTTTCATTGCCCTAAAAGGCTATATTTAAACACTTTATTCGGTATAAGCTCGTTAATTGGCACCATGTGCTATCTGCTTTTTTATTTATATTTTTTTTTTCACTTTATCAATGGATTATCTTGGGATTTCACTTTACGTAAGTTAGCTATTATATATTATATATATATATATATATATAAAATATAAAACAGCAAAATTTATGTAGTATAGATGTCCTATTAATCCTCCCACAAGTGTTAGCACATAACAAAAAGAACAATTTTAACAAGAAGAAATAAAAATGGAAACAATAGGCCTCAGATGTTTTAAGAAAACAGAGCCATCAAAGCTAAAAAGGTTTGGATCTATATAACCAGTGATATCTCGGGGGACTGAGCCTAACAACAAGAGCCCCCCCCCCCACACACACACACACAAAAAAAAAAAAAATCAAAGATGGAATGGAAAATTGAAATAGAACACTCCATTATCAAGTGCCACCGTGTTCATATTTCAATTTAATGGAATAACAAAAATAGCTACGTTTCTGCAGGTTACATAACAAAAAGAGTCATAAAAGTAACCCAGGGGCATGACCATAGCTAATGAGGCAAAAACAAACGTGGTAAAGATCCAAACATGGAGGAAAAAGCTCAGAGATTATGCCAATATTCGAAAAAAAGGTGATGCCAACATAGAATTTTAAGTGACAAAAATAAGCAGCAATATCCAAGGAGTAAAAAAAAGAGAGAAAAATTAAACAACCAGATGATATTTTAGTCAGAAAAAATCTAGTCAAAAAGACAGAATATATAAAAAACAGAAAATGAGGGGGGAGGAAGTGTAAAATACCAAAAATCTATTATAGCAAACCAATGAGCAACAAAGTACAGGGTTAAATAGCTAAAGAGTACAAAAGGAATATATAAAAAATAAAATAAAAATAAAGATAAAATAAAATAATTAATTAATTCAAATTAATTTTTTTTAAATGTATAATACTGTTTTCAGTATGTGAAATTAAGTAAAAAAAATATTTAAAATTAATAATAATAACAGTAATGGTAGGTAATAAAAATTAATAATATTATTTATATGTAATTAATTAAGTTATTAGTGCGTATACTACTCGATAATTTATTCATAACAATGCACTTAGTATAGATTATATCTGGATTAGTAAGTAAAAAGAAAAAGAACCAAAAGAGAAAAACGTACCAGTGCTCAAAAAAAATTATCTCTTTCTTTTGTGTGTGTGTGTGTGTGTGTGTGTAAAATATATAAATATAGGGTGTCCAGTAATAACGGTGCCCAGTGGCTAGTTCCTATACCGTTAGTCAGAGACACATAGTTCCAATTGCAAAAAATGCTGTAAATTGTATAATCTATTATATCAGAAACAATCGAAGTCAATAAATCAATTCCTATGAAAATTACGTAACTTAAATTTTTATGCAGTTCCCTGGTTCTATCAGTTATATTTAGGAAATTTTTCTTCATACAATTTCATGCACAATAAAAAAAAATTCGCAATTCTACGACCAAAATTCACTGAGTTATGAAGCAGCAAACATTTTGACTTAGATCACTTATAAACGTTTAAAAATGACTCGTTACGGTAAACCGTTAAGGAACCATATAAATATTGAAAGTTTAAATTATAAGTTATAATTTCATTTTCTGGCACAATGCAGAGAAAGGAGTAAAACTTACTAATCTTTAAGCAGGGGGTTTTAATCTGGCTCTATAAAAATCTATCCGGGATCAGACTTACTAAGTCGTATATGTGTGTAGCATGCAGATGTGTAACACCGAGTATGCTACGTAAAGTACAGGAGGAGTTTTCTACACGGGTGTATATTTGCATTACAACTGAAGGAAGCTATTCTTTGAGCAAATGTTACGCTAACTGGATTTGTAATATTATTTTAAGTTTCTAAAATGCATGTATTCACACTTGGAAATGTTTAGTTTTCTAATGTTTAATGAAGTGTTTTATTCTCTTATTTTTGAATTTTAAGTTATTTAACACCTGTTCATTTAAAAAACTATTTAAAGAAATTCTATTTTCAGTATAAGCTATATTTTTATGTTAATTTATTGGCTACATATAGTTGAACGTTAATCTTCTTTAATGCTATCTACAATCGTAAAATCCTTTATGAAATTGCTAATAAATATTAAAAGGCTCAAAACCATGTACATTAATTTTTCTAAATTCATTTTGTATACAGCCCCCATTTCGCATCTTGAAAAGTGCTCTAACTTTAAGCAGTTGTAACTCGGCGAATTTTGGTCGTAGAACGGCGCGTTTTTCTCTTTCTTTTTTCATTGTGCGTGAAATCGTATAAGGAAAATTTTTCTAAATATAATGGATAGGACCGTATAAAAATTTAAATTTCGTAATTTTTATAGGAATTGATTCATTGACTTCGATGTTTCTGATATAATAGATTATACAATTTAAAGCATTTTTGCAACTGGAATTACGTGTCTCTGACTAACCGTTTAGGAAACAGCCATTGAGCCCCGTTAGCACAGGACACCCTATGGTATTTTTGTACATTTTTATATAGTTTTTTAAGCTTAATTAATAACCATCATTCATCCCCATCCTCTCCATCCAAAAATTCATCTATATATGATCACCACAAAAGACGTTTTTTGGAAAAATCATTATTTGTGCAGTTTAAAAATAACAAGTTCAATTCTAGATTGTTTGTTTGTTTTTAAAGGCTTTTAAATTGTTTAATTGTTTTTAAATTCAATTTCGTTGATGACTGAAAATTGCTAGTCTCGTAGTCGCAGTGTGTCCAATTTTTTTCTTTTTTATTTGGTTTCTTTCGCCAGGTGTGTTTTCTAATTTGAATTTCATTTGAATTTTCTCTCTCCTTTTTTTTTCCGGGTCACTTCAGAGTGGGTTCACATCCGTCTCCTGCGTGTTCGCATTCCGGGCGTCTTTTCGCTTACGGAGGAAACCCAAATCTGGGTCACGAAAACGACGTGCAGGAAAGGTCAAGTTTAACGATTAAACCATTCCAATTCCATTTTGCCTGTCTTTATCTCTCATCCTATGTGTATTTTAGGATAATCATACACATGTAGAATGTACAAATGCACATTCAAAAAATAGCCAAGCCTCTTTACCTCTAATTTGTTAGTGTCACTACACCATTTTTCTTTCATTTGCAAGCACATGCATACTGAATATAACTAAGTACAGTTTTCGCCTAAAATAACTTGGGAATCGAATCATCTAAAGGCACGAATTTAATATTTAAGTACAGAAAAGCGGCTATGTACTTTAAGGTGAAGTACTTTTCTACATCCCTTAAATTTAAATTTGAAAAATTAAAGTTCTTATCTGGAAAACTGCTGAATATAATTTAAAAACATCTAGTAACAAAATTTACAGCGACTCTGATTTAGTAAGGAAATGCATACTGTACGTTGCGAACACAGATACCATAAATAGTAGTTTCTTGATCTCTATATCTTAAACCGATGCGGGCCGTTTAGGGTACTGACAAATAACTACTTGTTTAATGAATGCCGCTTGATAAAGTTTGAAAATGATCGTAAGTTAATATGGCATAAAATAAACCGTCATACCTCAAAATATACTAAACAGGTATAGGCCGTTTAGGTTACTTTAGATTTTCTGAATCCTATAAGAATATTCTGATATTCATCGAGTACTTTTATGAATATTAAATTTATTCTCATTTGTACAGCTGTGATTTCTCCAGTTTTTTGAGTTGATATCATAATCAATTTTTCAGATTAAGATTTAAAATCGCTCTTTCTTTTTATTGACCATCGATGTAAATTCTATATTACTTTAGCATGCACGTAGTATGTATACAATTGGCAATGAATGGGGACTACTGTCCATTACCCTCATTTCTCTCTTGCTTCCGTCTCGAATGCGATAAACTGCTGCCATTGTATCAGTGGTCCCGAAAACTTGGATTTTTTCAAAACGGGCGGATGCCGATGCGGATGTTTGTTTTTAACATCCGCTGTTTCAGAGGTTAGATGTGGTCAAGACCGAGAAAGGTTCTAACTTTTGATTTTTGCTTTGCTTTGATCTATTTCATGAGTTCAGTTTCAATATCGCTCTTATGATAAATACCAAAAGCTAACTCAGCTAAATATATATGATACATAGGGGTTGAGGTAAAGTTCTTGAAAATTTTTTGCACTAGATAGTGTTAGGTGTCATATGTCAGGTAAAACTAATATGATCTACGTATACTTATGCTCATTTGAAATATGGCAATTCGTCAATCGTGTCGAAAGCTATACCGCTTTAAGTATGAGAGTATAAATAAGGAAAGAATTCGATATATTTTGAAGTTATATACTCAAAAAAGAATAAATGAAGCATAAGCAGCCAAGAAAATATGTACAGCTTATATGGTGATACTTCTATACTAGAAAGAACAGCCTGGCATTGGTTTACTCACTTTGGTTCTGGAAATTTCGATGTCAAAGATGCACCTCGCTCTGGAAAGTCCATGTTTGAAAAGGTCGATGAAATCATCTAAAAAGTTGAGCAATATTGGCATACGAGCAGCTGTGACATTACTGGGAAACTGAACATTAATCATAGAACCGTTTTAAACACTGGATTAAAATTGGATACACAAAGAAACTGGATATTTTAGTCCCATATGAATTACCCAAAAAAATTGATTAACTGATTTTTATTCTTCGAATCACTACTAAAACTCAATGAAATCGATCCATTTTTTTAAGAGAATGATTACAGGGGAGGAAAAATGGATCGGTATACTGCAAAAAATGGGATAAAAAGATAGTGGTTGAAGAAAGATGAGTTTTCGCAAGCTGTTGATGCAAAACCAAGTTTGACATCAAGGAAAGTTATGTTCAGTATTTGTTGGGATTGTAAAGGAGTCGTTTATTATGAGATGCTATCACTTGGTCAGATTATTATCCCGATTACAGCAAGCAATTCGAAAAAGACGCCAGAATTGATGTAAGTCGGAAAAGTGTTGTGCTCCACCACGATAACGCGAGAACCACATGTACATTTCCGATGACCCGAGAAAAAAATGAGTTACCTTGGATGAGAGGTTTTGATGCATCCACCGTAAAGCCTGGACCTTGCATTTTCTGATTACCTTTCGTTTTGGTCTTTCAAGAACTCCCTTGATGGTGTAAAATATAGTTAAAAAAGGGCCTGTGTAAATCACTAGATCAAGTATTTTGCTGGTAAGTCACAGGAGTTCTGCAGCGATGGAATAATGGCTGTTTCCCAAAAAATGGCAAATGATCATCGATAATAACGGCTTTTTTTAAAAAGGCTCATTAGAAATAAAAGGAAAATTTGATACAAAAATGACACGAAATCGGCAATTATATTGGGGCAAGAACTTTCGCCCCACTATAATAAATACATTTTTACATACACGCTGAAATTTTAACATAAAATTTAAAGGATCCCATCTTTTCAGTATTTATTCATTTTATCTTTTACTGTTTATTTTTTCTATCTCTATTCATGTAAGCAATATCATGAATATCTTACACTACGTTGCTTTCATAGATTGTTGATTAGACCGCATTTAAACTTTCCGCTATTGGTCGCAACTCATCCAGTTGCCAAATTTATAACAGCCGTTTTGGAAATTAAAGATTTTTCGGCGACATCAATTAATGACTCTCGAAACATTTCATTTAATAGTTTAATTTTTAGCCAAGTGCCGCCCTGATTGTGTAGTGGTTAGAGAGCATTCTACCCTACCACAGGTCCGTGGTCAATTCACGGCACGATCTTGGGTGTCATGTCGTCCGCCCCTTCGTAGGAGGCAACGCTGGTCCATCTATTAGGTGTCTCCATAATAAAGAGGCCTGTGATTCTGGGATTGGTAGTAGCCAATGGCTATAAAAGGCAAGTATCCGCCGTTAGGGGAGTTTTTAGTCAAGCTCATTTTTTGTACAATGTATTAAAATCATATGTCACAATCACCTACCAACTCTATAAGACTTTATCAGACATTCTACCACAGGCGCCTCTTCAGGGAGAGCAAAAGGACACACGCTCAATCCCCCTCCCATATGAATTAAGATTAGGCTATTCAATATTCACTTATTCTGAAAATTCAAATGAAATTATGAAAGAAGGAGGGGTGGGGGGAATATGGGTGACCCCCTCCAGAATATTTTTTTTTTTCTGGATTCGCATCTCCATTCTCTCACTAATTCAGTGGGCCTATAAGTCAGAGAGTCTATTTTTAAATGAAAAACATTTATTAATGTGTGGTTAATTATATACTTCAGGGATATTGAACTGCTGAGGGAATGTATTTGTGAAGCACTTTGATCGGGAATCTGACTCACGTTAAGAGATCTTGATGGTTCGAAGAACTGAATTTCCAGTTTTAAATTTAACTAAAGCCTTGATTATTTACTGTACATTTTGTCACCAATTTCACGTAGCGCATTCTAGCTGGAGCCAAAAATATACATAAAAGTGTTTTTATGGATTTCATCATGGAAATATTTTTACGGACTTTCCAGCCCTTCATGGCCAAAACGCAAGAAAATTAAAATCCAGTACGAATACATCAAAACAGCTACGTGCAGCGGGGCTTTTGCCGCAACTGTCAGTGTAGTCACGCTACTGTAGACATAGAAAATAATAATGAATGATGTTTATGAAAGCGTAACACACATGCTAAGGACGGGAGGGGGGGGGGGATATTCCGATCCAGTTTCCACTTTTTATAAATGTCGTCCAAAAACTGACTGAACGAAATTCTATCTCAGAATTTAACCCTTTGAGGCGCAACCCTTTCCTAATGCTGAAAAAAGGGCAGCCGTTGCCATCGCTCGACTTAACTACCCAGCGCGCGACGACAGCTGGCTGTGTCGCACACACAGCTGCGTCAAAAAAGGGTCTCTAGATCTGTGGCACGCGATGAACGTTTCGATCATCCGCCATCTTGCTGGTAGTTAAGTCGAGCGATGGCAACGGCTGCCTTTTTTCCAGCATTGGGCAATCTATCCAGCTGTTCTCGTATTCTTCCATTTTTCAGCAGATGTCAGTGCTGTTAAAAATAATCGTGACCATTTTTTTACGGGAAATGACGTGTTAAAAAGTTAAGGATTCTCGTGGAGCTATGCCACCCGCAACTATTTTTATAGACATCCAATCTGTTCTTCGTGACTGGCAACAGTCAAAGCGTCCGAGTTTGGTGTTCCCAGAGCGGGAACACTGCGCGTTAAAGGGTTAAAATCAAAAAACAAAATATAGCAATGAAACTGTAAATTGGGTTGGCTAAGACTGCAAAATACTGAATGGAGTTAGTCTCCAAGTAAGTGTATGCCACTCTTCGAAATGCTGAATCGTCTAGGGATGCGGAAGAGAGAACACTGGCGTGAACTCTTCGCACAGTGCTCATTTCTCTACTGCGGCGTATAAAAAATATTCTCTTTTTTTCTTCTCTCTTCCGCCTGTGCGAGACGGATTCTTCTGGCTCGGCAGTGAAACCATTATAAATTCATTGAGAAGTCATTTTCCTCGGTATCCCCAATCAAACATCGAAATTAGATCACGGCAGACTAAGAAGGGCCGCGAGAACGGATTCCCTGTTACGTCATCGCAACAACGCGGTGGTGGTTCTTCTTCATCCAGGGAAGTCATGTACGCGTCTCCGGAACATGTCCCGAGGCTCTGGTGCAAGAAACCATGGATGGATGGAGGGAAGAAGCAACCAGCCAGGTATTTCCTCACAGGGATGCCCGCTCGTTACCAGTGTTTGCCGATCCTCTCCGTCTCTCTCTTTCGCTTCCCATCCCCGGGATGCGGTGGCTCGCGTTGTGCGTGGAGGTGAAGTGTTTGCGCTGAGTCCGGAAGGATGTGATAGAGTGGACCAGGTTTCTCCCCCATTTTTTTTATTTCCCCCCCTCCCCTTTATCCATTGGATAACTTCCTTGAAGTGGTGAGTACTACTCCACTGATCGGCTTTCTCCTCTCGGAGAGTTCTAAAGAAGAAATCGTTATTGTTTATCGTACATTTATCAGGGATTAGAATACGAAAATTCCACTTATAAAAATCGAATGGTTCTGTCTGCCCATGACGTAAAGCACATGCTCTACAACAGTATTTCCCATCCGCTGGTCCCTGGTCCGCTACCGGTCAACGAGACTTTAATGCCTGTCCACGTAAATCAAATTTATTAATAAGTAATGACCAGCAAATGTTGTAAGAGAAAATCCTATTTATATAACACTTGATTTAATAAATAAAATACATGTATTTAATGCTCATTATTTTTTGCTGACGCTGGTTCCCAAAATAATTTTCCCATTTTTACCCGTCCGCATGTGTAAAGAAGTTGGGAAACACTGCTCTACAGGGAGACAACTAGAGGTTAAAATATTGCCCCTTTTTTTCCCAGATGGACTCATACACTTCATAAATATGTATTGGGTATACACATTAGTAAAGTTTCCAATAGGTCACAATAGAGAGGAAGAAAATCTTATCATTATAGAGAAACAGTACAGTATGGAGATCAATCTCCTTATTCCTCCATTTATCTCCCGCTATATTTAAATTTTTAATTTGGTTACATATGAAATAATAAATTAAGAGAATGAAAATTTATGAGCTAAAAAACATTTTTGTTTTATTTTTATTTATTTATTTATTAAGTAAAACACTTTTGAAATGGTTGGCTCAAAACAAAAGCCTTAAAAAACCTACATATTACACTCATACTAATGACGAAAGCCATGACAATTCAATTTTTTAAATTTAATTGAGTATACAAGAGACGGGTTTGAAAAGCATTAAATGTGTTATTAAAGCATGGTCTTTGCTTGCCCGTGTTTTTCTCTGTACTTTTCATTCAAATCGAAGACTCCAATGTTATAAGCTTCTTTTGACGTTTTTGCTGTTAGTAAATATTTTGTTATCCGTATACAAATATTTGGTTTGCAGAGTATGTACGTGTGCTGAATCAAAGCAAATAATAATAAAAATAAATAAACTTTTGATTCTTATTTTTAGACTTAAATTACTCATATTTGAAATACTTTCAAACTGTGAACTAATTAACTTGTATGACACTTTAAACTTAAGGTTTTTTTTTTCCTTCTAATATTTTCAGCAATGGAAAATATCCCACCATGGAAAGAGGCGGCAAGTGTCATCATTGTAGTTCGTGCCTCACTGCAGGAACTCGTTGGCAACAACTTGGCACACATGATGGTGAGAGCCCGTTCCTCTCCCCGGAAAATGGTCAGCAAGAACCACTGTGACTACAGATTGCTGATGGTGAAAAGAAGCAGCCTGAGTTCTTTCATGGCGAATGCTTATGTGTTCCCTGGTGGTTTGGCTGAAATAAGCGACTACTCACCAAAATGGTACGAAGTGTTCGAAGCTCATGGGATTGACAGAGAATCCATCAAATCTTTCGGAACTAAAGTTTATGGACCCCGACCTAAGATGATAACCGAATCGGTAACGTTAACTTGCGCAAACGTTACACCCGAGCAAAATCCTCTCCCGTCCGATGTCGCCCTTAGAATTGCTGCTATCAGAGAAACTTTCGAAGAGACGGGTGTTCTTTTGATGACCCGTCCGAAAGACAAGAAATCATCATCCATTAGTTGGTACGAAGACATTGACTTGGCTGCTTGGCAGGAAAAAATTCGAAAAGATCCACTCGCCTTCACCGAATTTTGTTTAGAGGCAAATGTCTGTCCAGATATTTGGTCTCTTCATGAGTGGTGGGACTGGTTAACGCCTACTTCAGTTGGACATAGGCGATATGATACCATGTTCTACGTGTGTTGTTTGGAAAAGCAGCCTGATGTAGTCCTCGATCATAGTGAAGTCATAACACTCAAAGTAAGCATTGTTTTGCTACTCACTTTATCAGTATTCACTCTGAAACGAAAATAGTGAATAGTCGCGTGGCATCCAACCTCTTTAAGAGTAAGCATTCAATTTTATGTAATGTAAGAAGTTGGAAATATACTTCTTTAAGTAAAATGAAAGATTGTGTGCATTCACACCTGCAGAGATTGGATGCTTCGATTATCATTTCACTCTTCAGACTTAACTATTCACTCTTCCCGTTTAGGAGTGCTGGTTTCTAATTATTTCTTATTCCACTTGTCTTCAAATTCTTTTCATGCCTACAGTCCCTGCTCAGTTATTATAAACACGTGAAATCACAGTTTTAGAGAACTCATGATTTGGATTCGGGCAAATTATTGTTCTAATCACTCTTTTGCTGCATAGGAATATATAGAGAACATTTTCACCAAGCTTCGGTACATGTCGTATAGTGGTTTATATATTTTTAAGAAATGGTTAACATTCTAACTGATATTTGTTAACTAAGCGAACGAGTTGATTACTACATTTGAATTTAGATTTAAAAGTAAACATTTTCGTGAATACTTTAAATTGAGTTATTCTATATTAAGCTAACTGATATTTATTAACGTTACTAATTGAAATTTGTTAACGTTAGCAAACGAGTTTATTACTACATTTGAATTTAGATTTAAAAGTAAACATGTTTCGTCAATCTACTTATATAATACGCTAACGTAGGCGATATCAAAATCGACGACATTTCTACGCTGTGAATGTCAACAACTGGATGTAAACATTAGCATAATAGCAATAACCCATGAGCGAAAATCCAAGTTAACAGTTCAAAGACGTCAAATGAAGCAAGCATATTTGTTACTGGTTACGTATGTCGCGCAGAAGCTAGATTACAAAACAACAATGCGCACGCGAAAATGCTAGATCCTTCGGATCTTTTCACAGCTTTAAAATATCGAATTTACAATACTTGACACGTTTACCGCACATAAAAAGAAAAAAATCGCTATGCAGTGGGCTAAAGCACATTTTAGCCATTTCCTGTTTTGTACCATTGTTATTATTGTAACCAAGGATACGTATTAAATAATGCAACCGTACTCTAAAATACCAGGTTGCTAACTTTGGAACATTAATCCCACAGCAGCTGCAATTAAGAAGCATTTCCGTATTAATTTGTAAAACACGTTATCCCCCAATACAGTATTTTTCTTGGAGAAGAGAATACTATTCATTCCTCAAGAGTATTTTTATAATAATTTTATGAATTGAAATGTTACCAATTATGTCTTTTCATACATTTTGAAATGTTAGTACTTGTCATTGCCGCCATCGGATTTTATCATGATATCCCAAAAATTCTTAGCAACCGAAACCTAAATAAATTTCATGACAAATACTATGAAAACAAAGAAACATGATTTTCGTTGAAATGAGTCCCATAATTTAGCCAGCACTGCACTGAGTATAAAGAACAGTTAGGTATGGGGCGGCGAAGCTGGCCGCCTCGGCGGCTAGTACTTTAAATTGAGTTATTCTAGAGCAATTCAGGATTAGATGTTTGGGTAATTCCATGTAAAATCAACCAATGGTCATGACAGTGTGTCTTTAGATACTGATAAGTTTTAGTTTATATGTAGCACTACCATTACAGGAAAAAGGAAAAAATGCAAATTTTCAGAGGGAAATTCTAGGAAAAAGAGGAAAATTTTGAGATCAAAAATATAAATTTTCAGATTTTTTGAACAATTCATTTCCGAGCTATAAATTTTCGAAATTCGAAGTTGGAAATTTTCATGGTATAGTAATCTTTAAGATAATATAACTCAAGACCTATTTGTCCTAGGAAGTTGATATTTATTCATTTTGTTCAGTGTTTTGAGGACTTTCTTAAAATATATAACGTAACCATTTCAATTAAACAACTTTTTTTAAACTAAATTAAAAAAAACATTTTTAGTAATTTAAAATTGGAATTTATAATTATTTCTAAAAATATATACTATTTAATTCTTTTTTATCAAATGTATGCAAAATTTGAAGATGGGGTTTCTATGACATTGTGGTGGGAAAAAAATTATTGCCTATGAGCCAATTTATTTTCAAGAGGGAGGGGGGAAAGGGATATTGACGGTTTTAAAAAGTTGATATTATAATATTAAAAATATTCATATTTTCTTCTTTCTTGGTTAATCTTCCTGTATTATCGATAAATAATAATACAAGAGTTATATAAGTAAGCATGTAGAAACATATTTTATGTTGCTAACAAGGTTATTATATATATATTTTTTTTTTTTTTTTTACTTTTACTATTGAAAAAATAGCGAAATCTAACGGAAGAACTAGGAAATAGAACTGACATTGTCAAATGTGTTTTAATTAAAATTTACCTGAATAATATACAAAATTTCACGATAGAAAAATCGTGATTTAATATGATATGTTAATTTTTAATAGAATTGGTTAATTTAACATTTGTAGTAATCGCTTTTCACAGCAAAAAATAGAGAAATTGCATGTTTTTTCTAAGTTTGTTTAACATTCTTAAGTGCTACATTAAATTTAATTTCCAGTATTCTATGGTTTCCTTTCATCATCATTACTGAAACAAAACTAATCAGATTACAATGTAAATAATTAAATATTGAGCTTGTGTTTAATATTCTGAAAGTAAATTTGAAACGCAATTATTTAAAAGAAAACAATTTATTATTTCTCTCGTAATTAGTGAAGTTACCCATTCTCAGGACCAAAATATTCAAAAACCCACATGAAAGCAACACATATGCCTTATTCCTCCCGAAACGATCGTTGGTTATTTAATTTAATTGATTTTAATCCCATTTATCGCTATACAGAGGGATTCGCTACCAGACTGACAAACTTGCAGGGGGTGTAGGGGGTACGGAGACGGTTCAGAATCCCATAGCAATGCGGGGTCGGAAACTTAGTCTTCCTATACGTGTTAATAATCATTTTGGAAGAAGTGTTGAAGTGTGCGTCTAATTTCTTAACCAAGTTTCATAAACAATGGGCATTTCTCAGACAATTTCATTAATATAATGGATGAAACAATTCTGAAATAACAATTTTTATCAAGTGCAATCAGGTGAAAGAGGGATTAGTATTTGAAAAACCATGGTCGGAAAGTTTACTATCACTTGTACACTTCTGAAGTGATTATTAACAGGTACATGAAGACGACGTTTCCGACCCCGCATTGCTATGCAATTCTGAACCGTCTCTGTACCCCCTACACCCCCTGCATGTCAGTCTAGTAGCGAATCACCCTGTATTTTTTGTTACTTAAAGCACAAAAACAATAAATTTCATTTAATGACTTATTTAATGTAATTGAATTATGTAATTGAATTGAGTCAATGCTTTATAAATCAAATATTCATAAAGCACTGACTTTAAGATAAATTTCATCTGATTATTGCTGTAGTTGTCCCTTTTCAACATGAACTGTATTTGAAAACTGTTCGTAAATGTTTGTGCGAATTGGACTAGCCTTTCTGTCAGTCTCTGGTTACTCTAACTTCCGTTCATAAAGAGGATACTTAGACACTTTTAGAGCGACTTCGAGGCAGTTTAGTTAATATTTAAAATACAGACACCTCCTTTTAATATTCAATCTGATAGCCTTTTTATGAACTATAAATCTGAATCAGGATTTTCGTGAGAGAAAAGCTTTTCGGAAAGTTTCCTAGGGTGTTGATTTCCATTCTTCTTCCACTACTTTCCAGAGTCCATCCATTACCGTGGGTTAGCACTTAAAAAGAGCTATTTTCAAAAGACCAAAGAAATAATAATCTATAGGTCGAATCTAGGAAGACTTCATCGGAACGTCTTAAAAAGGTATAAAATTCCTATACCAATCTTTATTTTTTCAAGGAATGATGTAGTGGTACTTTTCGGCAAGATGTCTTGTAGCTTTGTCTTAATGAGTTTTTTGAAAGTCACTGGGAATCTAGGAAGACTTCATCGGAATGTCTTTAAAAGGTATAAAATTCCTGTACCAATCTTTATTTTTTCAAGGAATGATGTAGTGGTATTTTTCGGCAAGATGTCTTGTAGCTTTGTCTTAATGAACTTTTTGAAAGTCACTGGGATAATTAAAAGAATTTTTTCTATAAATATCGGGCGTAAAACTTTCTCTTCATAGTTTTTTGAGTTGATGTTAACATTTTTTCCCTCTCTTTTTATTTTTAATTTCCCATTGTAAAAGAATCCTTCGACAAGTTTAAATTCCCTACTGGAACTTTATTCAATCAGATTTCTGCATTTTTTTCGATGTACTTCCAGTAATAAATAAATAATTTTTTTTTTCTTAAAGTCATTAAAATAAACCCAAATTTCATCAACGGTCATAATGTATTTTCATTACAAAATGCTCACTTTGAGCCACATGCCTCCACAAGAGCTGGTAAACATTCTTTTTATTTATTTTTTTTAAGCTTCTTAAGTTGCAAATTTTGATTTGTTATTTTATTTACTCTTGCTTAATTTGTATTTGAAGACTTTTCAATTGATTTATATTCAGTGAATTTTATCTTGCTACAAGCAATTCACCTTAGAAGCATTTCAAACAATGCTTACCTTTTTCTGGTGTGCGATTTTTTCCCTTTCATTAATAATGGTGCTTATTTCGCATTCAAAAATTTCACTACCTCATGAGTTTCACATCGTTTATTATGGAATGAATATACTATCTCTTTGGATAGTCTGTTCTTTAATTCAAAGTCTGCGACATTTTGACAAAAGATTAGAAAAACCAGATGATATTTTCCATTTTAAATAATAAGCTGTTGCCAGGAATTTTTATCCAAAATCTTTTATTATTATTATTATTATTGAAATCGTTCTAAAAATGTGTAAATACTCTTGGTATAACTTGAATTTTAAAAAGATTGTGGGCTCTTGATTTATACTATAGTTTGATCCCCATCGAAGAATATCTGCTGTTGACTAATACTAAAGTTGATCCCTATCGAAAATCGCGTGCAGCATGTGCAGATGTTTTACGGGAGCATACAAATACAACAGCAATCTATGTGTTGTAATTTTTGGAGTGATTTTTGTGGCGTTGAATGCTGCTAAATAATTATGTTAAACGCTAAATAATATTTCAAATGTTGTGCATATCACCGCACTTTTACATGGGCCAGCAGAATAATCCTAATAAATGTGTGATAGTTGAATGAAATGTTTTTGTAAGACTCGCCTTATTTTCTGATTTGGTAAATTTACGTCTTTCGCTTGATTAAGTTTTTCTCTGTGTTTGTGTTACATTAAGAATCTCTATAAACCCAGTGAAAAAGTTTTCAAAAGTTCATACAGCAAGTTTTTAATAATCTTGGCTCTGCAATTGTTCAGTACATATAACAGGCAAGTTTCGGTTCCTGTTACGAAGTACGATAATATATATATATATATATAGCTTTGCATCTATTTGCCCTTTCTGGAGAAGATTCCTTTCTAAAACAGTTCCAGTCTGTGGTACTCTTACCTTGGCGTACCATAATTTCAGCGATGGATCAATACTTCAGGATAGGAATCTTCTATGGAATTTAACTCTCAAAATGGTCTCAAAAAACTCGACACAAGAGGGCTCTGATTAACGTAGCTAATTAAATTGCAATACATCTACATTTTTTGTTAACCAAACATGCACATTCATAGTTTTTCATCTTCATAATTTGCTGCTTTTAGGAATGATTGCGGCCCCACCAGCGGCCGAGCGCATAGTACTCTGAACCGGGAGAAGGAAGGTGCCTGGTTCAAAACTAGGTCCCGTCCGCCGACCTAAACGTTTGGAGTTTTCAGTGGTTTCTTCCGAAATTTAGCGTAAATACGAGTTAGGACTCCCACGGTTAGAAAGACCCCCCACGAAGGGCACCTCACCCCTCGACCCAGAGCCCACATGTAACTAATTGGCCGTAATCCAGCAACAACAACAACAATTAGGAATGATTACATTGGACTAATTATCCCATTTAAGTTAAACAAAAGTGAGCTTCCCCTGTCACCACTTTTTCCTTATGATTACACCACTGAATTCAACAATGGTCAGATAGTAATTTTCAGCATTTTAACATTGCCCCTTCCGGATCGCAAATTCAAAAAACAAAGTGACCTGGAAAGGGTCAAAAAGCTCGCTGCCTTTTACTTTTCTGAGATATCACTTTCCCATTGATATACGATTGTTCGCAGCTTCTCATTACATTGAAGTAAAGTATCTGATGCTTCAGTAAGACACAAACATTCTTTCTTGGTCTTTTACTTCCAGCCAACTCAGTGATGGGTCATGAGTTTACTATGTCACGGGCTCAGCCAGTAGCCATTTCCTCTATTGCGAACGAGACTCTTTAATATGTTCAATGCAGGTCTTTCACTAGAAGGACTAATTTGTGACAGGAATTGCCCAAGGAGCAAAATATATAGATTTTAAGAGCCGCTACATGCAATTTAATGAGCTGTTTAATGGAATATAGCCTCAGCAATTAATTCTCGTCCAGTCGATCTGTTCTTTTCTCTAAATAAGATTTTTCAAGAGTTGTGTTCCTTTTTTAAAGTGGAATCTTGATCGTCAAATACAAATATTTTGTGCGACATTACCATTTGTATTAACTCATCAGTTTCAAAATTGTATTTCTTGCCAGTTTCCACGCTCTCTTACTTACATAAGTTTTCAAAAACTACATTTTCTCACAATGGAGTATACCCCATTTACAGTTAAAAAACAAAATAAATACATATAATAATAATTATAAAATGTATATAGTAATTTAACATGCACTAGTGGTAAACTATATTGGGTTTAATCTAAAGGTTTAGGAAAATGTGGGCTGCTTTGTAGTCAGTCACAGATGTTCCTATATCTGACTCTAGAATATATGCTTCTGCCGCAAAAATTAATAATCACTGTTGTCTGCTCAAACGGCGGATTAATGATAGCTACTGGCGTAGCCAGAAATTTTTCATGGGGGTGGGGGGGTTACGACTATTGCAACTCACATATATGTATACGTATGTGTGATAAGAGAGTGAAGAATATAGCAAAAAATTCCTCATGGGGGTTTGTGACCCCCCTATCCTCCTTCCTTGGCTACGCCCCTGATGATAGCATATTCGAATCGGAGACTATTGGTGCTTTGAAATTATAGTGATTCTAACTGAAAAGTAGATTTGACTTTTAAATCCGATCATGCTACTTTTTACCGACTTAGTTTGAAAAAGTTGCTCCTTACGTATAAAGGACGGAAGTTCAAATATTACATACTTATTATAATAACATTACATACTTACTTCAAGGAAATTTTGAGGAAGAAAACATAAAAAGATTTTGAGTAGTCTGTCAAAGACAGTTAATGCGTAGGAACATTTTTTTTTTACTGGATCAGCTGCCAATTTACTGTGATGGTCAGTAACAAATTTTATGAACAGAATAATTCAAAAACAAGCAATATCACAACAATAAAAAAACGTTATTTCAGAATTAATTAATTACAGTTTAGGTGCTCATTTCTTTAAGAGCCATTTACCAAAAAATTTCTAATAATAATGTATTCCGAATATTATGTGCATGCAAAGCAGTATAAAAGTTAACCTTACACACTATAATTTTATATTATACAATATTCACACTCTTTTCAAGGGAAACATAGTTCAAATTTTGCTTCCTCCTGGGAAATGATGATCGAAAAGACTAAAGAAAAATCAACAAAGCTTAAAATGTTTCATTGATAAGTGGCGCATGCAGGTTTATCTTGTTTTCCTTAAGAAGTTTCAGATTCTATTGCGTTAAAATCCTTAACCCTTAGAAGTACCTCTAGCCCTTTTTTTTTTTGCCCAACTTTTTGTTCAGTCTTCCACTTTCTCACTCAGGCGTGAATTCTTAAACACCAAGTTTCGTCACTTTTAATTGCACCACTTTGTCATGCAAACCGGTGGCGTACATAGCTGTATTAGTTTACACAGATATATTAAGTCTCATTATGGATAACCTTGCCATCAGACCGCAAAAATTCGAGGCCAGAAAAAGGATCTGTGTAGCAGAGATTCGAATGTTTTCTTTCCTAATTGTTGATTTAATACTGATAATGTAATCCAGTGACCTAAAAGATTTAACTTTAGTCCTTTCCATTTGTTAGCAAGCATTCATTCATTGTTCTGTTTCGTTACGCTGTGTGTTTCGTTGTTCTCCAATTTTTTGCTCGTTCATTTCTTGCAGTTCTTCATACAGGCAAAACAAAGGGTTGTCATTTCCAAACTCTGTGATAAACTAAAACAGACCGTGAAAAACTGGTATAAGACCAATCATATTGCCAAGCTTGGAATGGAAGACATTTGGAGTTCTTCGTTACTTTATGATGCCCTCAAAATTGATTTTGTCGCACCAGTCTTCTTATGCCCACAAAGACCCACAACTCAGATCTGCACTCTAACGTGTAACACAACGCTCAAAAATGAAAGCTATCCTTCAGTTTAGTGAACCAAAAGATCACGAACAAATACCACCGTGCTAGCCTCCCTCAACTAAAAATTGTCGTGCTAAAAAGCAATGTGAAGGACAAAAGTTGGATTTGAAATATTTGGCTGATCTAAAGTGTTCTTTCAATTGCGCGTGTTTTTCACCCAAATTCTCTCTTGGTTATTGTAACTTTAATTAAAAAGTATAAACCCTGTTTTTATGATGTTAAAAATTAGTGTTAAGCAAAATCATAATTTTTGTGTTTGATTCATAAATATGATTGTGAGATTCACAAAATGTCGGCGGTTACGTCTATCTCCAAGTGCAGAAAAGCATGGAGTACAGATAATGTGCAGATTCACAGAGTATTTCGTTCAAAGTAACTTTCATTCCGTACAAAATGCTTCTTGCTTGTGTGCATAGTGTAATATACGTACTTAAATGAATATTTATATCAGATATACTTAAAATTAAAAGTACAACTCAAGTCTTGGTTATAGTACGAGATCCGGCTGCAATATTGCTACGTTCATCGAGTATATAATCAAAATCAAATTTTTATTTTCAATTATAAAAGGGGCAATATGTTTTGGCAGGATTGCCTAGTAAAATATGCCCGCTAGTATTTTTAATTTAATCAATAGTGATCGACTTTTCAGAAAAAAATTCATTCCCTTGTTATTAAAATAAACTACACTCCACTTCACAGAAATATACGTAGAGAACTTGAAAAGTGGTGGTTGCCGTTGCGCGCTTGTCCTCCACCTCTTCGCAGCCAGGAGTAAACAGGTAATGTGAACGTAAGGTTTATACGTTCATGACTCATATTCATCATTTATACATAAATTAAAGCTAATTTTTATCTCTACATGATAAACTACGGTTGCCTACATAAAAGCAGCCGCAAATAGGGATTGCCAGCTGTTAAACATTACTTAGAATGAAAGAGGGTTATAGCGCACTACATCATTCGTTAGACAAGGATAGCAATAGCCAAGCTGTATGAGATTTAAAGCCATTGCGCATGCATCGATGGCTAGTGTTCTCAACTATTCAGCTACATTTTCATTCTAACCTGTTGTGGTGTTTTATATGTTATAGCTCGTAATACACAGTGGTGCTTTATTTAACTTAACATATAATTACGTTGATTAAAGTTAAATTTGAGTTTTGAGTTAAGGAATTTTTGTTTTAAAGAAGCTCTAATTAAATTCTTAGCTTCTCACTGGGATAAAAACTCTTTTGTTTCGATATTAGGGAAAAAAAGATTTTATTACTGTTAGAGAAGAATGTTTTTCATATTGCTCTGTTGGAAACTGAGTGGTGAAAAAAGAGGAAAATGAATTGAAATGTCAACATGAGGAAGCAGATACTAGAGTAGTATTTCATAAAAGCAAAGTAGATGAAAAGTCTAGAATTTTAGTGAAAGCAGGTGACACTGGCATTTTAATAATTCTACTAGGTAATTTGCACAAATTTCCTCATTTACAAATTTAGTTGGCAAACAGTACATCAAAAAATAATAATAATAAAGACGAAATTTGTATAAATTGTACGGAATTGTCAACAATATTGGGTCCAACTTTATATCTTTCGCTGCTAGGGTTTCACGCATTCACAGATTGCGACTATACGGCTACATTCTTCAATAAAGGGAAAGTAAGGCCCTATAATATTTTTGCTAAACACCCGAGAATTCAACAAGTTTTCGAGTCATTGACTGACCCTAATCACCTTTTTGACGAAAGTAAAACTGCAGTAGTCCAAGAGTTTGCATGCCTTATGTATGAAATCGTTTATTGTCAAAATGCAAATACTGGAAGATTTATTTTGTTCAATAAGACGTATGCTACAAAAAAAAAAAAAAAAAATCAATGAAAAACTTTTGGAAAAAATTAAAGGCTTCGACTCAACTCATATTCTACCATACTGGAAATCATTAAAGCAAAAATTGTTGCGGACGATCTTCGTTAATTCGATGTGGCTAAATGATACTGATACGAATTGTATTAAGTTTGGCGCGGAAAATAATGGCTCAATTTTAGATGGTTTTCTCAAACCCACGTGGTTCTTAGGAGATTCAACGCCAAGGCAAGTTAAAAGTGTGCTATATAATTCTACTGACCTGTATCGTACTGATAATGAAGATGATTCTGATGTTTGTGACAATGAAAGTGATAGCTGCAATGAAAGCGAGAGTAGCAAGGAGTAGGATTTTGAATTTAATTAATATGTAATCTATAGTAGTTAAATAAAATCTTTTCTGAAACATTACCTGTGTAATATAATTTTCTTCTGCATAAATAACGGAGGTTATTATTTTTCACAAATATTTATTTTTTGTTCTAATTTCATTGAGAAAAGACAATTTGATTTTTTATTGAGTTTTTTTTATAAGTATATGGAATTTTAAATGCAACCACAGAATAATTTATTAATTATATTTCTTTTGGAGCTTTTAATATTCGTTTCTACTACTATCTGCGCCATTCGTTGAGAACACTAGCCATCGACGCATGCGCAATGGCTTTAAATCTCATACAGCTTGGCTATTGCTATCCTTGTCTAACGAATGATGTAGCGCGCTAACCCTCTTTCATTCTAAGTAATGTTTAACAGCTGGCAATCCCTATTTGCGGCTGCTTTTATGTAGGCAACCGTAATTTATCATGTAGAGATAAATATTAGCCTTAATTTGATGTATAAATGATGAATATGAGTCATGAACGTATAAACCTTACGTTCACATTACCTGTTTACTCCTGGCTGCGAAGAGGTGGAGCAGGCCGGCCCAAGGGGGGTGCGTGTAGGCAATCGCCTAAGGCCCCGCGCTTATAGAGGCCCCGCTCCTGGGCCATTTTATTGCTATCTCAGAAGACATGATAGAGAAGAGGCCCCGCTCTTGCGCTTCGCCTGGGGCCCCGCACGCCCCTCGGGCCGTCTCTGGGTGGAGGACAAGCGCGCAACGGCAACCATCACTTTTCAAGTACTCTACGTGTATATTTCCGTGAAGTATAGTTTATTTTAATAACAAGTGAATGAAATTTTTTCCGAAAAGTCGATTACTGTTAATTAAATTAAAAATACTAGCCGGGCACTTTTATTAGGCAACCCTGCCAAAACATATTGCCTCTTTTATAATTAAATATAAAAATTTGATTTTGATTATATACTTGATGAACGTAACAATCTTGCAGCCGGATCTTAGACTATTACTTGGTTCTTTATTTTTTCAGTCACTATTCAAAACTTCTTCAGAGTATAATTCCGCAAGGCAGAAAAATGAAATTCGCAAAAATTACTTAAAATCATAAAATTATTTTGTACGAAAATTTAATGTGTCTAAAATTGTTTGAACGAAAAATTCCTCATACAAATAACTTATTTATACACTCTAGGGCTCTAGAATCCACAATTATACATTTATGAATGAATATCTAAATCATCTCACACTCACCGTGTTAGTTTATGTTCTTACCATTACCCTTAAAACATCCAGAAAAAAATAAATTATTGAAATAAGACTTTCGACTGAATTCAAGATGGCGTCCTTTAAAAACTAGACAGAATCCATTTACACCAAATTTTTGCTGTTTATTGCTCATAAGTAAATATCCTGCCAAATTTAGTTTTTTAACTTTTTTATACTCCAAACAGTATAAACGTATCATATAATAAAACAGATTATATATGATGAATATTAGTCTTAGAATAATGAGATTATAATAGTTTGGTAAAACACTGCGTCATTAATATTTTGATTATTTTTTATCATGTGTTCGACTTGTTATTTAAGCTCTTATAATTGAAGATAATTCTAATTTTCAACGTTTACTTTGAGTATTGTATCTTATTCCCACAATAAGGCTAAACAGTGGCCCAGTCGGTTATAAATTCGCTTCCCATCAGAACACCGAAAGTGAGACAGCACCTTGGTCAGCGCTTGGAAGGGTGACAACCTCTCTCGACTGGACTTGGGGGGGGGGATCGTGTGCACTAGAGGGAGCTTTTGCACTTCAATCTGTCGTGGCTCAAATGTCCTCCATGTTTAAACTATACGTGTAGGGGTGCCGATCCCGGTGCTAGGTCTCTCATCTAGAAATCTAGAATTGGTTCAAAATTAGGGCACCACTAAAGGGGGGGCAGGGGAGGAGGACACTCTCCGGGGGGGATACTACTCATTGGGGTCAATGTTGTCCTGCCTACTGGACACCCCCATTATAAAATGACCTACATCTCTTGCCATCGTAGCGGTCAAGTCTATAGTCGTCAACAGACATTGTAAAGAATAAAAAATAAATAAAACTTAACGCCCATAAACCAGATCATTATTGATAGCTGAGGAATAGACAATATTTGTATTGCAGAATAAGCAAATAGACAACATTTTACAGATCGTAAAATGTGTAAATACGCCAAACTTTCCATATCGAAATATTACACAAATACCAAATCTATCTTTCTATCTTTACTCTTAAAGGAATTAAAATCAGCAGTATACTTTGAAATGTGAAAAAGAATTTTTTTTTCCCTTAATCCAAAAGATATATCAAAATACGGTACTTACATATTATCCCGGCGATCATTCACGCCAAACTACTTTTTCGTCAAATGTGCTGGCAAACTGTTGCCAATTGTATTCCGAACCATCAAAATTTCATGTGTCCGGCATTTATCTTGGCGAAAAACTGCTCGTCTTGGCGGACCGCCGGGATAATAATAAGTAAGTACCCAGATAACTGATAGATTTATTTGTTTCCCATAAATATTTTTTGTAAAATGAATAAACTTTGTTAGCTATTTTAAATGTTGAGGAAATTCGACGTCATAAATTTTCGTGAAGTTATTAAACATAAAACTACACAAAATTAGAGAAAACATAGACATATAATGATAAGGTTTTGATGAATTCAATAAACTCATTCAAAAAAAAAACTTACTCGAATGGGAAAGTACCAGTAATTCTAACAAAAAAAAAAAAAGGGAGTATCTTTGTGGCCTCTGTATTTTTTTGTTTGAAATATATTCTGAAAAGTTTAGTCAGATCTTCATGGTAAATTTCATAATTTGAATACGAAATTTTTCGCTAAAAATCTTGATAACGTCAATATTTCAAATAAAACCGTTGCCATCGCTTTATAAATATGAATTGTGATGCAATACCGTAGGCTAAAGAATGCGAACTAAAATATCAATCTAATCAGTGCAGCAAAAATGATTCATCTTTAAGAGCGAACTTAATTTGCACGTTTGCAACAGACATCATCCCCCCCCCCCTCATCCCCAAATACAATTTCGTACGTTATGGAAATTCGTTGGTTATAGTCGAAAGTTTTAAACACGGTTTTGTGACGTCAAACTATGGCTTCGTTTTGTTATTTTAGTGTACATTTGAATAGTCTTTTTAGCACCAGAGTGCTTTAATTTCTCCCAGGTTTTTAAGCACTAGTGCTATTTTGTTCACGTATGTATTTTCTGTCGACATTTCGGAAGGTCGACATAATTCGTGGACAGATTTGCTTCGGCACGTTTCGTTGCACCTTTCAACTGGGTAATGGTGCATTCAATCGTTGCCTACGTAATATTACGTAGAAATAAGTATTACGTAATAATAAGTACAATAATATACTTAATAATAAGTATTACCTATGTAACGATTCAGTTGAGCGCAGATTTCTATATTATAGATCGCCGTCGCACGACGGATATTGATTTTGGTGTTTGTGGGACTTCTAGGTTCGTTTTTTTTTTTTTTTTTTTTTTTTTTTTTTTTTTTTTTTTTTTAAAGCACTAGGGTGTGCTATTTCGCTCAATTCCAGAATTTTTTTACACATTTTTGTCTAAGCGATCTTGTAGGCAGGTTTTGCAGGCATGAACTGTCACGGTGAAGACCTTTTCACATGTGTTTGCCAGATAACGTGGAGGGGGAGAGGGGGAGTTAGTAAAATGTTGAAATCCTCACAAGGTTTGTAATTTTTGATAATTAATCGCTAAGCTTAATGCCAAAACGCAACAATTTATTGTAAATATACTAGCCGCCTCCGGCGACCAGTTGGTTCGCCATCTTAATAAATCTTGTTCGGAGAGAATCCTGTTTCTCACCGGCTTCCTTGGCACTGAAATCTCTCAGATTCTGAATGGAATTTAAAATTAAGATAATTACAAACAGGGGCGGCCCTAGGGTAAGTGGCGCCCCCTGTTAACGTAAAAAGGACACACTCCTTTTATGCTCTACTTAGATTTTGAGTTCAGCATGACGCCCCTTCGAAGGCGGCGCCCCGATGCGATGCTTCCCTTACTTAGCGTGTCGGGCCGCCCCTGGTTACAAAAATAAGATGGTTCAATGATAAAAACCTACAAAAAGGTACAAATTATTTTCGTCCTATATTAATTTGAAGAGCTTCTAGATATATTGGCCGTTATCAAAAATCAGAAAGGGGGGGGGGGGGAATGTAAGAAAATCTGAAACACTTTCAGATTTGAAATACGCGCAATAAAGTGCTATATATTAAAAGCGTATCATAATCCATGCCTCTTCCCTATTTTCTTTCCTTATTCCATTAAGTTGAAAAGTGTATCATTATTCATTAGTTTGATTAAACAAAATTAAAATTGATACTTCTAACATCCTTTTTCTGATTGTAATACATTAGAAATAGAAAGGAAAAAAGACGCGCAGAAAGTGTACGATTCGAACTGAATGAAAGTTTCAAAAACTTATTTTTAATTTGTTTGTTTGTGTAACATGTTTTCGGGTTTGTGTGCTTGACCCGACCCGCTTATAAATCCACGTCAGAAGGAAAAACTTATTCAGGTGTATGCCTTATACGGGCATAGCAGACGATAATTTGAATTTATTTATTAAAAACTGTGTAATCTATAAGTTTGCGCCATCTGTTGAAGGCTTTGTAAAATAAAAACTCAATCGTATTTTTTTTTATAAGATAGGGGGTTTTTTTTATATTCTATGAAGTGTTTTTTGTTTGTTTTTTTTTCACGCGATAAAAAGTAGCCTGTTTGTTAATCCAGGACTTTAACTGTCTTTATTCCGTATTTCATTCAAATCCGTCAAACTGTTTCAGCATGAAAGAATAACAAACATACATACAAACACTGACGTTTATAATATTAGTAGGATTACGAATATAGTTAGAAAATTCCTGTCGAAGATTGTAAAACAGTTTTGGTAGGCGATTTTAATATAGATTTCAATTCCAAAGAAGTGTTTTATGGAACAAGGAAGGAAAACACGGTGAAGTATAGTTGGAATATACTTGTCAAAGATTATAAAATAGTTTTAGGAGGCAATTTTAAGATTTCGATTCCTAATATGGGTTTTATGGAACAGGGAAGAAAAATACGGCAGACTCATGGTCATGAATAACAGTACACTTTCCAACTTAATGGAATAAGGAAGAAAAATAGGGAAGACGCATAAATATGATACGCTTTTAATATAGCCCTTTAGTGCGTATTTAAAATCTGAAAGTGTTTCAGATTTACTTACTTTTTTTTAAGAGGGCTACAAAAAATATTTCTTATACATTACGCTCTATGTAGAGAAATATTTAAAAGCACGTTAGCTCCTAAACGGTGCATTCGATTGAGCTCATATTTGGTATATATATATTATAGACTACAGTCGTACAACCGTTATCGATTTTGGTGTGTA
>JAWZYV010012841.1:1800000-2180000 GCA_038373885.1 Cheiracanthium punctorium | reverse complement strand
TGAAGAATACCTTTTCCATTGTTATTTTGCACTCTTTGCGGGTGCATTAACAGTATACTTTCGCATCGACTAGATTCCGATGTACTGGGAATATTGCCCTAGATTAATTAAAAAATGTGTTAAACCTTACAATTATTTGATTTATTTATTTATTTGGGAGGGGCGAAATCTATATTTTAATAATTTATAAGAGCATTTACGAGATGAGAATTAATTCTTTACACAGGAGGGAGGAAATTTTTTCTAACTCACACAATGGGTATTGATTCCTATTCCAAATATTTCTGGAAAACTGAAATCGTTTAGTTCATGACGTAATTTTTTTGTTACTGATGATAATCATTTTGTCAATCCCAATCCCAGAAATAGAAAAATAAAGTTACTTTTACTTTCACCTTTTACTTTTTTTACTTACTTTTACTTTTTTACTTACTACAAAGTTACTTTACTTTTGTTTCATCTCCTATTTTGGTCCCAATCGACTGGATAGTTTATCTACAGCGCCGCTCAAAAGATTTTAAAAACATGACGCTCTATGTGCAGAAATTCATTAAAGCGTATTTTAGAGGTTTTAGGCTATTTCAAACGACTCAGAAGCGATATATATTGTTAAGGGTTACAAAATTAATTTCTCCAACAAAAGTAATGTCTTTATCATTTATAGTTTTGCTACAAAAACACTTAAAAGATTTCCAACAAATTACTATCAATGGAAGTTTTAGAGACATTCATGCATTTCAAGCACAATAACGCCCTACCATATAGTGAGATAATCAACTGACCACGGTCACGTGCCTCCCTCGAAAACTACGCTAAAAGTCGCCAAGCTTGGCGACTTTACGTGTACGTGTGTATGTATTTATCTCTCCTATCTCAAAAACTATTAGTCGTAGAATGTACGAAATCTATATATATATATAAGAGAAGAGTTTGTTTGTTCGCCATACACGTCCAGACATTTCGACGGATCTGGACCAAATTTAGCACGCTGACTAAATAGGATAAGATAAAGCTAATGCCGTAAAAATGAAATTAATCGGATTAATAGTTTTTGAGTTATTTTATGTTTTGTAAGGTTTTTGGCCATTTTTCTCGCATTTCACGTTATCGCGAGCTAAATTTCTGTCCGAATAATATATTTTTTATATCATCGGAATCTACAGTGTTTTCTTTTTCAAATACAATTTGTTACAAAATCGTACTTACATTTGCCGATTTGGGGGAATTTTTTAAAGGAAATCCTATTTCGAAGAAAATGTACGGCTTTTAAAAATATGCTATTTTTAAACTGTCGCATCGTAAAACCTAACGGGCAAAAATTTTTCCATCTTTCTACCGCTTATTAAACATTTATTTATCCCTCCTTTAAATTTTGAACCGTGCAGAAATGTTTATTAGATTTTTTTATATCATTTTTTTTCTGAAAAGATCGCAGGTTAAAATTCTCTGTGGACTGCAAATTCCGCAAAATGAAAGTCGAAAACTTCCCCCTCTGGTTTTTAAGGTCGCTACAACTGTGAGCGCGCTTCCCGGGAGGGAGGAATTTCTTCTGGCGTCCTGAAAGAGAGAGGGGGAAAGAGGTGGAGATTATAAGGTGAGGTGACCATACGTCCTCGAAATTTGAGGACAGTCCCCAAATATAGATCGTTTTTTCAATTTGTCATCAAAAATACTTTGACTTCTTGGGGACGCTAAAAGTCCCCAAATTTAAAGATTTGTACTTTTACCCTGAAAGTTTCCGTTTAGTTTATTTATTTCAGAAAAAACTGAAGAAATAAAATAAAATAAAACTACTGAAAGTGCCTTCTGCTCAGAGAAACAACAAAATTCGATCTCTGAAAAATGATTGTTAGAACGCATACAGGTAGAAGAGGAGAAATCTAGCCACGTCCAGTTCCCGGAGCCTCTACGCCATCAGTGCTTTGTTCTTTTTTTTTTTTTTTTGCAGCGGGAAGACCCATGTCATTATTATTATTATAATTATTATTATTGCAGCGGGAAGTCCCATGTCCTTTTTTTATCATTGCAGCGGGAGGATTCACATTCCAGCCTAGCCAAGTCCAATTCCTGGCAACCTCTATATTTTATTAGGTGCCGTGTTCATTTTTTTTTCGTTGCAGCGGGAAATCTCGTGTCATTTTTTTATCATTCCGGGAGTGGGAGGATTCACATTAATTCCCTTTACAATCTATATTTAAGGTAAATGGCATTTCTCATTCATTGCACGGGCAACGCCGGGCCACTCTGCTTTCATATATAAGATGCTGAATGTAACATCTAATTGTGCATTTCGATGTTTGGTTCCAATCTACTGAAGATGTTTATTTACAGGACCACCCAAAAAATTTCAATACATTAATGTCTACGGACATCTTTAATATATTACGTTTGTAGTCAGTCATTGTTTGGTCCATGCCCAAAATCTCGTCATTTATCATCGACCTTGGCGAATTTTGCCGAAATATCGGCAAATTTGGAGTCAAAAATAATTTCGTATTTCACATAACTCTAAAACTTCTAATTATAGAATATTGAAGTTTTGTATTTAGAACTATTGCAACATCTTACTGTACAGGACATTTCTCCAACAAAATTTTGATTGCAATCTCTTTTTTGATTGCAATCGACTGGTTAATTTATTTACAGAGTCTCTGAAATCACTTTAATACATTAAGATCTATGGATACCTTCAATTTATTGAAAGTCTGTTGTCAATGACTACTTTGGCTATCCCCAAAATCTCGCAAACTATCTCAAGCTTGTCGGCTTTTGGCGAAATATCGTCAAATTAATTGTCAAAAACAAATCTTTGAAATTGAACCCAGCTTGGCGATATTGGAAATATTTGGTTAGAAATCGCTAAGTATTACTGTAGTGTTTTATCTCTTTCAAATAAAACAACTTTGAAGTGCGCCGAAAATATTTTGGATTAATAGGCGTGTAAGGAAGTCATGTGTTGGTCCACATCAGATTTTTTTTATTAACAGTGTTGCAAAAATCCTTTTATTGTTTTATTTATGGTATTCATAATTAATAATCCCGCCCCAGGGGCTGAGACAGGGGATCCTGAGCGCTTCCCGAAATTCAGATATTTGTTCATTGGATATCAATATAATCAATCATTCGTAAAATTCTGCCTTTTCCACTTTTAGGATCCTCCCCAAAATTCTTTTCGTGATAAGTTCATAAAATGGAAACTTAAAAAAAAAAAAAAAAACTATGAGACGCTCAGACGCATTCGCTCTTTTTTTTTTAAGTATTAGCTGAGGTATACCTTTTTAAAAATTGCTGCACTGCTTGCCAAGGAAGATGCCATTATACTTTCACTACACTGAAAGTGCAGGAACCCGGGTAAAATATAACGTGAACTGTAACGGACAGATCTTAGAATAAAATATTAGCATTTCGGGGAGGGGGGGGGGGAAGAAATCTTCATTTTACGTTAAGCATGATTTCCTACACATGTGCTACATTATTTCAATGTTTTTCTTTGATTATTACGAAAGACTGAACATGAATAAAATTGTTTACATCACAAAACTAAAGTGCAGGTCTATTTGCTCCACTAATTCCACGGTAGATAATAATAAGGTCACAGAAGTTTCATATAAAGCTGATATACATATATCTATATCTTTCATTTTCATTAAGTATAGCTTCTAAATCAATTTCATTGTTTTAATTCCTTTTGTTTCAAAAATTTTCGAAAAAAAAATAGGAAATTATCATTGTGGAAATATCTAATTTAGATGTTATCGTTAGCCTAGACAATAACAGCATAACAACGGCAAGAGAAGAAAAAAAATCCCGTTTTATTTTCTTGTGTAAATTGCTATTTTGATATTTTGAATGATGTTATACCTAGGTACACAATGCAGTGAGTAAAATACAAATGCTACATACTTAGACTTGGATTTTATGTATCATTTTGTATGCTGATGCTCTGTTTTTTTTTTTTTTTTTTTCTATTTATTTATTTTGTGTGTGGGAGGAGAGAGGAGGAGGTAGTTAAAATTTTTGATATGTCATTGTTGTAAAAGATAAAATATATATATAATGCCCACTTTATTTTACTTATTTATTTATTTATTTATATTTTATTTTTTTTTATTTTTTAAGTTTGCCCAAACTATGTCTTGAAATCGTATTCGAAGTATATGCAATGACATTTTTTTCTCTTCCCCAGTGGTGCACACCGCAAGAAATGTTGGAAGAGCACTCAACGAATTCAGTTTTCCTAGCACCCCCACAAGTGTACGAGCTATCCAGGCTAATTCACTTCAGTTCCTTCCAGTCACTGAGGAATTTTGCAGTGGACCGTTCAGGAAAAGGTGTGGAGAGGTATATGCCAGTTATCATCACATGCAAAGATGGTGCGATATCATTATTGCCAGGTGAGTTTTTTAATATCAGAATCAGCCTCTCAGTAAATCAATTTCGAACAGTAAATAATAGAATGCAAGTTAATGTATGGGCATAAGATAAATCGCTGATTCGATTCGAGAATAAATTGACAGCGTACTAGCAAAAGTAATCCGTAACTGTTGTTATATTGGTCGATATCAAATTCTTAAACAAAGATATACAATTGAAAAGAACTGAAACCAAAATTGTTTAACACTTAAACCACACGATATAAAAAAGCGCTAACAAACTAGAATAAGAATGAAAGGATTCGAACTTTTTCCCGCCTAATTTATTTTCAGAAGTAAAACATGTCTTAAACATATTTATCTGAAAAAGAAAAATTATACACACAAAAAGTATGTGAGCTACGGTCATCTTCTGAACTACGCCTAACAATCATTTTGTAAATCGATCTACATAAGGACTGCCACAGTTGCAACCGCAGTTGTTGTTATTTTGTTAGGGCAAAATACACCAGAGCTATCTGCCATTGGTAGGATTGCCTTGAGTGGAGAACTTTTAAGGGTTCTAATGCGAATTCAGGTTATATGTGAAGAAAACCGCCTAAAGCTCCAGACCGTTAGATCGACAGTCGCTTGGTAGCCCAAAACCCTGGACCTTTTCACTATACTCATCTTACTAATGTTCAATGTCTTATTCACTCGGCCACTGGTCGACCCTGCAACTGTAGTTGCCCGATGTTACGGCATTACATTTGTAACCGAAAGGTTGCAAGTTCGATTCCAAAACACCGCATGCGGTGTAGAAATATGCTAAACCTATAGTTCTTAAAGTCTTCTTGGCGATAGCTAACAGTTTCCAAAGGGTAGCAATATTCAGAAACTATATTCCTGTGAGTATCTAACTCAAAGCGCAAAACCTACTGCAGGATTAAAAATCTGTAACGATACGTCTCATTACTGCGCTATAACTCCTAATGGTAGCTATGTGAAAGCATTGAGTTAATTTTATAAAATTATTTCAATCTATTAAAAAATACATCATCGTGTTAAAAAAGTTATTACAGAACTTTTTTGTTTCGCGTTCACATTTTTCCTGGACGTGGCCAACGAGAAAGGCAGGCTGCGATGCTAGCATTTGGTCACACCCCTGTTGCCCTCGAAGAGTCATGCGACCTAAAGGGGTGTGGCCATCTTACTGTGGCTATCTCGGACCAAGATAGCCACACCTCCTAAGTCACGTGATTCTTAGAGGGCAAAAGGGGTGTAACCAAATGTCAGCAGCGCAGCCTGTCTTTCTCGTCAGCCATGATTCCTGGAATACAGACTCTTCCGAACACTTAACCTTTAGCAAGCGTTTAAACAAATTTGAGTCGGTGCATAATTCAGTAGAAACAAAAGTGAAAATTATGGTGTTTGAATATTTTCCCTCAAATTCGTATATTTATATCATTCATTTTGTATAAAGATAATTTAGTAGTTTCACCAATCATCTATGCGATTGTCTGGTGGATTTTAAGGTCAAATGTTTTAATCTAGGATGCAATGTTTAAGAATATTTTTTGTAGCCCTGTAAAAAACTGAGTTTGTCCTACAGACCTGTCTATTAGTCCTACAGACACCAAAATCAGTACGGGTCGGTCGAGGATGGTCTCTAATATATATACTCAATGTGAGCTCAATCGAATGTACCATTTAGAAGTTATTGTGGTTAGTCACACACACACATACATACATCACCGTAAAAATAGCATAAATGTGTTTAGAATACCTCAAAACGTGCAAATACATAAAAATCTCATAGTGGAATCTTTTCATGATCACAATATTTTCCTTATATGATATGGAACATGCTTGGAAAGTAAAAATAACATTTTTAAATATTTTAAAAAAATATTTTTAACCTGTAATCACCTGTTTTCGAATGGTCTTATCACGTGATAGATTATTCAAGCCAAATCATCAATTATTTCTAAATGGTTTTCAAAAAGTAATGTATTCATACTTGTTGCAAAAAGAATTTTTAAAGTTTCAGAATTATTCGAAAAATGCGAGCACGAGTAATTTCTGCAATCGTTTATCCGAATACATTCTAAGCAGAAAGCAATTCTCTGAATAAATTTTGTATAATGGCTACAATTATAATGCATCAGCAAGTGTGATCAGCGATAGATAATTTTGGAGGGAAAAATTGTCAGTACACTCTTACTTCATGTTTAACAAACCGTGAAGAGGTCTATAAAAGTGCTAGCGGTTTTTTCACAATGAACCAGCTGAAGCATTACCAGTGAAAATTGCAAGAAATTGATATTTTTGGCACAGATTTCATATTTGTTAATACACTTCGGATAGTATTTTTTCCCGTTGTTTTTACTATCACGGCTCTTGTTTCAAAAACTGCTTCCTCGATTACCCGCATTGTTACCAAATGTCTGAGCAAGAACACAACAATGCTGTGCACAGCCATTCAGAAGAAGCAAGCAATACTATCCGGAACTTTTGAACTTGAGCATGAAGCTGCAATTAGGAATATGGCCGCAAGCAAACGCTGCCGGGCTTCAAACTAGTTCAGTCATAATAAAAAATAATAAAAAAGATGCAGAAAGTGGACAGGGCTGTTTTATTAAATTAGATTTATATGGCATATTTGCTAATTTAATAACAAGACTAAACTATTATGAAAAGGAAATATGCAATTTGATAAATAGGTTTGCCGTTAGTGATACATTTTTCTAGGCAGGTCAGTGGGTAGGAAGTTATAAATTTGGTGAACGCAGAAACTACAAACGATTAAATTATATGCGCGCTTTAGACAGAAAACAGATTTTTGGATCTTTTGGTGGAATGTTTAAGGTGTATAAAGCTTAGCTCATCGTAAAATTATTAATTCCATAAAATACTTAAGTTTGGATAAGCTTGAATTATACATAATCTTGCACAGTAATTTTTTTAGGTGTTTAGTTTAGGAGAATATATTTAGCTATAGACACTTTTTAGTTTTCAAATTTATTTTATCAAAGGTTGTGCCAATTTTTGAGAAATATTGGGTAGGCTAAAAAAATTTTTAATTAAAATCATATTGCTTGATTTGTTTAGATAGAGATAGATATAATATATCGTATTAGCCCAAATATAATGCGACCCCGAAATTTTTCATCAATATAATTAGAAAAATCCTATATTTAGACCTCGAATTTAGCGCAGAGTCAGATTTTTAACGAGAATGATCAGTCAAAAAATATCGCGTATACTCGTGCTAAGACGGTAGATATAAACTCTGGTATCTGTCTCTTCTGTTCGCTATAAGTACCTAGACTGTTCTTCGTAGTTGCACCAAATTCGGCAGACTGATTAAATAGCACTAGCCCAGAGAGCACATAAGCTTAAATCAAGCTTGACATTTCTTTGAATTTGATATATTAATACAAGTTTGACAAATTCATTTTAAGCTTGCAGCAAGCTTGGGGAAGTCATTTGAACTGTCAAGCTTGAATACAACTTGATTACTGCTTGATTTGGAAAGCCACATCCACATAACAAATAATTTATCATCAGTTATAAATGTACTTGACCATAGAATTAAAACAAAAAAAGATTCTATGTTTCCAAATATTGAAATTCTTCAAAATAAAATACAATTATTCTACGAAATTGATTTCAAAATCAGTCGTTTGTCTCGATTTTGGCCAGTATTGCCCAACTATAGTGTCGCGATATCGAAAGTTTTAAAACGTGTGCTGCTTTTAAGTTTATATTATGCTTATTTCCCTATTAGTAGAGTCTCTAAATCACACGTAACATTATTTTAATTTTGATTTATCCCATGGAAAAATAAAAGAAACAGATCAACGCATCGGCCACTGATCGATCTCGCCGGAAAACGGCGTGATAACCATAACAGTCACTTCAAACTTAGTCATATCAGTGCAACTCAGGTTGGCGGTGGTTAGAAAGCAGGCTTCCCAACCCTTAGGTACAGAGTTCGATCCCAGCCGCGGACGCTTGATGGTAACAGATTAAAATAACTTGAAATTTCAGCGTAGTGGGGAAAATGCATGAAAAAATAAAATATGTGGGGCGAGTTCGCCGACGAGGGCCCCGTGTATTTAGGAACATTTTTTAAGCTTGGAATTAAGCTTGCTATGTCAAGCTTAATGCAAGCTGGGCAAGTGTAAACTAGAACACTTGATTCAAGCTTGCATTAAGCTTACACGCTTGAAATTTTCAAGCTTAATTCAAGTTTATTGACTTGATAAATCAAGCTTGCTGCAAGTTTGATGCAAGTTTGCTGTGCTGTCTGGGAGAGAAAAAACTACGGTGGGAGGGGGGGAAGTAATACGACAATTATTATTATTATTATTATTATTATTTTTTTTTTTTTAGTTACTATATGTTCTCGGAAGCTCCATTTTTATCCGACTACATTTCTTTTACACTGGAAAGCCTACAGAATGTTTCTTCAACTTATCTTTGTTTGAGTATAGTACTTTTTTTGCATCGTACTATCCGATTTTTAGAAATTAGTATTTCAAACATGGATGCTAATTTATTTCTCAAAGTATAATTTTTTAAGTTTGACAATCTGACGAAAAGATGTCCCTTGATATTAAAAAATGCTTGAAAGATAATGATATTTAATATATTTTTTATTATCTCTATTTTTATTGAATAAAAGCTGTTAACCCTCGTGAACTCGCCAAATGCCGCAGAAAAAATTCTGATTGGCTGGTAAAACTTTCGGACCACTGGCATAATGGCGAGTGACGCTCAGCAGACGCGAAAATGTAATGAAATGTCTGAGTTTGCATTCTTCGTCTTCCATCCAAGTTTTGATACTGAAATTGTTTTAGCAGAATATTTAAGGTTAAAAGTTTACACTCGCAACCTAATTAAAATCACTAGGGAAAGAGTTTCTTTTAATTCTTTATATGACTGATTAGTTGCAGAAGTAAAAGAAACAGGAAGGTACACTCTGTAATGAACATAATTAAAACAGCTTTTCGTTCATCAATTCAAGAAGAGACATTAGTTGATCTGATGATTGTAAAATGTAATGGAGTGTCCTCTGATGAGCATGACCAGGCGCGTAGCCAGAAAAAATTTTCGGGGGGGGGGAGGGATATGCACCTGGAAAATTTTTCGGGGGGGGGGGGGATATGAACTTATATGTGTATAAATAGACGGGATTTCATCACTAATCCAAAAATTTCGGGGGGGGGAATATATTCCCATATCCCCCCCCTGGCTACGCCCCTGAGCATGACCACGGTTCAGCTATAATTCTGTCGTGGAATGATGCAAAGGATGGGGGGGGGACATACATAATACATATACTCGATAGTAAGTGGAAACGGTTTTTGTGACCATGAACATAATTTTAATAAAATTATTAAACTGAAATTATTAAAAATACTCAAATTTCTATTGGGTTTTTTTTTCTTAATATTATTTCCTCTTTACAATGAAAAATTAAATTGTTTAAATAAATTTAATGCTTCATTCTTTATCATGTATGTGACTGATAGATTTGTTTAAGTTGCTGGTAAAAAAGAAGCCTTACCACCCACCATGGCTGGTAGAAACTTCTCACTTTGGCGAGGGTTAGACGCAATTACGTTTTCCCTAATTAGTGGCATTATTCCTTCTTCTCTTTGATTGAGAATCCATACTCACTCGCCAAGAAGTTTTTTTTTTTTCCCTGCAGTCTGATTTGTTGAAGGGAATGGGCTAGAAAGAAGCTGGAATGTAGGAAGGGCTGACGAATTCCACAATAACAGCGTTCCTCAGCATGGAGCGTGAGCTCCCCTATAAGTCTTTGAACTTGGTGATCGGGAAGTGATTATGTGATTAGTCGCATTCGATCAGATTGCGACATTGCACATTTATGCAGAATAATGTTTTTAAAAAATCATCTTTACTTTTTTATACTAGTTGTGAAAGTAAGTCTCATTCACGTGCTAAGAACGGGACTAGCTAATTAGCGGACTACATTTTCGGATACCCCTTCCTTCTTGTTCCCATCAAATCACGGGCTAAGCTTTCTCCCTCTATTTTTTCGTGCCTGTGATATTTCCAGGTAATAATGTTCAAAAGTTATGCGCCAGAAAAATAAGAGCATTTCAATTCTTATATGCAGGGATTGTATATATATATATATATATATATAGAGAGAGAGAGAGAGAGAGAGAGAGAGAGAGAGATCTCATTTTACATCACAGATGACAGCACCAAAGTATTTTTAACATGGAAATAGTTTATTTTATTTTGATGGTAGCAGTACTCAAATACTCAATGTATTTATGACATGCATTTTGCAATCTTACTCACTTTTTTTAACTTATGTTCAAAGAAAACTTTACGAATATTTATTTATTTTATGAAGTAAGTTTAATAAAGTTCTCCTAGTGTTTAAAACATATATTTTTAACTATTCCCTGCTTAATAGAAAACACACCTTCAGACTCAATGATCCTAAATGTTGGCTTTTCCTAGAAATAAAAAGATGTTCGAAACCTTTAAATGAATACATATATTGTGCATGGATTTATTTTTATACAATTTTCTTGAATAAAGAAAATAGAAACTTTTATGTCCATTTTCTTGAAAATAATACGACCTTTATGGGGTTAAGGATGCTTTACAGCTTCCTCACCTTTTAAAACTTGTTTGAAGATTCAGATAAATATATGTAATTGTATTGATATTGATGTGTAATTCATATACCTATGAAATTTCTTCGTCTTGTAAAGTAACTAGTAAAAACGATCAATAAAAAAACGAAAGAACAGCCTGATTTCTATAATTTATTGACATTGATTGTTGATTTATGTGATACGTGCAAAAGCGATATTTTAATTTTCTTTTAAAAATGTAAGACAATTTCAAAAACTGAATAGTTAGAAACGCTGGCACTACTAACATTCTTTTTTTACACGTGCAGAGGCCCGCATAAATATATAAACAATTGGAAAAAATCCCTTCTTTATTTCATAAATGAATTACCGACCTACCGTAAAAATACATTGATAAAAACTCAGTGAAATGATTTTACTGAACCTTTCTGTAACAGTCTTCAAGGTAGGCCAGTAATTAATATACAAGAAAGAATTTTTCCTTAGTCTTATGTACTTATGCAAGCGACTGTAAATGTTGAGTTCTGCCAAAATCGGGATTTATATCATGCAGCCTTTATTTGTGCCATTGAAAGGGCTGTTTCCTGCAACATCAACTTAGGGAATATTATTTTAAAATTCCGTCCACACACTCATTTAATCCTCGGGCTTTCTCCCAAGCTAGAGAAGCAGTCGCATTATCGAGATTCCTTCCAAAAATTCCACGCAATAGCCGAAGCGTATCTTCTTCACGTACAGATCTGGATTGATCGGATTAGTTATACTAGTCTGCCTGCTGGGAGATCCAAAAACAGCGGTCTATCCCTGTAACTGTCATCTTTCCGGAGTTATTTTCGAAATGTATCCGTTCTTTCTTCCCGGTTATGCAGTCGCCTCCTCGACCTTGACTGCGCTTTTAGGCCGTGACCCGAGTCAGCTTTATTTAACTGGGATACACAAGCGCAGTGCAGCTCAGTGTGCAGCACACAGGTGATCAGTAGTTAATGAAATTTGAAAAAAATAATGAGGTAGCAGGAGGGAGGTGAAGTCTGCTGCCGCGGGAACCGACGTTGAAGAATTCGCCGATGCATAAATTCGAATTATTAGGGTGGTGATACAGTAATATTTACAATCAAACAAAATAAAGCAATGTTTAACACACACACACACACACACACAGAGTGGCGTAGCCAGAGTGTATGGGGACCCATACCTGTGAGCAGGGAGTAGCCCTGCTCATAGGTAAAATTATGATTTACGTACTGGTATAACGTAGAAGTGGGTCAAGACTAAAATATAGTATCTTTCTGGGGTAGAACCCTTGACTTGCTCCCCTCCCCCTCCCCCTACAAACAACCATATGGGCGTCCATGCCAGAGTGGAAGATGGGGGTCAGAACTCCTTCCCTAAATTTTAGGTGGATTCTGACTCCCAAACTCCCCTGACTACGCTACTGCACAAGCAAAAAAAAAAAAAAAAAAAAAAAAAAAGCTGCATAAGTAGACTAATTTCTGCAAAAGATTCAAGAGTGAAAACGATGGAAAATAATTTTCGTTCAGATATTTGTAGCCAGGAGTTGGACCACACGAGCTTGGGCGCATCCTAAACTTTGATTTTTTTTTTTTTTTTTTTTAATTGGATGCCAAAAATCATGCTTTTTTTTCTTGGAAATTCTACTTTTCCACTTTTTTTTCACTCGATAAGTTTATAGGCTGATGCTGATGGTCGAATGGCAGATAAAAGCGGCAGCCAATCGATATTTAATACAGGAAACGTCTGACCTCGAAAAATATATCAATATTGATGAAAGAATATTTAAAAATTTCCAGGAATCTGACAGGAGAAAAATAGAGAAATAGCAAACGTATTTTCAGTAATATTGAAAGCTCTTTAAGTGCAATCCGGTAGAAGAACGAGAGGCTTGTAAATAACTTTGGAGGCATTGAAATAATGTTAGAATTTCTTGCTGTGTGCAGCTAGCAATTAGCAATAGCTAATTTACTCATTTCCTGATTTTCATTTATCAAACGAAAAAATTAGTTTGGAGATAATTTCATAATATGCTATATATATATTTAGTTTGATCTACATACAATAAAGTACCCAGGCAACTATGTAGACACTCCATTAATAAGTGCTAATAAGCCTTTTAAAACTGGCTATTATAATTTTCTTGGAAAGAACCTTCATAGGGGGGAAACCATGAAAGAAGTCATTGGAGTCCAACAGCTCCCCCACATTCACAGACACATTTAGCAACTTTCTCCATTTTTAGGGGGGGCAGCTGTCCCCTGCCTCCCATTGGCTACGTCCATGGTCAGAAATACTATTTTTTGATTGTTTCGATGATGGTAGAATTGTACTTTTATCAACAGCAACAGCTCTAAAATAATTTATTTCAGATTTTTAAAATGTATTTTTCGAACGAATGTTTAGAGCATAGTTTACGGAAGTGTTGATGACCGCATGCCATTTTATGTGTAAAAGGTAAAATATTAATCATAAAAAGGCAGATTATTCTGCTTAATTTTCTTATCAAGCTACGAGTTTTTATTTTTATTTTTTAATACATTTTTTGTTTATATTCATTTAATTCATTCTTTAGAGTTAATCTCTATAGTTCCAAACCAAAAACATTCAATAGAGAAATTTTTTTATTTAAATATTAATTTATTATAAAAATTAATTTATAGAATCATTTTTTAAATATTAATTATACGAGTCAATTAATTCCTTTTTTTTTTCACTTTCAGGTGACGAAATGTACCCTCGCAAACCTGACTACCTGGGAAAAAGTCCAGGACCTGACTATGCTGTCACCGTGGATGACATGAGGAAAAGACACACAGGATTGCATCGTATGGAAGTACGGGGTCCCATCTGCCAAGCGGTGTGCACGATTAGTCCAACCTGTGGCCATTTACAACCTCTCACTTATGAACCAGATAGACCCATTGCTCAGTCCTATTTATGATCAAAATTTTCTTTGTATATTGTTGGCCAAAATGATGTTGCGGTACTCGAAGCATGTTGCTAGAGTGAATTAAATGCGTGCAACCTCTGAATCGTCTCAAGTACCAAACTCGTCATCCATGAATCAGGATGCAGTATATACATATATATCAGCTATGCAAGCATTATTTTTTTCGTCACACATATCAAACCTGAAAGCCACGTCCATGCTTAGAAAGCTGCATATTGCACACATCTCTTTAAATCATTATCAAAAGAGAACTAGCACATAGCTTTTCATGTTCATTAACTTACTCGGCAATCAACATGTATGCGGTTTCCAATTTTAACAATTTTTTAGTTTTCTAAACTATAAATTAATTTTTTGGAAGTAATGCTGTTTTGGGCCTTCTCTACGACAAAGACGTACTGAATTCAAAAACAAAACATTTAACTGATAAGCACGAAAAAAAAAAAAAGGCTTTGCAGAAGGTAAATAAGCATTAAAAAAAACGTATAAGAGCATTAAAATATTAATTTTCTTATTGTTGCCATTATAGTTTTTTTTAATGCTTAAAAACCTTGAACTTCTGGAAGTGCAGTGCAATAACTTTAATTACATAAGCTTTCATATGTGTCACTTATAGGATTTCTGATAATGAAATTCTCATATTTTTTTACCAATATTAAAAATGAATTTTCAGACAGAGCAAGTTTTCCCCAAAACTTGTAAGAACTTAAAGAATACTTTACATACTTTAAAACCTGTCCATTTTATTTTTAAAATTACAATTAGCAGATCAGCTTTCATAATAACAAATGTAATACGCCTATAATACAAAAATAAAAACACACTCAGGGTCCTCTTTATAGTGTAATTGTCTTGATTATTCAAATGAACTATTTACTGTATTATCTTGTTATAACAAACATTCTTGCAAGAACAAAATGTTATTTTTGTAAATAGTTGTTTTCAAATAAAATCCTTGATATTTTATAAACTTTGGCAGCTATTTTGATCTATTTCAATGATGCAAAAGCTCGATTAAAAAATACCAGCAAAATCTATGCAAAATGGTAAACAGTTTTTTCTTTTTTAAATTTTATATCAAATCATTTGAAAAATGAGGGAGAAAATTACACACATCATTCATCGCAATGGATTTAGGTAGCTTAAAAGTTGTTGTTCTTCAAAACCTGTTTTATACTTAATTATGCATTCTTTTATTTAAGATAATTATTTTTCAAAAGTCAGTACACGAAAAATTATGCTGATACATTTTTTTATTATTAATAAGAAAACAGTTGCAAAAAACTCTGCTTAGTTTTCAAGTTCATAGCTTTAAAGTCTAGTGTATGTGGAAAATTCTAGTAACAGTCCAATTGATCAGAACGAAACATAAATTTTATTGGTTCTAGAAATTTGACGAACAGTTTTCAGTACAAAATTCACAGAAATTAATAAGCAATATCTCGCTTATATCAAGTCAGCTATACACAGAAGCTTCCTCAAATGCTGTATTTCTCAAACAATAGAATCCTTCCGCAATCTAAAAACTCAATGGAAATTTTCGAGCAGAAGTCTCAGCTGCTCCTCAGTATACTTTAATGAATAATTCACAAACAGCCTTCAAAAATAGACCTCTCAAAGCAAGCAAAAGACCGTTTATAAAGAACTAGAAGCGTGGCCCGGCGTTGTCCGTGCAATGAAAGAGAAATGCGCATTAACCTTAAATTTAGATTCTAAAGGGAAGGAATGTGAATCCTCCAGTTGCAATGATAAAAAAAAGAACATTGGACTTCCCGCTGCAACGAAAAAAAATTGAACACGGCACCTGATAGCGTACAGAGGGTACCGGGGGACGTGACGTGGCTAGGCTGGAATGTGAATCCTCCAGCTGCAATGATAAAAAGAGGACATGGAACTTCCCGCTGCAACGACACAAAAAAATGAACACGGTACCTGATAGCGTACAGAGATTACCGGGAATTGGGCATGGCTAGCTTCTGCCCTTCTAGGTGTGTGTATTCAGTCATTTATCGCTAATACCTACGCAACTACTAAAAGCAAATAGAGTCCAGTCGTCTGTATGAGATTGCAAAGGGAAGGGATGTGAATCCTCCCGCTGTAATGATAAAAAAAGGACCTGGGACTCCCTGCTGCAACGGGGAAAAAAAGGAACAGGGGACTTACCAGCGTACAGAGGTTACACTTTAGTGTTTTTTTAATTTCTGTCGTTAATTATCTAATAATGAGGAGAGTAGCAAATATTAGCAACTACAATTAACATAGACATTAAGCTACGATGAATTTTATTATAACCTTCATAACGTAAACTTTATAGCTCACTAAAGTCAATCATTACATGAAATTTAACTCAAAGATTTGTTTTATTCTGTTTTTTGTTTTTTTTAACTAAAGAAAATAACTACATTTTAAAAACACAAATATATACCTTCAGATTCACAATCCATTTTAAAAGTTACATCCTGCCTGATATCAGAAATTCCGCCAGTGTACCCCATCCCTACACCCGCATGGTTCGAGCTAGACCGAAGCGTAGCTATCGCCGCCTGTCTCTGACGGAAAGCCTCTTAGCAGAAAAGCAAACAGTACAGGGACAGGGATGGACTCAAAAGATCTAGGGCTCTATTCTGCCACGTTCGTATAAGCGAACTTCGGATATGTGACATCAAAATGACGTTTTTCGCATCCTGCTAACGTATGTTGGTATTCTGCAAGATACGGTGGAGCTTAGCTGCAGATACTTCCTACCGAATGTTTCCATTAGCATACGTTTCGAAATACGTCACAAATCCGAACGTTCGCTTAAACGAACGTGGCAGAATAGAACCCCCTGGTGTCCGCTCAACTCGCGCATGCGTACTAATCGTTATTCTTGCGCGCGAGAGGTATTCTGCGCGCTGTTCATTTCTTTTCGTGCCTGTCGCTTACACCTAGTTGCTATGGCAACGTGCTTCATATCATAGCTAGTGTCAATCATAGTTGAAACGCGCTGGAATGACCTTGAAAATGAAGAACCCGAGAGAAATGAGCGTTTTCCAATTTCATTCGCGGGACGCCTCCGAGAAGGAAAAAGTGGCTGAAAATTGCCCAAAATATAAAATAACTCAAAAACTATTAATCCGATTAATTTCATTTTTACGACATTAGCTTTCTCTTGTCCTATTCAGTCAGTGTGCCAAATTTGGTCCAGATCCGTAGAACGGTCTGGACGCCTATAGCGAACAGACAAACAAACTTTCCTCTTTTATATATATAGGCACACAATACACCACCTTATGGTTCTCCCAGATATTCATTCTCAGCGAGCAAGCTCACAACTGAAATGCTAGGACAATATGCCTTCTTATACAGTTTCTCCGAACTTTTGAGCAAATTCCACGAGATTCCACTTCTGAAATAACCCCCACCAATCGTGAACCTTGACTGCGTAGTACTTACGCATGAAAGCAAAAGTTACAGAGCCCATTAATAAAATCGCACCAAATGTCACCAAACTTGGTGAGTTTTTGACAAATATCTCCAAATCTGGCACCAAAAATGAGTTTCCAAAACTGGGGTCAACTAAGCGATATATTTAGCGAGTGTTTAACATAGTATTAACATAGGCTTAACGTAGTGTTTGACGATCTCACCAATATTTAGCGAGAAAAAGCCAAACACCATGTTAAACATGGGGAAAACCAAAACTCCCGATCTTGCGTTCTAGTTAACCGATTTCCGTGTAACAGAATGCAAAATTTAATTATTTGGCACATACAATACAAATTTTAGCCATAATTATCTTATAAAATCCACAATTTTCGAAGAGAAATCGGAAATACAATGGAACTTGTCTAACGTAACCACCTCCGTTATGTACAAAACTGGTCACTTTATTAAAGGCAGTAAAATCGTAGTGGTTGGAAAGTGAAATTGTACAAAAGTAGTCAGAATCGGCAAGTGGTCATTTAACAGGTTCTACTGTATTAGATCATTCTTTAAAAACAGAAGTTGCCAATTTTCCATTCAAAAACAATCAGGTCAAATGGCAAAAAAGTGTACTAGCAAGAGTTTTTTTTTTTTTTTTTTTTTAACCACAATCTTTAGATTTTTTTTTTTAATTGGTGAAATATGAGGGTCACTGAAATTTTTTAGATAAGCTGAATGGTACAAATTAAACTAACCAAATTTTAGGAGTGTTCAAAGAAATCCTCTCCAACATCAATGTACTTTTGTAGGCGAATTTTCCTAAGTTTAAAAGCCTTAAGCCATCCTTTTCTTGAAATCGGTGTAAAATATGCTTTTACAGCCTCATCAATCTCATGATCAGAGTGAATGTTGCGGCCACGTAAATTTTTCTTTAGATTAAAAAATGGACAAAAGTCACACATACCAAGATCAGTGAAATAGGATGTACGTTCTATCACTTTGATGCTTTTTGCTCAAGAAATTCCACTGTCACTCTTACAGTATGAGAAGATGCATTGTCATGATGAAGCATGAATCCCTTTATAGTCCGGGAGCCAGCGACAGATTTTTGTGACCAAAATCCTCTCAGCCCATATTTTTCAGATGATTAAGACGGTTGTGTGTTGAAGCCTGGTGATCGTCAGCTGCCGCACCATGGGTGGGTTGGGCGGCGGCCGCCTTCCAGACACGTAAAAAAAAAAAAAAATTCAGTCATTTCCTCCCATTTGAAAATTTCTGAAATAATAGTTGGCATAGTACTTGTTTGAAAAAAAAACGTCAGCTGGCCAAGCGGCGGTGGATTATACGTCAGCTGCTCATACGAACATGTAAAAAAAAATTATTTTTCAATGATTTCCTCCCGGTTGAAAATTTGACAAATGTTAGTTTACATTCTACTTTAAATAAAAAAGCAAGTCAGCTGGCTGTATGCCGGTGGAAAACCCGTCAGCTGGCACAGTGAAAGTGTGGCGCGAAAGGTAGTGTGGCCGCCGCTAGCCTATTTCAATGCACCAGCTGACGGGTTTTCCCCCGGCTTACGGCCAGCTGAATTTTTTTATTATGGCAAGAATTATGTCAACTATTATTTGACAAATTTTCAACCGGGAGGAAATAACGCACTTTATTTTATTGGACACAACGCGCTGATATCCTCAATAATCCGACTATTTTTCATAATTATGTATAGAAATATAAAAAAAAAAAACAATCTGTGCTAAAAACATTAAAACCACCGGTTTCCTCATTTTTAAGCGATTTTTTGGCATTTTCAGCTCCATTTTATTTCTCCGAATCAAAAAGTTTATCATTTGTGTGACAAAATTCGTCTCTGCAAGCGGAAAAGGACGTTATATTGACGTTAAATCCGGCTTTGAAGGAAAAATTGTGATTCCTTCCTTTTAAATTGCTTTTCTAGATTACACAGTTTAATTTTTCTTCTCAAAAATAAATCGAGGATTTATAAGCGGACTTCGAGCCAAGCAAAGAAATCGTCTGCCTGTATATAAGAATGGCTATGTATACAAAATGAAATCTTTCGAATGCGAAAATTTTTCATGTTTTCAGAATAGCATAATTTGATCGTTTTGGGAATATAAAAATTAATATTTTGGAATTGGAGATATTTTGAAATAGTCAGTGGAAGCAGATCGTCCAAACATTTCGGAAGGATGGATCTTAAAAAGACTGTCGAACTATATAAAAAGGCTACTTCAAAATTGAAGTCTTTCCATAAAGAAAATTTGGGGAAGTGCAGCGAAATTCTAATTATTCAAAAACAGAATAATTTGGTTGGAAAAGAAATAGTAATTCCTGCATAGCCGAACGATTTTCAACTGTACCACAGCGAGTGCTACAGAAGCTTTACAGCTTTACCGCCAAAATACAGAGTCGCCACATCAACAGCAGCATTGTCTTCTTCAATTGCAGCATTGTCTTCTTCAACTGCAGCATCGTCTTCTTCATTTGCAGCACCGTCTTCAACAACAGAGTATGAAAAGTGATATAAATTTTTATAGACTGTTATGAACTGAAAAGTTAAATATATATCTGTAATTTATTTAAATTGTGCAAATTTTTTTCAGTCGATCTTTCGTTCAAGTTGATGATAACAGTCGAAGTGACGAGGTTATAGAAAATATCAATAGCCCAAATTCTCCGTCCTGCGAAAATGTTGATACTGGTGAAACAAGCCGCGACCCAGAATTAGCCGAAGATTTGGACTTGGCTACTGAAAGTGCCACTGAGCATGATATTGTGACATGCTTTTTTTGTAAAAAAAAAAAAAAAAAAAAAAAAAAAAAAAAAAAAAAGGAAAAAGTTCAAATGCCGGTAAGAAAAATTGTTACTATTTTTAATAAGTGGACGTGATTCCATGATAGATCTAGCAAAAGAAAGCGATGATCTCAAAATGATAGAGAAGTTAGAAGAATTATCATCAGATCAACAACATTTTTACCATAAAAGTTGCAAGAATACTTACATAACTTCGCGTAAATCTACATTATCGAAAGATAAAAAAAAATCTGAATGGCATTTTACTAGCGACATCAGGGCAAAAGCTTTCCGATTACCAACAAAAAGCATTGATGGCTCAGCTCTACCACCGTGCAAAGCGGAGCTGTATCAATTTTTTTTAAGAGCATGTTTCATCGCAAGAATTTGGACGCACGCACACCTTAAAGTTCCCACCGCCGAGACCCCTTCCGACTATGGCTGGGTAGAAGTTGAGAGAAAGTACGGCTTTACTTGGTTCGCTGGCAGCCAGTTACCAACGTCTGTTACTGAAATTACAATTCAGCCCGAAAAGGGTATGAACATTTTTTTCAGTTTTACTCATATCGCTTATATACATATATATATATATATATATATATATATATATATATATATATATACATATATATAGATATAGATATATATACTTACTTTTTTGTTTATCTTGTTAAAGATGATGAGGATATCTCATCACCAGTTACGATTCTAGGAATAAGGCGGTGTCTACCATCTTTAAATAGTTTTAGGGTTTCTTTGCAGAGTCTGACAAGCTCCGCTTTTTGGTGTCCTGTTTAAGTTAGGGGGGACATTTGTATTCTACATTTGTATTCTTCATCCAGGAGAGAACTTCGACCTATCGAAATTCTGTGAACCATCTGAATACAGTAGCAAGAGATGGAGCTTTGTTTCCAATTGCTAATTGTAGATGTTGAAGGCATACTTACTTGTTGATTTAACCCCACTTTAAAATCACAGAAAATCATAGCGCGATGTTATGCTCTTGCATCAACTTCATTTTTCATTCTTTCAAGATTTATTCTACGACAGATAAAGATAAATTGAAATTGTTGCCACTAATTATCGTCTGCGACCATAAAAGATCTCAAATTTACATTTTAACCAATTTTTCTTTCTTTCGCCTATCGTCTGCCATTCTCTCAAAAATTTCAGAGTAACCCTCGTATTGTAAAATGGATGGATATACATGGGGGGGAAGTCATGTGATTTGCATTAAAATTGCCGGAGTCATAGGCGTAACTTACTGCGAACAAGAGGGGGCAATTGCCCCCCGTAAAATTCAAGAAAAATAAAATTTCACCTATTTGAAATGCGCATTTTTCTACAGTAGGTAACATTTTGCCCCCCCCCCCCAATGTTACATGCCAATTTACGTCAACCGCCGGAGTTATTAAATATTTGAAACAATTAATGAAATTATCTTGTAAAATCCACAATTTTTGATGGAAATTTCTGACAATTTTTAAATATTAGATCATTAAACGTTTTTAACACCATGAAAAATTTTAAGGAAATCAATTGAAGAACTCGAAGTAATTCAATGTTTAAAACATCGGAGTAATTCAATGTTTAAGTAAAAAAAATACCTTTTTTTTTTTCGTTACGTTAAAAAATAAATGAAATAAAATAAAATAAACACGGTTTTAGAGAAAGCGAAAATATTGGGCTATAAGATTCACAAGTATTTTCCATGTAACATGAGTAACAACCTAACAACGCACCGACTGAAATTTCAATATTACAGGATGCAACTTCTCCACTGGTTTTACTTCCGGAAGCGATATTATGCGCGATTGCTTTCATTACAGGGTGAGAAAATTTCCATCAGATGGTTTTTAACTAATAATTAAAAACTTATTCCGATTTTTTTTTTTTTTTTTCTACTGAATACTTTTCCTTGTGATATTTAGACAGTGTGCCAAATTTGTCCAGATCCCATGAACGGCCTACCCACCTACAGCGAACATACATACAGACACGGATATAGCTATAGCTTTCACATATCAGGGATAAAGCTCCGGCTTTGGGGGAAGTCTATCTTACTGTAAAATTTAATTCATGATAAATTTAACCATAAATAACTTGTAAAATATTTGCAGTTATAATTACAAATTTTTAATCTTTAGTAATTTTTATAATTACTTTTCTTTTTTTTATTACCCATTAAAATATAGAGTTCACAGGTGGATATTCGGTCAAATTTTACATTTTTGAGTAGCTAACTAAGGGGGGGATGGGGTTCCAGACCCCCTAAACCCCTTCCTTATATACGTCCGTACATACAGACATCTCATTAGCATGCAGCGCCACTATTAAAGAGGATACTACACTCTTACTAGTGCAGACTTCCAAAGACCACCATTTTTTGTCTGCACCAAATGTGTAAACTATGCAAATGTTACAAGAGTGGGAAATCATCAAACAGTGCATAAATCTCTTGCACTTATTTAATTGCATTGAATTGTCAAGAGAAAAAAAAAAGATGGCCACCATATCACTTCTTTGTTGCCTATTAAATTATATAAACTTTTGATCTACTTCAGTGAAACTTAATTCATTTGAAATCGTGATACAATATTTTAATATTAAGGCTTGGCAATCTATCGCAAAATATAAGACATATCACCAAACTGGGTTCAGCTTTAGAATCTTATTTTTGGTGACAACCTTGGCAACATATGGCGAGATGCTGGGTATAGCTGGGTATAGCCCAAACACAATGATTGTCCAATGCTGACAATAGAGTAACTCTTGAGGGTCCTAGGCATTGGCGGTTTTACGGGGGGGGGGGGGTAATGGGGGTAATTACCCCTCCCAGGATTTTGAAAACTAAATTGAAAAATAGTTCTGCATGGGGAATTCACTGGGATGAAATAAACAAATAACACTATCTACTGGCGAAACATAAGAATTCTTCAAATATAGCAATAAATTTTGATCGATTGAGGGGGGGGGGAGATGCAAGGTTGTTATTTTCGGTATTTACATACTTCATTAATTATATGATTAATTAAACAATTATTTCGCATTTGATCATTAATTAAACATTTTATCTCTCTATATAAAGGAAGATGTCCTGACTGACTGACTGACGATCATCGCCCAGCCAAATCTACTGGAAGAACAGACATGAAATTTTAGGAGCTTATAGCTTTTGTACCCGAAGCGTCATTTAAGAAGCAATTTTTAAAAATTCGAACCCAGGCGGGGATGGCGGCCCAAAATGTTCTTTTCATGTTTCCCTTCATATCTCAGGGTTAAAAAGAGATAGCCATACAATTCTTGCTTTAAAATGTAACAACACAGATACCTAAAAGTTGTTTTCAGGGTTTTTTAGAATTCGCACCTAAACAGGCGTAAGGGTCCAAAACGTTCTTTTCACAATTCTCTTGATATATCGGAGGAAAAAAAGAAATAGCCTTAAAATTGTTGCTTAAAATTCGTTTTCTGGGTTCTTTATAGAATGCGCATGAAAAGGGGGATAAGGGGCCAAAACGTTTTTTTCAAATTTGCCATCATATCTCAAAGGGAAATAGAGATAGTCATAAAATTCTTGCTTTAGAATGTAGCGAACAAGAATGCCTGAAAATCAGTTTGAGGGTGTTTTAGAATTTGCACCCAAGTGGGTGTAAGGGACTGAAACGTTCTTTGACGTTCTTTTCACATTTCCCTTCATCTGTTAGAGGAAGAAGATAGCCTGAAATTCTTGCTTAAAAATATAGTAAACACAAATGCCTTAAAATCATTTCCAGGTTTTTTTAGAATTCGCATCATAATGGGGATAAGGGGGTCAAAATGTTATTTCCAAATTTTCCATTATATCTCAAAGGGAAAAAGAGATAGCCAAAAAATTCTTGCTTTAAAATGTAGCTAACACGAATGCATAACAGTCCTTTTCAGAGTTTTTTAGAGTTCAAACATTTTCATATTTGTCTTCATATATCGAAGGAAATTGAAGATAGCCATAAAAAAAACTTTCATTGGGATGTAACAAACACAAATTCCTAAAACTCTTTTTCAATTTTTTTTTTTTTTTAAATCGACCATTATAAAGGATAGTTGACAAAAAAAGGTATTTTTCACGTAATATTTAGCTCTTGAGTGCTGTTAATTTTAGGACATTGTCTACCTGGTGAAAGGGCGAATCATGTTACAAGTGTTGCCAGATTAAATGTGTAAAATCCGCAAGATCATTTTTGATGATTTATCGCCAAAATTAGTATAACAGAAATAAGTCCCCGAAGCGATATTTTCATCTTTGTCGAGTGCCCCACCAGTGGCCAAGCGCATAACAGGCTGAACTGGGAGACGGAAGGTACTTGATTCAAAACCAGGTCGCGTCTGCCGACCTAACCGTTTGGAATTTTCTGTAGTTTCTTCCGGAACTTAGCGTAAATACAGGTTAGGATCCTTTAGAAAGACCACCACGGAAGGCACCCCGCTCCTTGGCCTAGAGCCCACGTGTTGCTAATTGGCGGTAATACCACAACACAACCATCTTTGTCGAGAAATTGCGTAATCCTACTGTTTATTTAATTGGAATATTGGTGTCTATATTCGAGTAAATAAAGATGAAGTATAGTTAGAATATGTCTGGCGGGGATTAGGCGATTTTAATATAGATTTCAATTTTGATGAACAAGAAGACAAATGCGCGGGGAATATGATGCACATTCCAGTATTTAAAAAAAATCAAGTATAGTTAGACTATGCCTGAAGAATATTCTAAAACAGTTTTTGTAGGTGATTAAATTCATATATATGAAGTATATTGTGCAATCAGAAGGGTCCCCTTTTCTCTGTGCGCCCCCCGGTAGTCAGTGCTTCTCTGAAGCACTGAGTTTATTTAAAATTATAAAATATCATTACCCCTCCCAGACTGCAACTCTAGAACCGCCCTTGGTCCTAGGTGATTTTACATATGAACTATTCAGTTGATTGCCATCAAAAGGGAGATTCAGAACTAGATGTTACAACAGTACTAAATATAAAACTTCAACATTCTAAGTCTAACTACTATTAAAGTTGCATACATACATCACAAAAAAAAAAAAAAAAAAAAAAAAAAAAAACTAGTCAGTGGATTTGGTTGGTCAAATGTAATATGCATGCATACTTACATGTGTATGTTGAGACACCATTAAAGGTACAGAATCTTCATTTTTACGAAATACACTGGCTTTCTAAAGTTAAGGAACAAGCGGTATTTTTTTAGCCTAATTTGCAAATGAATGAATGTAGAAGCACCAAATTTGGATGACATCTGCACAAAACGGTTATGCATTGACTGCAACATAGAAGTTTACATAAGAAAAACGCAAAAATGATTTACAACACAAAAAAAGCAATCTCGCTGGAAAAGTCCATTCTTGGAACCAGCGGCGTCGTGTCACCCGGTGGGGGCACATCCGATGTCATCCCCCCCACACCCCCTCCACACATACAGGCCAGTCAAAGTTAGTTCTGCATAAGAACAAGAAAAATTGTTAACAGCATTGGGATTGGGGGTATAACATTTTTTCTTTGTACACTACACAAATAATGTTTTATTTCTGTAAAAAGATCATTCTGGTAATAGTAAGATATTCTTTCAAACATTACTAGGCTATTATGAAATTTTCCACACCACCTATATGAGGTATTGCACAATATTGCGCAAAACAATTTCTTTTTTTTATATGGAGTGTTTCCTCAGGCCTATCAAAACATTGAGCCTTGAAAAAGGCTGTTTGTAATAGCATTGTCAGACTAATAAAAATATTGCATTTTAGTTCAACTAAACGTTAAATTATCTTCATATCTGAACGTCTCATGTGACCTGTTGCCAGTTGTTTCAATACTCACAATAAAACTGCTCAAAGCTGTTTCACAAAACTGCTCACGTGCTCACAAAAAAATACTCACAAGAGGCCCTGTGCTTTTTAAAAGTAATGAAAATCGATAAAATTTTGCATGAATATATATGCTCCACTGAAAACCACTGTATACATGTGGTATACGTGCACAATAAATCCGTTATTCCGAAAGTCCTCTCGACTGTCGCAAGCAGTTTCCAGGGGGTGCCACTTTTCATAAGTCCCCCATCTTCTGATGAGGATCTAAATTGCGAGAGGAAATTCCAGGAAGGGCACAAGTAGCTCTGAACGATACATTCGGTAACGTAAGTTGCTCTATCCTGGAAAACAAACATCATTTGATAGATCGTTCATTTAAATAAATATTCCACAGAAGTATGATTATGTTCACACACCTATTTTTGATTTGGGACTTTAAGAGTTCGTACCTTGAAAAACATGAATCATAGAAGCACCCCGGGAAAAAAGCGCACATGTACATTATTCTTTCATTTCCAGTGAGTAAGGAAGCTAGTGGACTGATATTTAAGTCAGCGCAGTTTAATAATTTATTAGCATTTTATTTGATGAATTAAGTTGTTTAATTTTACAATGGTTATACAAGTAGTTCTAGGCAAGAAATGAGCAGATAATTCTATGCCTCCAAGTGACCAGGGAGGTTTGAGGAGGTGCGTTAATAGCCCCCCTTCTTCCATTTCGCACCCCTTCACGCAAATATAATAATGATGGCTACCAAGGTGTTTAAAGTGCTGCATAATTTTTACTGCAACCCAGTTTTGTCAAGCTTCTCTTCTGGAACTTGACTAAAAAGCTACAAGTGGAAGTGTTAGCAATACTTTCTTTCCCTACGGAACCCTCGCACAAATAATAACTACCGATATGTAAAGATAACAAGATGTTTTACAGTGTACGTGGGGTAGTAATGTACTGTAAGGCCACTGCATTTGCTGTACATTACTACCCCGACTTGAGCAAGGCCGTGTGTAATCTTTACTGCACCCCCCAGTTTAGTCAAGCACCTCATTCGCAACCCTTATCCAAGATCCACTACCCCCTCCTCCCAGCAAGAGAAAGTGTTCTTAGTTACACACCTGATAAAAGTGGAACAAAATACATAAAAATGGCAACACGCAAGTTAAGTAAAACCTGCTATATTCTTGTTTTATGGGGGAAATGTTGAAATTTTTAAATTGGAAAGAAAGAAAAAAAAAGTTGAGATTAAACAATACATTTTATTTCTACAGATGCACAGATCATGTCTTTCCAGAGGTGCCGGTAGAAAATTTCTGTGGGTGCCCTAAAAGTACATGGAAAAGGGGGGGTTGATCAGGACTAGCGTTGTATGCGAGATGGGACGAGATAGACATTTGTGGTTTCTTTGCGAGACGAGACAGGTCCATTTTTCATTATGACATAGGGATTTTGCGATACGAGACAAAGCTTTACAGCTTTGAGTGACAAGACAGCTCTATTTCTCACTTTCATCCCTATTCAGGATCACACTCAATTCCTTCTCCTGATATGTCTGCAGCAGTGGCGTAGAAAGGGGAAAGGCGGAAGGGATGGTCCATCCCCGTCTGCAAGCTGGAAACAATAGAGGTGGCAGAAGTAAACCCCCTTTTTTTTTTCCCTATGAATATTTGCTTGAATGTCTGCCCTGTTGAGTACCAGGTCCAAGCTAAGGGCGATGAGGGGACTTACCTCAAGAGAATTAAACCTAAAATTTAGTTGAGTTGTTAGGGGTTTTAACCCACTTTTGACCCCATGCTAAACATGCTCGCTCTGATCATTGGAAAGACGCAATTAAGAAGAATCCGTTCTTTTTATCCGTGTTGCTTCACTGGACACAGAACTGGAATCGCCACTGTTGCGTCTTAACAGCAATGACAGCTAACTAGTTAAAATAAAGATTCTTTTCAAAGTAACGAAGTATTTCGGATGAAATTCCCCTCTTTTAGAAAAATCTGCTTATGCTACAGCTATCTTAAATTTGCCTGTGTTACAAAAATTTTCTGTCAAAATTACAGGATTCCTGGCCTTGTATACCCCTTTTGCCCTTGCAATAATCAGACCTGAAAGACATGTATTATACTAATTTCATTTTTTTTAGCAATTTTGTATTCTCCAAACAGCTCTAGTTAAGCCTTGCCTATTTCCTTTTTTCGTTATTCTTTTTTTTTAAACAAATTTTATAAATTACAAAAAATTATATCTTTAAAATAAAGCTAGATAGATTCCTTAGAATGAACAAGTGCAAGCAATGTTTTTTATGTTGAAATGTAATGCAAGACCATATTAAAAAAAATATTGTATTTAAATACTTTTAAAGTTTTTACCAAACAGAAATGAAAAAGCATTTTTTTTTTTCCTCCAAGAGAAAAAAAAAACGTTTCTCTTAGAGTTAATTATTCAAAAAATTATTTTGGATTGTTGTTCATATTTGCAGCTATGATTTCATACCTAATAAATCAAGCTAAAATAAAAATTAAATATTTCAAGAGAAATTTTATGGATTATTCATATTTTATTTTAATGATAACCTCGAAACATGATGTTAAGTATCCTGAAGTAGATATATTTTACCATCTACCCTTAAGGTCAAATTTGCAAAGTTACAAGCGACATACATTTTAGTCATAGGTTTTCATGCACCCGCAATTTCAGCATAATTTTAGAAACAGCACTCTGCTACATCAAAGCAAATAGTGCTATAAACTTAATTCCACTTTGTCAAACAATAACCGAAATTAATTTGGAATAACAGAATGGAATTAATGGAATAACAGAATTAGTTTGAAATGGGGCTCAATTTTTACTCGTACAACATTGCCGATTTGAATAAAGGTATGGTAAAGTGAAAATAAAGGGGATGGAGAAAGATTGAAGTTGTGATGCCATCAGGGGCAGCATAATACTTATCGAAATTTTTCCTTCCAAAAGAGTTTATAGATTGACAAAATGTGCCATTTATCTATCAAAGTACAATAATACCTCGAACTTGCACAATAGATGGGACCAAGCAATGACCATTAAGTTGAATTTGCGTAAGTCTGGGCAAAATTTCGCATTGCATATGTATATACAAATTATTCTTAGTTGGGGCCAGACACTAAGAAAACAATTTAGGGAAAAATGTTTAATAAATCATAGATAATACATATGTACGATAATTTACATTATTAAAATCGTAAACCTAAGTTATTTTGGATATAAACAAAAGACCAATCGACGACTGGAGTTTGAAATCTCTCTCATAACTCCGGGTTTGTGCAAGTCGAGATATTACTGTATAAAGAAGAAATCCACCGCAAAATAAACGAAACACATTCTTGTAAATCGGCAGAAAAATCAGTAGGCAAATTTCGCCATCATGCCGGGACATTGATACCATAATGACAGTAACAGCAATTGTGATAAAATAATGCAAATGTGAGATCACTGTCACTTGCCCTGGACTTTTGTGAAGTCGCTGCCGCTCATTACAGACTTTGAAAGAGCCGAGCAAGAGATTGATGGGGGCAGTGGTGGCACCTTCTGTTGCTAAAGGCGAAAATGAGGATGTGTTTGTTGTCCGGGTCATCAATGTAGGGAGAGCTTTATTTTTATTGGGGACACAGAAGAATCCACATTAATATAATCCTATGTCAGGGTTCTACTATTCCAAAATTTGAGAGACTAAAGAAAAACTACAGAAATACAAATGTAAAGTAGTAAATGTTCTTTATTGAATCAAATTTAACATTATAAGCAGAGCGTCAAAATATTTCAGTTAGAATACTTTAACTTTTAATGTAGAAAATAAATCAGTATCAATTACAGCCAGCAATCAAATATGAACTTTAGAATAACTGTCAAATACAGAGCAGGAATTATCAAACTTTCATTCAAACAATAAATACTCAACACTTTTACAATCCCTAACATCTGGAAAATAAGTTTAAGTGTAAGACGATTTCGATGAAATTTAAAGAGAATAAATTTAAGAATTTTTAATTTCAGCAACTGGTGCAAATCTGATTAATGCACTTTTTATCGAGCTACAAAAAAGAACATTTATCAAAATAGAAGCTGTAGTTATTTAAACCCTTTCCAAATACAAGCAAGGTTGCAATGTCTAAAAATTTTAAGAAAATATTGCCAAAGTGTGTAACAAACATCACAGTTCCATCACAAACATTTATAGAAATAGTTTATTTTTCAACAAGGACTTTAAACAGCTTACTAGAATGACTAGGGAAATTTTAATATCAGATGGAACGATTTTGAAAAAAAATAACTTGCATTAATGGTCTTAAGAACAATTTTAAATATCATAAAATTTTCTGAATCAAATTGATTGTAATGCAAAAATTGTAGCGCTTTAATAGTATACAGCATTCAGTAGGTGAAAAATTTGTAATGGCAGAATTCTCAAAAGATAGCATAAAATTGAAATCGGACTTAAAGTAAAAGATAATCATGCTTTAGCAAAAAAAAAAAAAGTTCCATATCAAAGTATCAGACCGATGTATGTACACTAGATTCTCTTTTTATACTTTTTTCATGATTTCAAAACACAGTGCAAACCATTTTGTACGTATCACTCCAAAAATCACGCTTTGGCCTGCTGCTATTCGCCCGAGTCGGTGGGGCTGGAGAGCTTTGGGGGAGAAAGTAAACCGGGGGTTGTCGGATCATTGTCAGAACCAGAGGTTAAGACTGAATTTTCAGACAAGAGTGTGAAAGTTATTGATTTTCATACCAAGACACCTATGTAACATTTTTATTTCAGTATAACTGGATTCCCTTTATATATAAAACACATGGTAATGTACAGAACGTATCCTCCGTGTAAAACGAGAATCTGGTGTTTGTACAACAGTATTGGATTGGAACATGTATACTAGTACTACAATACAGCAATAGAGTTGAATCAAACTGGAAGTAAAGTAACTGTGCAACATTAAAGTGGACATTTTATTACAATGTCATTGTTGAGCTATGACAGCCAGACAGAGGTACTAAACATAGAATAAATATTAAAAAAAACAGGAAAATTAAGAAGTTTGATTCAATAACTTGGTAAGTTTTTTTTTAAATTAATATTTTTCTCCTGCCAAAAGAATTTATTTTATTTTATAAAAATGTAGTCAAAGAAATTCTTATGACTAATCATTTTTTTTAACCATTAATGATAGTAGAATGTAAAGAACACTCTAGAGATTTTCTAATGTGAATAGTACAATTTCATATTGATTTCTGGATGCAATTTTGGATTAAAAAGAAAGTAAACTATTTTTCCTGTCTACATCTATAGATACCACTATATGCTTTGAATTATGTGTATAACTTAAGTGAAAAACTTAAAACTGGTTTAAAATTATACTTTGTTCACCCATAAAGTAAAGATTGTATTGTGCAAAAAATTCTCATTTTAAGTTTGTATTTATTAAACATAAAACTTTAATTACATCACATAACATTACATTACATAAACAGCATTTAATTTATTTTGTATACAATCTTCTGTTAACAATCTAACTGTTAGCTTCTGCTAACAATCTTCTGTTCTGATTAAATGCAAAATAAAGTTTATAGCCAGTCATTTGTTAAAGTATCAGATGTGTCTGAAGCAAGTGAAAGCTTTTGTAAAGCATTAAATATTGAACACTATGGAATTACTTCAAAATGATTTCAGTAACTATTTTACTCATCCAATGCAAGATATTTTTAAGCCTTCAATGAAGTAACTGAGCTGAAGCAGTGACAAAATAATTTATTTTTTTTTTCATTTTATTACAATTATTTAAATTCAAACAACCTACAGAATTGCTTATACCATTAAAACTAATCACATTCTTTAAAAAGTTACATTTATACATAGAGATAAGTTTTGGCAGAGATTTAGAGTAATCTGATTATCTTAACAAAGCACAAACATACAATAGGAAACAAGTAAAAGGAACATACTCATAAATTAATATACATCTAAGCTCTAACAGTGACATTAATTTTTGGATTTCAATACAAATTGGCAAAATTAAGCTGGCAGCAATCATTCACTTCAAAACGTTATTCAACACAACCGATTATGACAATCAATGTTTCCCTTATTTCAAATTCATTAATAACAAACATTGAGTTTACAGGCTAAAATATGCCTAGTTTACACAACTTTTACTATAAATTCTGAAATACTGAGATAAATGTTCTTCATAAATAAACTTACACATACCTAACTAAAAACAATTAAAATTTAATAACTTACATGAATAAGTTTGTGTAATGAAAATTAAATTGACAATGGTTTAAAATCTAATAGTTTAAAAAAATTTCAAATGCAGAAGTTATAAAATTTAGCAATGTCGTGATTAAAAATTAAACACTGAATAAATGTACAAAATAAAAATGTCACCATATAAAATTAAACAAATTATCAAAATAAACATTGCAATAAATAAGGGGGGAAAAGACATTATGCACCAATTTGAAATACTTGTCTTATGAACAAAAAAAATAGGCACAGAGACCTTTGTACATTAATATAAATCATTTTAATTCCACTGTTGGCAATGTAAGTTTAAAGACTAACACAGTAATTTATATAAGCTCAATTTATAAAAAAAAATTAAGAAAAATCTTATTTTTATGGTACGAATTTTAAATTGAGTAATGTCATTATTTTGCTTCACAAATTAAATAATAGCTCAATACAGTTTAATTTTATTGCCTTTAAGTAAGAACAAGCATAAAGAATGAATCTGCATTTTTTACCAAATGAAATTCCAATTAGTAGACATGTATTGCTAAATTGATCATGGTACCCTCACTGAAGTTATAATATTAATTTCCAAACCTCAATTTAAGGTGCAAAATGCATTGCCAAATCTAAATTTCAAATATCAGCTAAAATTTTATGTCAACTTTTTATAGATTTTCAAAGTTTCTTTTATTTCAAGGAAATTATTTGCTTACTATAAATTTTAGAATTGCTGAATAAATGACTATGCCGACTAATAATATTAAGGGCAGAATAATATTTTTGGCTAAATTGAGCTGTTTCAGTACCATTGTGGATTAAATTTTACAGACAATTTTTCTACATGAACACTAAACAAAAATAAATATTTCTAAAACAAATAAAAGTTCTACCAAAATAAAATATTTAAAACTGATTACAACTTTTTGAATAACAAAAAATTGTGCTAACTATTAAAATCTGGATAAAAATATAGATCTCCAAAGTTATTTACATATTCTTGACACGCTCTTCTAACTTCCTAAGCTCATCTCTAATTTCATCAGGTAAATCCTTATGCACTTGCTCACTCAAGTATTTATCAATTTCTTTACATTCTTGAAGCCAAAATTCTTTAGGTAAATGGAATAAAGCTTGCATATTTACATCACCAAGGTCAGAGGTATTGAGTGTTCCCTCTTTTGGAATGTAACCAATTGCAGTTTCCTAAAAATTGAATTCGAAAATATGAATATTCACAAACTTTATGCTGAATAAGTATACATACTATTTCATCAGCAGATATGAAAAAGTATTTAAAATTTTTATAAGTTAGCTATAAAGAATTGTCAATTATTTAAATGAACTTTCCATAATACCTCTAATTTAGCACAATATTCCAACCTATTCAATAGTCAAATTCAGTCACACAGTGATGCAACCAAAATGCACAAATCTTGGGATAACATCCCGATATCCATAACCAGTTTAGATTTTTACAGGATTTTCTACAACACCAAAATCTGCTTGCTTTCCAAATTAAAGAAACTATTAAAACACTTTCCTAACTTAACATACATTCAAACTTCCAATCACAGGAACTGACAATTTCTAGAGCTGCTAATCCCCACCCTCCCCTTCTCCAATTTCAAACTCCACTACATTGTTTGTTCATCTTGAGTACTATCATCTTTCAATTTAGCTTGCAAATATCTATTCAAAATCTGTACAGTATCTATTCAAAATCTTTCAAGTTTGTTGAAAGATTTTGAATAGATACTGTACTTATTCACATTTATAACCATTATATTCTTTTTGATTGAAATAATTAAAAATTCCAAAAAATTTAATATTGAATCCACTATGAATTCCAAAATTAGCTTTTTATTATGTTGAGAGTACTTCCAATATTTATTAGCAATTTAAAATTAGGTTGTAAAAGTAACTATAAAACAGAATGTTAATCACATCATCTTAAACCTTGATGACCGACTAAATTTGAGAAGATGTGAAGAATAAGTAATATTACTCAAACTCATACTTTCAAACACATATTAAAATACAAATTTGATTACAAATAAATTTTTGCACATAAGTCAAAGGGCTGAATGATAAAATCAGAGTACAATCTTATTAAAATTCAGAGCATACATAAAAATTAAAGAACTTTTATTTATTTCAAAAAATTAAAATAAATCAACTTTATATAAAGAATGGCTACAGTTGATTGAGAAGGTAATAAATTCACTAGATTTTAAAAAATCTAAAAATTTAATTTGAAGAGCACATGCACAACACTATGTGGCCTTATATTTCACAAAAAACAGTTTAAAAGCCTATAAATTCAGAATTTGAGAATATTTACCTGAGCAATATCTTCACCATCAACTCTTCGGCATACCCAGTCCAAAACCCTGCTGTTTTCACCAAATCCGGGCCAGAGGAATTTGTTATTTTCATCTTTACGAAACCAGTTAACATGAAAGATGCGAGGAAGCTTCAAGTTTTCTTTTTTCTCAAAACTCAGCCAATGCTTCAAGTAGTGTCCAAAATTGTATCCAAAGAATGGACGCATTGCAAAAGGATCGTGCATGATTACTTTTCCTAGATTAAAACAAAAAAAATTTATCATAATTTGTAAAATTTAAAACTTTCTTACAAAAAGAAACTAGCATCTAAAACTTCTTTTGCCTTCTACTACTTTTGCCTTCAGGCCATTAAAGTCTTTGCAGCCTTATATTGTCTAGTTAAAAAAAAAAAATTATTGAATACAGAACTTTTTCTTTGGGGGGGGGGGGGGTGAATTAATACTGCTATAAAAAAATTTGACTTCAAAGTTTCAGTTATAACCCTTCTTCATATCAACAGTTCTTTAGCGAAATATTTTTTAGCATTAATATACATCTCATTTTAAAAGTGTTGCATTTCCTTCAAATATTTTTCTTTTACAGATATGGAGAATTTTACATAATGCACAATAGAATATTAACACGTATTAGCTGCAAAGGCAGCTTTGTCATGCTTAATGCTCTTTACACATTACTGCTGATATGCAGCATAGTACAAGTGGATATTTGAAAAGCCTACTTCCTTGCCACTTTTTTCCCCCCCTTCAAGGCAACAAACTTTTGTCTTGTATTTTCCCACTTTTAAGTTTTTTACCACACTGTTTATGTAATCACTATTTCCTTTTTGTGTGTGCATGTAATGAAAATTACAAAACTATAAAAAAAACAAGGCAAAGTCACAAAATTTGAATAACATACATTTGTGGCAAACTACATCAATGCTATCCAAATGAGAGTTAAGAATGTGGACTCATTCAAAAAATACCATTTTAGCATGTCTCAAATCTTGCCATTAAAAAATTGAATGAAAATATTTTTTTTTTTAATCTGAATTCAGTGTTCTCGAGGTCTTGCAAGTAAGTACCCATGTTTAAACCAACTTCCAAGCACTTTAAAATGAGAGTTTCTGTAATCTAGTAACACTTTGTTAACAATGCTTTCTTAGTCAAATTTTAGAATTTAGCTTGAAATATTTTGACATTACCAGAATGTTCAGCAGCTGCTGTAGCTTCAGATCTCATTGCTGCCCCAATAAAAACACCATGTCTCCAATTGAAAGATTCATAAATTAATGGAACACCTAAAAACAAAATTGAAAATTTAGTTTGAATAAATTTATACAACAGAACAAAATTCTTTTTTATCTCCAAAACAAATTAAATTATCAGTGATACTTGTAAATTATCTTAATACCTTTTGGTCTTCGACCTCCAAAAATAATAGCACTAATAGGAACACCTTTAGGATCTTCCCAAGCTGGATCCATTATTGGGCACTGTTTGGCTGGGCAGCAGAACCTGGAACATATATGTATGTGTTACTAAGCTGAAGTATCAAAAAGTTTTACAATAAATGCTTATGTTTGAAAGACACAAAAAAAAAAAAAAAAAAAAAATTTGCAAAAGAAAAATGTTCAGCATGAAAAGTTTGAAAAATATTTTTTAACAAATATAAACTCTGAGGATTAATTGACTGGATAAAGCACACTCACTACCGAGGTAACCGGCAGAAAATCAATGCAGTTTTGACATTTTGTACTATTCATACCAATTTTCACTGGAATAAGCAACTCTTGATAAACCACTGGCTGAAATAAGCGACAACTACTGTATAAAGAATTGCCAAAACAATGAATGTCCAATATTTTAATGCAGACCCTCAGCTATTTTCACTTCTAATACCTGTAAATATGTACATGACAATCCAATTAACTGGCCAGTTTGCTTTTTTAATTTATCATGCCTGAATTTTCCCTCAGAGATCATTAGTAAAGCCTCAACTAAGATGGAAATCCAGCAGACTCCGATGAAAGCCTTGTTATCCAGACATCTGAAGAAGCTAACACCATGCAAGAGCAACATGGAGATTTCACAAATATAAAGCATTCATTCAATCAGTGGTATGAAGTCACGGATTGAATGAGTGTTGGCAGTTGCAATTTTGAACAGTTGTGACAGGAAGTTTATAAAATCAAAGTGAAGACAAAACAAAAAATAAACTTTTTAAAGCTTTATCAGTGCTTTTCATACAACAAAAAGGTGTAGAAGCTTATGTATGATGGAGACAAGTGCTTGTCTATCTGTGATCAACCCTTTAATGTGTGTCATCAGTTGATCACAAATCACCGTCAACCCTTTAATGTGTGTCATCAGTAGATCACAAATAGCTAGTCTAACAACTATCATCTTGAAAATTACACATTAAAAGCTATAAGCATTTTATCACAGACACTTCAATTTTACAATACTACTATTTTTATTTTATGAATAAAACTGCAATTCATTCTTCCACTATAAAAGTTACTTTATGAATAAGACCACAAGCTCTATTCTTCCATTATAAAAAATCAATATAATATTTAACACAAAAACGGAGCAATTTCAGGCTAAAAGCCACACTTGATAATACAACTAATAAAAAGTTCAAGTCAACTATTGTATTGCATCACTGGTTGATCATTTTTTGAGATCTTAACTAACTTGGGAATATCAACTGCAAAAACCTGTAACGCTATCAACAGAATTACAATATGGATTATTCTGTATTCCTTTAGATACAATGCATGGTTGAATACCAATTGCAACTTTATTTTAAAAGCAAATTTTAAAAAAGAATTATTTATTAAATAATATGAGAATAATTACCATTGTACGCCTAATGGAGTAAAGAGCTTTTATGCAAATATTATCGTATACACAGTAAAAACACTCGCAGACTGGGCAAGGTCAACTCAGCCTTTCATACCTTGAGTGGGTCGATAAAATGAGGACCAAGCTTGCTTAGGGTCAAACACTGGAGGCTTTGCATCAAGCTGACCACCTGGCCGAGGCACATTCATTCGCACCCCAGAGCCTATGGTTGCGAAGATGCGGTTGGGCAGCGCAGGCCTTGGCCCCGCAGAGGGGCTGTTGCGCCAATGTTTGATTTTGACAGTACAAACACAATATAAATTAGTACAGTATGGAACCTCTTATCCGGAAACCAGTTATTCAGAATCATTTTTTAATCGATTAAATTCCTATTTTTTCCCCCGAAAAAAGCAAAAAATGAATTTTTAATATTTCTTATGTTTTTGTTTTTTTGTTTTAAGATCTACAGCTAGAATTTATAAAGTAAGCAATCTGGTAAGGCATTTTACTTATTTTTTATTGTGACTAAGTTTTCAAGAAGTTATATTTACTACTTTCCTCTCTAAATGATTATTATTTATCTTGATCATATTAAGAGTTTTTTATATTATTTTATAGTATATTAACAATTAATGTTTAGGTCTAATCAAAAATAGAGAGTAACATTTATGCTACCAATCAAATCAGTAGATGTCGTATTAATCCCCAACCAGTTATCCAGAATACACCTGGTCATAATCATTCCGGATAACAGGTTCTATACTGTAAGACTGAAGGTTTTTTTTTTTTTATACTTAATGCTTTTGGTTACACTGTACTCCATGTTAATGAACTATTATACGACACCAAGTTAAACAAAATTTACAATAACTAATCAATGTCATGACAAAAGCATGTTCAACCTGGAATTCGGATGTGCTGCAGGTTTTCCAACTTCCGGAGTCCAGTTTTCCATTCCCAGCCAGGAAGTAATTTTCACATTGGGCGGAATATCACTTTCTAAACCTTCCCAGAATACACCGCCATCACTTGTTTCAGCAACATTTGTAAAAACTGTATTCTTCTTAATAGACAGCATGGCATTAGGGTTGGTTTTCATGGAAGTACCTACAAAGAAAAATCATTGAAATTTTACACAGTTAATGGTAATATAATCAAAATTAAAACATAACATTTGTACTGGGGCAGACCAACAAATTCTAAGAATCTTTTTTGATCTTCATATGGTTAATGGTATAGGGGATGAGATAACTATACACATGTGAAAACTGCTATTCTTATTTTCTCCAAGATTTCTACCCATGGATAATCTGTTTCCAGTGTTTTTCAATGTCAACACTGATCTTTCTGAAAAGGGTGGTTTAACTATTCCATACATTTCATTTTTTTTTAATTATCTTCTCATTTTTTTAACAGCTCTACATATAACAGTTAAAATTGGAATGTAGTCAGAAACTGCCACTAAGTTTTTGATGCTTTGTATCATTTAACTTGCTAAAACTTACCTAAATTCATCAGAAAACAACTGCCATGAGTAGCCATCTCTTAACTACTCTCATTGGTACTAAACATGACAAATTCTCAAAATGAAAATAAAATTTAAGTTACTAAAGCTGACAAATTTGCCCTTTGGTGCATATAACCACCTCACTTTTTTCTTCAGTTACAATTTTTTAGTCTCATTAAAAAATAACGAGTGTTTAAAAATGTTGTTTTACATTTAAACCTATTACCAACTGTTTATCATTCAGTTCAATATATTAGCTGCATATTAAATTTTCTTTCATTTAAAGATCAAAACTTTCCTTTCTATAAGATTACGTACAGTTAAAATTCAATTCTAAAACCCCTAAAATTTTAATGGGCTAGTTCTAAAACTAACCCATTAAAATTTTTCAATAAATTGTCAAACAATTTTACATCTCAATAAATGAACTTTTCCCATAGCATTTAAAAATATTTTTATTTAAAAAACTTTAGAAACATTGGTGAGGAAAATAAATCTCATGATTAATTTGAGATAAAAAAGTTAATTTTTTATTGCAATTTCAATATTTTAGCACACTAATTATAAAAATTTAAATACATCAAACATCTATATTTTATTTTAAGGAATAAAAATAGAAATCTAAAGTTACAAAGTTATCTCATTTATACATATTTGAAAGGATTAATTCAAAAGCATTAATAACACAGCAGCATACAACTTAGATGGTCAAAGCACCGTTTCCTCAGGCATTAAAAACTGCATATACAGGGATACTTTAAGATAAAAGTGCCATAACATACATGTATTTTCAGGAAACTCATTAATTTATATCCAAAATTTCAATTTGTAAGTGCTGGTGTGGAGTTAAAATTAATAAACAAAAGTGAAGCAAAAGAAAATTTTATTGCTGCACAGCTGTGCCAACATGTTTGGATTTTAATTTTTACAGTATATAGACTACAGGAATGAAAAAGTTTTTTTAAATGTATATCAATATTTTACCAGGTGAAAAATGCTGAAGCTAATAACGTGAAATTTGGTATATCTGATGTTTATGATGTCCTCTATCACAAAAGTAATCCATAAAATTTTTCCAGTAAAATATAACACACATACTAATACTAAAAATGAATTTCAAGACATTTTAAAATCTGCCTTTTACTCTCGTCTTTTTTGAAAGAAACACACATTATATTAAGAAATAGAAATCCATCATTCAGGTACAACTGCAAAGCCGGCAAAAAAAAAAGCCATTTTTTACTTTCAAAACATGTACCATGTAAGGAGAGTATTGTAATCATGAAAAAATTTGACTTCGAGACTAGGGTGTATTTACACGTTTTGAGGTCTTCTGAATTCATTTATGCTATTTTTACGAGGTGTGTGAGTGAGTGAACATGATAGCTCCTAAACGGGACATGAAGAATGAATGAATTTCTCCTATAATATCTATATATATTTTTGGGTGATAAATACAATTTGATGGAAGTACCACACCTACAGTTTCTTGAAATGGAAATTTTTTTTCAAGTACCAGTGCCTACTGTGTTTTACGTTTTAAAGAAAAGGAAATTTCAAATTTCTTGTCAGCCCAGGAAATTTTTCAGTATGCAAACTTTGCACACATGCCATGTAATAGCCATCCCTGACTTAGCATCAATATGACCTAATAATGAGTTACAAATATTAAAATAAAATAATTTTCAAATATATAATCTTGCTCAAGAATAAATATGTACGTAATTTTAAAAATCTTAAATGTCACAAAAACACAACAGCAGTCAAAAATGGCTTAAAATGCTTGTGATACTAAAGGGGTCCTTGAAGTAACTCAGTGCCCCAGGACCTCATCTAAGCATTATCAGGTTCTAAACATACTGTACTGCTTTTCTTCTTATTTTTCCGTTTCTTCAGTTTTCTTTTCGGCTTCTTTATCTTCTCCTTTGTGTGTTTTGTATACCCCTAGTGCTGTCCTCATTTTAAATGTTACATGTTTTTGTGTATTGCAAAGTGGTTACAATACAACAAATAATACCAGAAACTAACAAAGGAAACGAAAGTTAAAACCAGACAAAGCATACCCTCCCTTCTCCTCTCTCCATAGAATTCCATCTTCTCTCCCCTCATTTGTGTGCGTGTGGGTATTTGTGCAGGTGGTGGGATTAGGAGGGGGGGGGGTCATTTAAGAATCAATTTTAATCATTCTATCTTCAGAAGAAAGAGGAATCTCGACCTGTGATCAATCACACGAAGTAATCTCGTTGCAAGAGTAATCTTAATAATAGAAAGTAGTTTCCAAATAAGTGTTATGAAGTATTTATTTTTGTACTGCACTGCATATTAAACTACTTTTTATTTAAAGTAGTGCGCTACACTACAACCTACAGGAAAAAGTAGTGACTATTGCAGTTTTCGTACTTTTAACGTGTTACTTCCCACTCCTGCACCAATACATAAATTTTTTAGTTTGTACCTATAAAATATGTGTTTATAGTAAAGATAAAAATTGAAAGGGCTTTCTAGTAAGGATTAAATTTCATTTCAGTAGTTTCAACGAGAGAGAATTCTGAGAATCAAGATAAGAATATTTTGACTAAATGAGCTCATTCTAGGAACATATTAAACTTTTACCTCCATGTACCAACTGTATCTGAGAATGACATAAAGGCATATAAATAAAAGCAATGGTATTTAATTACCTGGTGCTACACCAAAAAAGCCATATTCTGGATTAATGGCTCGCAGTTGGCCCTCTTCATCAAATCTCATCCAGCTGATATCATCACCAACACACTCAATTTTGTAACCAGGTAAGGAAGGATTCATCATGGCCAAATTGGTTTTACCACAGGCACTTGGGAATGCAGCTACAACATATTTCTTTTGTCCTTTAGGATTAGTAATTCCTAAAATCTAACACAGAAGTCTTACTATCAATAAAATTCTAAGCGTGGCAGCTCAGAAGTGTCAATTTTACAAGAACACAAATGAATATACAGTCAAACCCCGATTTAGTGCCATCTCGAAATAGCGCCAATTACGTCTATGAACAAATCTGTCAAATAGGAATTTCAATGTAATGGATCCGTTAAAGCACCAACTCAATATACTGCCAGAATAGAACTTGTCTAGTGCAACAAATTTTCTAGAAATTACTGGATATGTTTTTTGCCCATCTTTCTTTTTAAACTTTTTGTTAGATTTCCAAGAGTCCCTTGCCTTCCTACATCTATATACTTTCAAAGTCAAATAGTATTCAGTATTAACGAATTCCTATTCATTCTCTTTTGAAAACTGAGAACAATGTTTGAAGAAACCTCTCCTCTCCTCTCTTAGCAGACCTTTTAGTTTCCGCCGCCTTCCAGGGAAACTGGGTGAAATGCAAAATCTGTCATTCAAAGGTTAGATTAGTCGTTGAATGATCGAAGAATTTAGCAGTTAAATCTGCAAAATAACCAGAGTCTTAATTCATGATGGCAAAAAGAGCTGTATTAACATAAGTTTCGGAAAAGCCGGAAATTTGCGAATATAAAGAGAGAAATGTGAATGCATCGCAGCAACACATCGCAAATTATTTTTCTACATTGTAGAAAAAGCCTGTTAGCAGGTGCTGCATATGAGACATTTTGGAAAATCGCGAAAAGTGGATTAACACCAGCGATCTACAGTCAAATGTGAAAAAACTGAAAACTGCAAAACACGAACATTTAGAGGATGTCCTTCGCACATGGCTTCTACAAATGAGTGCTAAAAATGCGACTATAACTGGAGACATTATTAGAGAGAAAGCAAAAGTCCTTGGCCCGCAAATGGGCATCACAGATTTCAAGTATAGTAGCGGCTGGTTGAACAGATTAAAAAAGCGACGATGATTCTCGCATTGTATACGAAGTGGTGAGACTGCAGGAGTTGATGGAGATGTTGTGATAAATGGTCATAAGAAATTGAGTGCGCTGATTTTAGAATATAAAGCTGAGGACATTTACAACATGGATGAAAGTGAACTTTTTTACCACCTGCAGCCAGATAAAACAATTTCTAATGGGCCTGTTAAAGGCTACAAAAAAGCTAAAGATCGTGTGTTGCTGGTGTTCTGCACAAATACAGAAGGATCTGATAAAAGAACTCTGACAGTGATTGGAAAATCAGCTAAGCCCAGATGTTTTAAAATTTTTAATCCTGCCCTTTATATTGATTATGAGAACAAGAAAGCTTGGATGACTGCAGAATTATTTCAAAAATGGCTAGCGAATTTCAACTCTGAAATGCAGAGACAGAAATGCCATATTTTAATGATTTTGGATAATGCCCTTGTCGCAAAACATACCCAATGAGCAATATCTGCATTGAATTTTTACCTCCTTATTGTACTGGGTTTTACAGCCTTTGGATGCGGGTATAGTAAACTCATTCAAAGCTCATTATCGAAAGTATCACGTCTGCCGTATTATTGAAAAAATCAGCAAAGATTTTTTCTCCAATCCTTTTACACGATGCTATTCGCATGATAAAAAAAGCCTGGGATGAAATTTCACCATAAACTATTGTTAACTGCTAGAAACATACTGAATTAATTAAATCTGAAGGGTTTACTCCAAAGCAAAATATTACAGCACTCCAAGAACTACAAAATGAAATACACAAATTGACAGACATTGAGCATCCTCTATCAGCAACTGAGTGTATTAATATAGACAAAAGTGTTTAGACATTTGAAGATCTGACAATCGATGAAATTGTTAAATCAGCTACCAATCAAAATCAAAATTTAGATTCATCTGACAGTGAATCTGAAGATGAAACATCACATGTTACATCGCAGGAAGTGAAAAATTGCATTGGGAAAATACTAATTTTTTTAGAAAAAATGAGACAGATAAAGAAATGCTAAACAATCTCTTAGTAGTAGAAAAGGATATTCAAAAAATTAATATTGAAAAGAAAACTCAAACTACCATTTAAAAATATTTCCAATAAATTCAGTTTGAGTTTTAATGTAAGTGTGTCTGCTATGAACAAAAATATCCATTTTATCCAAGTTTGTTGTGTTTATTTCAAACCTACACGAGGGGTCCTTAGGGCGGATGATTTTTTAAGAGGTTCTAAAGTGCATTCACGTTACATCTGGAAGAAACTGCTGGAGACTCCAGAATGTCAGCCATAGTGTTTATTCTACTCGGAAACTTCTTTATATAGGATTGACGATATAAAACAGGAAGTGCATCTTAATTTCATAGTATCACTCGATAATTTAATTCCAGCAGAATTGAATTATATTACCTATTATTAAATAAAATTCATTATGATATTGAGTTTTACAATAGTAATAATACCATGTCAAAGTTTATTTTTATCCATCGCATAATCTAATATAATTCGATATACCGCCACACTCGTTATAGCGCCATAATTTTCTCGAATGGATAGTGGCATTATATTGTAGTTTGACTGTATATATACATATAATGGAAACAAATTACCTCATAATGGTGAAATTATTACACACTGTTCATACTTTACAACTACTAAATACAAGAATTATTTTTTAACATTCATTAAAAATGAAAGTATCCGATTTTAATTGCTGAAGTACTGAAAGTGAATTGAAAATGTAATAGCAACCACATGAAAGTATAGACAATATAAAATTTAAGTGAAGCTTTGCAGTTCTTTGATTAGTTTTAAGTGTTTTAATTTATAGCCAGTTGCCACTGCTGTGAAAGTTTTAGAACATCCAAAGCAGTGATAGTTATCTTTATGTCAAGGAGTTGCTTACTGTTTTAAGTAATTAACAATTCAATAAAAAAATTTAAAGCTAAGTATGCCAATGTATTATGTTTCAAAATGTAAACTTATTCCCAGACATAAGGGATGAAACAAATAGTCAAGGTTTTCAGTACAACTTCAGACAGCCAATTGTGCATGGCATTTTTACAACAAATGAGCATACATAATTTCTTTTTTTTTTTTTTTCAGAAATTTAAGCAATGATTGTTTCCTGTGGGTTACAGGACCAGTTCTTAATGTGAATATCAGTTCCTTAAAATTTAAATTTTAGAATTTTAACCTTTAAAAATTAAAATTTAGAAAAGATGAGAATTAGGTTAAAAGTCATTTTATTGATCAACAATTATCCCACCATCATATTTATAGCCAATATATATTTACCATGCTTCATACAAACTGGTCCTCTGTTTCTAGAATCAGAATGCTGTTCATTACTTTTACTGTCTGAAGTGGTCTATAATTTATTTTTTTTTTTAAAAATTTGCTCTTTATAAAATTAACAAAACATCTTAAATAAACTGGTCATTTATATTGACTTCAGTCAATGTAAGTGATCTACAACTTAAGTTTGTTTGCATGATGAAAGTGAAACAAATTACTTATGGCATTTCATTCTAGGGCAAAAAATTATTGAGTGGCTACCTACCCACTATGAAGGACTGGCAATGGAACAGATAAAGAAACTTATTAGGAAATCTATGTACATGCTTCTGCTAAAATTTATAACCTGTTTCAAAACTATTCTTACCAACATGTGCTCAGCAAGCCATCCTTCCCTTTTAGCCAATATTGAGCCAATTCTCAAAGCAAAGCATTTTTTTCCAAGTAAGGAATTGCCTCCATATCCACTTCCAAATGAACAAATTTCATTCTTTTCGGGAATGTGGGCAATGATTGTTTTCTGTGGGTTACAGGGCCAGTTGTTGATGGGAGTTTCTGGAATTAGTAGCAAGAAATCAAACTTCATGCATAGTATTATATATAAACAAAAGCAGTAGACTAATTATTAGGGATGTAACCGATATCCGGCAAGTATCCAGTATCCATCTGATTTTTCAATATCCAAAATACCGTCAGATATCCGAATAAAAGCTACCAGATATCAGAGTTCTCCGACGGGTATCCAACTATATACTACTAAAGTTCTATTTACAATATGCATGGGACAAGATTGAAAATTATATCCGATAGAATTAAACTTCCCCTATAAACAGAATTCTACCACTAAAGCGGGTAAACGGATAGTAACCAAATTTGTTTTATAGACTATACATGAGAAGTGCTTAGGGAATTTTGATTAAAAAGCTAGAGTTAAAAATGTTCAAGTTGCTATTAAACACGAAAAAACAACAAACTTAACACTCGAAGTGGATCATTCAAAATAAACACACAATTTCAACATTTGTTCAGTAGTTTTTGAGCACATAACTAGTTAGGCTCATATTTAGAGCTGATTTCATGCTACGAAGTATCGCTTGGCAGATATTTTCAGAACTAAAAAAAAAGCACATCTTATGTAGTGTCCATGTGCAAATTTGGAGGTGATTTTTTCATTCTTTTCAGCTGTAGACTGCTGTTTGCAGAGAAAGTTCAATTATAAGCACTGTGTAGTATCTTTTGAAAAATATGTGCTTTCAGTATATGCAGTTTCTCTCATGGTAATCCCACAAGTAATGTAATTTTACACTCTCTCCTCAAGGAGTTTCTCGGATATTTTTAATTTGCTCCAGAAATCTGATAATTGACAAAAAACTCCCATTATTCTATCTTCAAAATTTATTTATAAAGGCAGGGAGAAATTTTCAATCGTCATCCTTTTCGTAAATGAATCTTTCCCTGAGCATTCCTTTATTGAAGTCCAATACCTGATGATTAAAATTAACCCTTATTTTACATATTTTTTAATTGAAAATTTAGTTATTTAAATTCACTTATGATTTTCTATCAAGTTTCAATTGATTTTTAAAGTTAAGTCCACTTAAAAGATTTATATTTAAGATGTGTTTGTGAAATATTTATTAATGAAATTACGACACGGCTGCTTGAGCGGGCAGCCATGTTGTAACATGGTATTTTGCTAGTTTAAAATAGGTTTTAGTTACTACTCTACAGTATTGTGTATGATTATCATTCTACATAGTTATTACTGCAGTGTACGATTACCACTCCATACATGGGCGCCGGCAGCATAGGGCAAGGGATGGGCAATGCCGCCCCCCCCCCCCTGGATTTTTGTATGCCGTGTTTTCCCTTGCTTTTTTGCCATTTCTAACATGGTACCATACGTTAAAGTAGTCTTTGCCCCCCTGGAATAGTCTTTGCCCCCCTGGGAAATATTCTGCCGGCGCCCATGACTCCATACATAAAGTACTTTGACTAATCTTTGTGTGTGTGTCACTCATCGAAATCAAGAGTGAAAAAGTGAAATTTTCCTAAATCTGAAATTATTTTTTAAAATTAATTTGTCCCTGCCCCCTTATGGTACCCCTAATAATCATTTAATTTGGCTTTCTTTAATGTAAATCTATCCAAAATCATGTATTCTAAATCTTTTCTGTTCATTTTTCTGTCACTTCAGCTTTTAATCTGTATATTCGCTTTTCCCGTATGCATTATTCTTGATAGTTTTTTTTTTTTTCTCTCTTTTTTCTTTTTAGGTCTCGGGCCTTTTGGAGTTGTCCTGGGTTAAAAATAGATTACACTGTTTGCTAATAGTAACGGCTTTTTGCTTCCCCTTCTTTGGCATAGTGTTGCCGTTTGTTATTTTTTGTTGCCCAGCCTCATCTTTAAAATTATTTGCTCGTGATTCCATTATTTTAATTTTATTGGATTAAGTGTTAAGGTTGCTCTGGGATTGGCATTATTTATCTCAGCCAAGTTGTTCTCGCCAATGTATATTTCTCTGCTGGCATAATTTTCAAACCATTCCTTCTTAATTTCACTGTCCATGTAGGATGTATTTTATTTCATTGAGCCACCACCAGCCATTGTAGTAAGTTTATCCTACAATAGTTTTGTTTAAATAAAATAGTTCTGCGTATTTTAATGTCTTCTTATATTTGCAACTAAGTGTATCGAACCTGTATTATATTTATGCTGTTTGCATAAATTTAAGTCTGCAACTAATTTACTTCATCATATAATTTATAATTGGTGCCTACCCAGGCACTTATGTTGCATTTTTCTGATGGTGGCTTACCAAAGGCAAGTAGAATCAACTAGACCGATCAGGACACTTCTCCAATCCTGGTCACGGCACAAATTATGTGACAAATTAAGTTAGTTGCAGACTTAAATTTAATATTAAAAGGCATTGTGCAATAATGCAGGTTCGATACACTTAGTTGCAAATATAAGAAGACATTAAAATACTTAGAACTATTTTATTTAAAAGAAACTATTGAAGCATAACTTATCACAATGGCTGGTGGAGGCTCAGCAAAATAAAAATACGTCCTATATGGACAGTGAAATTAAGATTGAATGGTTTGAAAATTACACCAGCAGAGAAATACACATTGGTGAGAACAACAACTTGGCTGAGATAAATAATGCCAATCCCAGCGCAACCTTAACACTTAATCCAATAAAATTAAATAATGGAATCGTGAGCAAATGATTTTAAAGATGAGGTAGGGTAACAAAAAATAACAAATGCTAACACTGTGGCAAAGAAGGGGAAGCAAAGAGCAGTTACCATTAGTAAAAGGATGTAATGTAATCTATTTTTAGCCCAAAATGACTCAAAAAAATAAATAAAATGAATAATGCATACGGGTAAAATTAATATACAGATTAAAAGCCGAAGTAACAGAAAATGAGAACAGAAATTATTTAAAATACATGATTTTGGATACATTACATTAAAGAAAACCAAATTAAATGATTATTAAAATTAGATATGTGATCTTCATCACAAGATCAATTTTTAAACTTTTAGTTAACAAAAAGATTATTTTTGATTAAAGAAATTTAATGCATAACCTGAAAAATTATGTTCCATAACTGTATAATACTGCAAAAAGAATTATAATTTTATCAGAAATATTTAAAAGGGATTTACTTATTTATCAATATCTAAAGTAATTAACTTAAACTAAAAGTTTCTTAATGTAAATCAATATTAAAAGATTAAAACAAAAAAAGGCAAACCTATTTTTTGAAAAAAATAACTCATCATAGGTATCTTATCAAAAGTCATGGTTAAAATTTGCTTCTGCCAGTAGTGCAGACAGAAAGAATATTTTAACTGTTCATATTTTAAGTAACATTTTTTAAACACATGTATGTAAAGATATTTAGTTTTTGTAAGTAAGTCAATTATTAAAAATGTTTCAATGATGTGTGAAACATGTTTGCAATTTAATTTTCTGATGGCATATTTAAAAATATGAAAAATCACACTTAATAACTAAATACATGTTTAGTGACATATCCGTATCTGGCAACCAAAGGAGCTTTGGATATCAGATATCTGGCAAAATCAATATCCATTACATCCCTACTAATTATGCACATTCCAGTAGACTGATCTTTTTCAACTATTATATTTAATTACCATCCACAATTTTTTACTCATTAAGAATAATACAGTCGTAACTAAATTGTTGGAGGAGGTAAAAAGATAAAGGAATATCAGGGTTCATACTCATTCATTGAAATTAAATTCCCTGAGTTTTCCAGGTTTTCCAGACACATTCCTACAAATTTCCAGGTTTATCGCAAGCATAAATAAAAGGTAATGATCAGTATTCCAAATGACTAATTAACATTTATGTACTTCATACTTTGAACTAGTTACATATTCATAAACAGATATTACTAAAAATATTGAATAAAATGTTCCTAGTACAGCATGGTGAAACTTAACTAGAACTGGGAAGAAAATAAGCAATAAAATATTACTAGTAATACAAATAAGTACCTTCCCCCCCCCCCAAGTTTTCACCGAGATAATTAGTTATAAAAAAATTAATTCCCCCGAGTTTTCCCTGAGGCGTACGAACCCTGAATATTAATGCAATACACATTAAAATTTAAATACAGAACCAGTACAATAGCAATGAATGACTGACATTATTCTACAGTTTATCTGTCAAATTGTAGAACACTGCAAATCATGAGAAAAAATTTCTTAAATGTCTAACATAAGATTTATGTAAAAGAAAAATGTTACTAATGTACAAGGTCTGAAAAAAGTTTTTAATGAGATCTATGAATTAATAATTTACATTTTTTTTAAAAGCATGTTTTTCTATTGTTTCGTGTATCGGAATAAGTTACATTTATACAGTGATTGATCCAGATTTCAGTAAACAGAGGAAAGTGTTATACAAGAAATGAAAGTTATGATTTGAGAGAATTAAGTGTTTTCACAAAACTGAGCAGCTCTAAGCCTCTACAACATCAGTTCTATTATAAACTTTAACTGAAAAAAAAAACCTACCATTAATCATACAAAAGAACATGTGTTTTGTTCGGCTTTTGAACAGGGGGACAGGGGGAACCTGGGACAGGGCGTTCCTCAAGGATCAGTCATAAACCCTACTTTATTCTCCATATTCTTGGCCGGAATCGAGAGGAGGAGATCAGAACTTGTCGATATTGCAATCTTCGCTGACGATATTGTAATTTGGAATTCAGGCACTGATGTGTCTAACATTGAAACGCTTCTCAATTCCACTTTGACTGCACTTTCTGATTTTGCAACAGAACACAAATTGACTTTCAACCCAGTTAAATCAATTGTGACTTTTTACCACTAATAAACATCTATACAACTACAAACCAAAGCTGTATTTTGATACCCAGCCTCTCACCTATGAAAAACATCCCAAGTATCTAGGATTCATCCTGGATCCTGAATTCAGCAGCAACAAGCATTTTAACCACCTGGTTTCAAAGGCTCGTAAGCGCCTTAACTTCCTTAAATATCTAGCTGGCAGGGATTGGGGAGCTGATGCTATCACTCTTAGAACCACATATATTTCGCTTATAAGACCTATTCTGGAATATGGCTACCCTATTTATTCCTGGGCGTCTGAAACCAATCTCCAGAAATTAGAACGTGTACAACTGAGTGCCGCTCGAATCATTCTCTGACTTAAAAATAGCTGTCCTTCTGGTATAGCCCTTTTTGAAGCCAACTTACAACCATTGCATCTTCGAAGAAGAGCTAACTTGGTAAAATACTTTAATAAAATTTACAGCTATGGCTCCCAACATCGTACTTCCTTGTTTCTGCACACCTGGCATAATAATCAAAGACTTAAGAAATTCAGCCCTTTTAGTTTGGCGGAAACTCAAAACCTGATCTCTCGTGAGGTTGAACCTCAATCTTTGAGATCTTGTTAAATCCCTCAGAGGGAATGCCAAAAGTTTTCTTCCACTTTGATCTGAATTCCACTGCAAACAAGCAAACTCATCATGACGACCATCTTCGGCAACTGGCCCTGGAAATCATTAGTCACATTCCAAAAGATGCAGTGCAGGTCTATACTGATGGTTGCCGTACAGAAAATCGTACTGGCAGCGGTACTTACATTAGAACTCCTCATCTTGAGACTTCATTAAAACAACGAAACCCTGATACTTGTTCTGTCTTCAGGAGCGAATTAATTGCAATAAATGTTGGACTTGACGCTATCTTACCTATTGATTATGAATTTGGTGAACTTTGGATCTTATCGGACAGCCGCAGTGCACTTCAGCATCTTAGTAACTGGCCCTCTGCAGGCGATGAAACCAGTATATCTATCCTGCTCAAACTAAAGAAACTTTCTCAGAACCACAACATCCATCTCCAATGGATCCCATCACATGTTAACATTTGTGGTAATGAGGTTGCAAATAGATTAGCAAAAGAAGGCAGTGAGGACGAAACGACCACTGGTGTTTCGCTTACTCACCAAGAACTGTACTCAATTGAAAAATCCAAATTAAATTCAATTTGGCGCATTCCACCTGCGCACCAATGGTACACCGGAACATCCCCTGGCGTTCTACTGGAAATTAAATGTGATCGTGGCTCCCAGACTGCACTTGCTAGACTTAAAAGTGGCCACCTTAAGTGTCTTTCGTACGAACATGGCAAGAAATTCCACCCCACTTGCAAGAAATGCTGTGATCATCCAGCCTCTCCAGAGCACATACTGAGTTGCGTCGGACTTTCTAAGGAGGACTTAACATCTGCTCCCCTTTTAGTTATAGACTTTCTGTCGGTCAACAATCTATTGGAGTTGATCTGACTTATGTCAGATCTTTAAAGAGGATAAGCAACAACAACAAAGACAAGATACCCAAGAAAACAGGGATATAGTGAAAAAAAATTACTGAGGGGGGGGGGGATGGCAGAAAGTGAAAAAGTTAGAATTTCTCATAATGGTTGATTTACTGACATCCAACTAACAAAAATCCAAAATTTCATGAGTGTCCAAGCCCCCTGGGTATCCTTCTCTGGCTGCATCCCTGGGAGAAATTGCTACTGATTACAACACACATTAAAAATATAAGAACCATGCATATTAATATGTGAGCGGTTGGTTGCTGACAGGAGTATAAACTCCTGAATTTAGTAACAAAGTGGCTATGATATTAGATAAATGCATACGGCATAGTTACATGCTCAAAGTTACACATTCAACATAAAAATTAAAACTGAGTCTTGCAGATTTTGATGATAGCAGCAGCATTAAGTACTGACAATTGACATTTTATTTACAGTTAATTTTTATATCCAACAAGCTAACAACTTTAACATTTCTGATTTTAAAAAGTTTTAATTGTTTTAAGTTTTAAAGGTTAAAAGTTTTAAGTTATTTTTTATGAGTGCTAAAGTGAATTATTAGAATTAAATATTTGCTTTCTACATGAATATGTAAAAACAAAACACCTTATATAACTAACTTTTTATAAGAAAATTATGCTTCCCACAAACCACCATGGTTAATGATGGCTATTTTTTCAAATTTACAGTTTTCATTCATAAATACACTAAATCTAATCATATCTGAAGAATCACAACTGTTTTAACTTTTGAAGACTAGTTTTAACAGAATGTTAAGCAATGATTGCTTGTAAATACCACTATCAATAGAGCACAAAAAGTATTGGACTTATGCAACATTACAATTTTAATAGATTCAAGACTACCTTGAAATTATGAAGAGGAGGAAGATACAGTAATACAGAGTTGAAAGGAATTTGAGCTACTTTAATTATTTCCAATTTCTAATTTTTTTTGGCACAACCAGATGGATCGGTTTTATATATTTCTGATATGTACTGAACTCATTATTCAAACATGTATTTGAATGGTTAAAAAAAATGTTTAACAGAAGCAGCTATAACAAATGAAATTTTCAATATTGAAGCTCAGATTGAAAGTTTTTTGAACATAATTTCATTTTAAAGAAAATGACATTTTTAATAATTACAGCTGCTTTGAAATCACAAAAGTTATAAGAAGTACAGGCTCTATATTTAAAATGCACTTACTTTTGGTTGGAAGAGGCTGTCCTACTGAGTGTAAACATTTCACAAACTCATCATTACCCAAGACTTTAAGAACTGTCGAACCCATACGAGTCATAATTCTCATACATGCAACAACATATGGAGAATCAGTCAATTGAACACCTATCTTTGATAAGGGAGATCCTATAGGTCCCATACTAAAAGGAATCACATACATAGTCCTGCCTGAAACAGATTTAAAAAGGTCAGAGTTAAATCCTAATAGCACAAATTTACCTTTTTGTATAAATGTGTGTACCAAACAATTTGGAGAAAATCAGATATCAATCCAAATAATTTAAAAGTAGTTTTATATTTTTAAAAACATGCAGTTTAAGCATAGAAAACTTATGTTTATTTTATAAAACTCTTGAAGTATGTAAATAAACTCCAGTAAAGAAATACATTACTTTTCCAGACAGAGATGGGAACACATGAAGATGAAAAAAAAAGTGTTTGAGCTTGAATTTAATAAGGATTTTTTATTGCAAGAGTATATGAGAAGCCTTCTACAGTGGGCTAAGCCCCCCCCCCCATGCACACACTAGATATATTGAAAATCCTTAAGCAGTTATTCAGTTCATTAACATAAACACATTGTCACTTTGAAGATGCTAGTTAACAGCTAAGTATTTATTTTTGTGTGTAAAATTTTCTCTCATCTGCTTTCATGAGGTTACTTTAAGGTACTGTAACATTTGACCAGTGGCAATTTTTTTTTAAAGCATTAAATTGCGTTTCTTTTATTAATCAATGTGATGGTATTAACTAAAGGAGAGAATATTATAGCATTATATATTAACGATCACAAATATTACAGATTGCATACAAGTTAATATGCATAGTAATTCAGAACTCTTGTTTAAAAAGAAAATAAGGAGTGGAAGAGGGAACCAGCATGGTTCAGAATCACACAGCAATGCGGGATGAGAAACACCATGCACTTGTCAAAATTTTAACTTGTAATAATAGTTAACTTTTCAAACATCTGAAACCTTCAAAAACTAGTAGGGCCTTTCACAGGTCCTATTAGTTTTTGAAGCACTTCACTAAAATTGATTAAAATAGGGATTATACATTTATTACAGGATTGATTATTAGCACATGCATCGACAGTCCAAAACGTATTAGAATACAAGCTTAATTTCATAAATAAAACAGTTTTAATGGATGATTCATGTTATGACTAATAAAAATTTCGCAATTCAAACTGCACATTTTTTTAAAAATTAGTTAGCGAAACTAAAACAGGAAATTTGGTTAGCATTCGTGACTATCGCACTGATGTGGGATCGGCAGAAATGAGTGATTATCGGAAAATCGAAATGACACTTCCGAATCCACATTGCTATGAGATTCTGAACTGCCTTGGTTCTCTGTACCACCCCTTACATTCATTTACAATAGTTCAGAATCATTCTGTGTACTCCACTGGCAATGATTAGCAGTGAAGATGCTAAAAGTGATTATTAAGGGTGCATTAAAAATGCACTTCCGACCCTACAGTGCTATGGGATTCGGAACTGTCTTGTCTTCTGTATATCCCCTTACATTTTACAAGAGATCTGAATCACCCTGTATACTCCACCATTGGCAATTCTATTGGAACAGTTCTAACTTAAATATGCAAAAATTTTTACCTCAAGTGTAACAACACTTGCTCACATCTATTAACGTTGCCTTTTTTTGAAGCAACAATAAAGTTTTCCCTTCTAACTGCCTTCAGTATACAGTTACATTTTCAAGTTCAAATACTTTATGAAAGACGTTAGATTCACGAGAATACTTCAAACTAGGAATTTTTTGTACAAAGTGAAAATATTGATGTACACACCCCAAACCATTCTTGCAAAAATTCACTTTTGCTATCAACTATAAAATTACATGTATTTTTTAATAATGAATATACTTAATTTACAACATACACTATAAGAGAAAGAATCTGAAAATTGGATTCAGAATAAATGAATCAGTGTGCAAATAAAAGATTTCTGAAACCTTTCATGCAGCCAGGAAATCGTTCATTGAAAGCTTTTTCCATGTCTTCTGGTGAAATCCAATTTCCAAGCATTCCTTTGACACCTTCTTTGGGACTTGGTATTGTATCACTTTTATTTGGCGTACACATGAAAGTCAAGCTTTCGACACGAGCTACATCAGCAGGATCTGTTCGAGCAAGCCAGCTAGTAAAAAAAGAAAAGTATTTATGTGATGTATTAAACTTTAAACATTAAAATTAATATATTCCATATAAATTAAAGGATTTAAAGCAAGAATTTTTATAGTGAGGATAAAAATATTAAATCTCTACCATCCTCTCCAAAATAATGTCCAACCTTCCCCCCATTACACTGACAATTTCAACTCTTAAACCTTCTTGTTAAAAAGAAAAATATTCACCAACATATCGCACTTTAGTAGCTTTCAAAATGCAAATAATGATCTTAAACAATTTTAGTATTTAAAACAAAATTATTCATATTTTAAATTTTATGAAATACCAGTTTTACGAGTATCAATAATTCATATGATAGATTCATATGCCAGAATAAAAATAACCATTTCAAATTTACTTCAATAACTATAGTAGTTTGTATTTTAAAGGGATTTATGAACATTTGCAGATTACCAGCTTATTAATTTAAAATTCAGTATAGTACTTAAAATATCCAAAATATCTTGAAAAAATACATATGAAAAAATTAGCATAAACTTTTTACTAACCAGTTTTCATATTTTGGAAGTTGCGTTATCATTCCCTGTTTCAACATGAGATTTAAGAGATAGTCATTTTCAGACTCGCTACCATCACAGATATGAAGATTGTCTGGCTGACAAAGCCTAGCTTTATCATCAATATAGTTCCTAACTTTTTCATTCAGTCTACTTAGGTCTCCATGGACAACACTTAGTTGTCTCACTCCTTTGATGGTTGCTTGAGATTGTAAAGACAAACACTGGACATTTTTAACCAAAATGGAGCCATAACTGAAAAAAAAATTTTAAAAAAATTTAATTTACAAAAAAACATGCATAAATGGCATTAAAACTTATTTCAAGTCTTCATGAAATCAATCTTTAAAATCTAAAACTACAACACACTTTCTAAATAAGGAGAAAAAAAGCATAAACAGATTTAATTCAACAGAGAATCTACAAAAAGAGCCAACATAAATGTGATAACCACTTCTACCATTAATAAATGTTTTATATAGATATGAATAAGTAAGCACAATTTAGTCCATTTTTATTTTAACCAATTACTTATTGCAGTCAACCAGGGCGTAGTCAGAAATTTTTCATGGGGGGAGGGCGGTTACGACTACTGCAACTCCCATATATGCATACATGTGTGAGATAAGGAAGTGAAGAATATGCATTTTGTATGGCCAAAAAATTCCTCATTTGGGGGGGGGGGGTATGACCCCCCTAACCCCCCCTTGGCTACGCCCCTGCAGTCAACTAATAATTTAAAAAGTAATTTACCAAATCTAAATACAAAATTGCTTTTTATAATAGAAATCAACTGCTTAATACATTTTTTAAATTATTGCAAGCTACTGTCATAATTCTATGTTTGATGCTGCACAAAATTATAGGAAAGACATTTATCATTTAAAAAACAGTTAAAAGTTAATGAGTCAACTAATAAATCTATGGAACATTTTTATACAAATTCTTTAAATAATTAGAGCTATAAAACTAAAAAACAAACATAAAATGTTTTTAATAGAACTACAAGTACAAATGATCAAAATAAATATGCATTTTAAACTGACAGATTAACATGCAAAAAGTAAATTTAAAACTATTCATTACATAATTCTGTTTACATATTTTACAGAAAAAGTTAAAACCTATAAACCATGTTGAACACCTTTAATAAAGCTTCTATGGTTAAAAAAATAAATAAATCGCACTATCCCTTAAAATTATAAGCCACTCTTTATTTTTCTTTAACAATGTTTTAAGAAAAAGCAAGCTTGAGACTGTTTAAAATGCATCTAAAATTTGTTAGACGTGTATTCTTATTAATACTACCAAAGTACAGGTTCCAGAATGAGTTACTATTGTAAGAGTAATTATCTTTCTAGGAAGATTAGATTAATTAACTTAAATTTCTTTAAAAAATAAACATTGATAGTTTATGTATTTAAAAATATTTTAAAAGGCACATTGATTACAGGATAAATTTTGCAAATCTACTACCCAAATTAAAATAAATCTGTATTTTAAACGTTTCAAACCAAACCAAGTTCCTTAGAAAATGCCTATTAAAATTAACTGTCCATTTAACAAATCACACATCACTTAATACAGCACAAGTCAAACTGACCTCAACTGCCTTCAAATTTGAGACACAAGGCAATATGGTAGCATTGCACATAAAATTTTGAGGATTCAGCGTTCATAAACAAGTGTTGTCCCGAATTTTCAGAAAAAATTTAAATGCAATAACCTGGTAGCAGAATTTTCTGTATCAATCTGCAGCATCAGTATCAGAAACCAAAATTTATCAGATTTTAACGTAACTTGGGATTCTGCAAGCTACAAAATAATCTGATGTGACCACTACCATTCTGCAAGGTTTCTGTAACCGGGTACAATAATAAATGTAGTTCTACGTGCTATTAAAATTTGTGAATTAATTGCTGAGAAATTTGCATATATTATTTTAAATAAATTGTTATAAGCAGGGGAATACAGATTTTTTAAAAAATAGCAGAATGTAACAATATATTATTTATTTAGGTAGTCATTAAATTTAATTCATGGAAGTAGTTGTTTAAGTCATTTTATAAATTTCAGCTAAATGCATTTTGACAGATTAGTTTAGTTTTTAGTAATTTTCAAACTATTAGCATAAATTAAACATTCATCTATTGATAAATTGTTGGGTATTCGACAAACTATATATCATTTATCAATGTACAATTATTTAAAAATTAAAAATTTGGGGGATTAGAATGTCAAACTACTAAAAAGGAGGCAAACTACTTAAGGAGAAATTTTACTTTATTTTTCCGGAAGTTATAAAATTTCTTTAAGGAAAAACAAAAGCACCTGGCGTGCTATAAAAGGGAGGGAGGGTGAAAGAAGTTCAAAAGGTGCAATTATACTAGTTCTCTTTACAAAAGAATACACTAGTACATACAATTAACATTAGAACCTAATTATCTTTTAAAAATACGAACAATAAAGCAATTTTATTTTGCTAAATCATGGAAAAGCCAATAATCTGCATTTTAAAATAAGCAAAAGACAACCAATTTCTGAGTTTAAAAAGATTGACAAAACGCAAAGTTTTTACCATATTCAAAAAATAAAAAAATAAAAGTAAAATAAAAAATACGCATACGAAGAGTTCGGCAATCTCGATTTCAGACGGTAAAAATGACGCAAAATTCTGAAAAATCAAATCTTCTGTTTAAAAAAAAAGTTATCGCAAAAAATCCAAATTTTCAGAAGAATAACGAAGCAAGTATCTTAATTTTTGTATTAGAAAAATTCCAAGCAACCCCATCCCCATCTCATAAAAATAAAACTGGATAAAATCAGCAAAAAACGTTTTTAACATTTTTAAACATCCGTATTTCGGCGAGAAAAGTGGCAGCAAGCAGTCAAGTTCACGGATATCAAATAAAGATTTTAAAACATTCAACTCTTAAATTTAATAAATTAAAGCAACTGTTGAAAATTAGTTAAATTGAGAAATGTGTCAAATTCAAAAAACCAAATAATGAAAGAACCGAAACTCATATCTTTCAAAAGCTAAATTCTAAATATTAAAAGAATATAGGTCAAAAATATTTAATGATAAAAACAGCTACCTTAAAAAACCTACGAGCTTAAAATATTGTGCGAAAGCGTTTTTAGGTTACAATCAGTGCCCATAGACATCGATTGTTCTCTGCCTTAGAATCCTCGGAAAGTTCGTTCTCTTTCACATGGTGCTTGAAAGAAAATGACAATATTTTAAACTAATAAGTTTTTAAGGTAGCTGTTTTAATCAATACGTGAAATTTAATTTTTTAAGCATTTAAATGAGAAAAAAAAATGCCTATTTCATCACACATAACTACATTTCGTCAATGCAAAATTAACAAAGATTTTTATGCCAATGTTTTCAAGTTCGCGTGAAAGAGAACCCGAAAACAAATGCCTCAGAAAATATACAGAAGAAAGTGCAATTCCTATCAGCATGCATAAATCTAAGCAAGAAGCATGCAGTTCTAAGTAAGCGTGCATACCCTGACTCTCAAAGCTTTCGAGAGAAATAAAAACCATATTAAACAGTTTTTAAAATATCTTACTCAACACAGGATATAGAATCACAAGATGATTCATCACTCATAGTTGTCAACATATTGGTCTTGTTATCCCTCTAAAATGTAGAGGGAAGGAGGGCAAAGGGGAAAAAGACATATCAGAGACTACAGAAGAAAGAATATAACAATGATATAGAAAGGTATATATAATACACAAACACATAAACATCAAGGGTGATTGCAACTCTATACTAACTACCCCCTTTCCCCCCTACTCTACTACCCCGACTTTCCAAAGTTTAATTTGAGATATTTCACCCACCCTCCCTAAAATTATATTACTTGCGCGTACAAATTGTTTTAAATTTAAAGATATAAGAATAATATCAAACACCAATTCCAAACGTATGCAGCAATAGATCTGTTTTATACGATTTATATACAAAAACGTTAATTAAAATCATAAATATACAAAATTTTACAAATTAAATTTAAATTTATTAAAAACTTAAAATTAATCTTAAGTTAGATTAATATTAAAGTTTTATTTTATTTTATTTTTTTAGTCGTTTGCTTAAAAAAGAACACATGAAAAAGCACAACTAAACACTGTTTAGGAAATATTTTATTAATTTCAGAAAAAGTGGTATGTGAAATTGAAATCTAAATGCTCACAATTTTGTTCTTTATATTTCCTCTTTCGAATTCAATCACCCCTGGATGTTAGTACACAAGAAAGTGAGTTATCTTAAAAAGAAAAAAAAAATTGAAAGAAAGAAAAGAAAAACGGGTTTAGCAATGTAGGCGGTTGCATGACTGGAAAATAAGTATAAAACCATTCAAAAATAATACTTTCAAAAAACAACTGACAATGAATTTCGGACAGATTTGAAATGACACAGGCATTAGTTACAAAACTAAAATGTGATTAAAAAAAAAAGGGATGCATTAAATTAGAGTGACAATTCTTAACTCTAGAAAGGATACTAAGATGTAGATGACTAACCCAAAGATCTATAAAAGCAACAGATAAAAATCCATATTAAATTTAAAATTCAAAGTACTTTACAAAGTAAAAACCTAGAATTAAAGGATACTGCAGTACACATAGTCAACCACCGGCCCGCGGGCCGGATGTAGCCCGCTCCGGCTTTTTATACAGGAACGCAAAACATACCAAACCCCATATAAAATAAGTGTAACCATTCAAAATCCCCTATAAATCCCAACTATAAGGCCCACAAGTTGGCTAACATCCTAAAGTCTGGCCCACGACTTTCCAAAGGTTGCTCATACCAGCTGTAGTACAAGGATAAACTCCCCGCAGTGGTCTGGGCGCTAAACTCCGTTCCTATAATAACTAGAGATGAGACGTTTCTTTCACTAAAAGTAACAGCCCGAGCCCGAAAGCCCGGGCTCGGGCTCTGTAATTCACAATTGCGTTCGGGCTCGTGAAAAATTTCTCCTTTATTGAACATACTCCTTGAAACACGTTTTAAAAAGTGATTCACGAGGAAAATAAAAGTACAGTCAACTCCGGTTATAGTGAACCTCTGGGGACCATCAAATTTCGTCCACTGTATCCGAAGTTCATTAAAACCCAAGTGTCTTCATGATGGATAGATACTGTATGTGAATTGGTACTAATGGTTTGTGTTCACTGTAGCCTTTGGTTCACTATAACCGGGTTTACTATAACCGGAGTTGACTGTACTTATAAAAAAAAAAATAGCGGCACTGGCACCTAGAAGGTGCGTTAGGCTCTTTGGATGTTTCAGAACGGCGGCTTATATTGATTAGTTAGTCATGAGATCCGACATTATTTGATAAGCATGTACATATAAAGAATTAGAAAGTGCATAGAGAGTTTGCAACTCTATTTGTCTTTAATTTGCACAAACGACAAAATTCATTGTATTCTATCAATGAATTTAATAATGTAAGTAATTGGATTTTTTTATCTTTAACTGAAATTTCGGGCTTGGGCTCCAACTTAAATAATATTGCTCGGGCTCGGATTAGAAGTCCTCGGGCTCGGGCGGGCCCGGGCTTCAAAAAATGAGCCCGAACTCATCTCTAATAAGAACACGGCAAGTGAAGCAGCATCCGGCTTGGCCAGTGCTTGGGAAGGTCAACTTCCTCTCGGCTCGACTGCTGTGGGATCGTGTACGCTAATGGGAACTGGTGCACGTAAAATCCGTCGTGGCTCCAATGTTCTCTGATGTTAAAAAGATACCTCTGGGAGTGCCGATTTCAGGGGGATAGTCCCTCCTCTGGAATTGGTTCAAAATTAGGAGACCCCGCGCTGAGTCGGACTTCTTCCCACTGGGGCTCATTAAAACATCGCCCGTCTATTTGGGGGATCTGGCACCGCCAGGCGGTTGCCAGAGGGCATTAGCAACAACACAAAGATAAACGAATGATTTTTTCCCCAAATGTTTCACTAAGCAGCATTCTCACAGACAAAATCTGGCGCACTTTTACTTATGATCTTGAAAATGTAGTCAAATGATTGCAGTGCTAAATATTAGATTCGAATTTCAAAGATTTCCCACGCAGCCTTCTCAAAACTATTCCGCAAATTTTTATTGTGACGGATCATTATTAAACTGTCACAATTTTTTAAAGATTCAAAACAAAAATCAACCCTGTACAGGCTTTAAAAAAAATCATAATTTTTATTGGAAAAAATCATTTAAATTAAAACGTCAGATTTTAATGATACTTAAATACATTACTAATTTTTTACTTAAAACTAAGAAAATTAAACAATTTCAAATTCCATGGTTTTTTTTTTTTTTTTTTTGGTTTTGTTTGTTTTTACTACAACTTTATATAAATTTCGTTAAACTGATCATTATTTAGAATGTCTTACACTTAACAAGAATAGAAATTTACGAAATGTTATAGCCAACTCTGATGTAATAAAATATGTAGTTTAATACTATTAAAAAATTATTGCTTAAAAATAATTTAAAATGTGAAGTAATGTGTGCAATTATATAATATAATTTTAAAAATACAGATTATTCAAATCTACTTTGTCACTGTTTTAAATACTTCTTTACATTATATTAAGTCTATTTTCTAAAACATTAAGTTTTTCTTTTAATTCTTTTTAGCTATATTAATGAATGAAAATGTTTAAGATATCGGTACAAAAATAGCATTAAAAATTATGAATTTATAAATTCAGGGATTTAAATTTTAAAAAATTAAAGTTTCGAAGCTTTTCAACACTAAGTCTAAATTGCAATTTAGAATGAACTAAGATTATGAAAAAATTCGTTCTATTCGAGCAGATGAATTAGTTGCACTTAACAACTAATGGATGATAAATGGTGTAAAAATAATGACAAAACTTTATTTTAACTATGTGTAGCAGTAATCTAATATATAAAATTCTCCTGTCCCAGTGTTAGTCACCTAACTTCTCCGAAACCACTCGACCAATTTTAAGGAAATTTTCTATGTATATTCGTTAGGTCATAGAATATGTTTTTAACTATGTCTCATACCCCTAAGTCATAAGGGCGGTCCACCCCAAAATGTTTAGCCCCCGAGTGCTATTCATTTCAATCAGGATTTCTGTGTAGACATTAGCGTGTCGAGTCACTTTTCAAATGTGTTTGCCAGATAATGTGGAGAGGGGGGGGGGAGTTAATAAAATGTTGAAAGTCGCACAAGGTTTGCAATTTTTGATAATGGATCGCTAAATGTGGTGCCAAAACGCGACAATTTATTATAAATACATTTCGCGTATAGTTAGAAAACGCCTGGCGTATATTGTAAAAGAGTTTTATTAGGCGATTTTAATATAGATTTCTATTCCGAAGAAGTTCTCTGTGGAACAAGAAAGGAAAACACGGTACAATCGTAATAAATATATATATAATTTATTGAGAATTTCTAGACCTGTTGCCTATGCTTACTACTCAGGGGTATGGCAGGGATTCTACATCAAAATCTATCCACCATCATTCTTTTACATTGCGTTGCGCTGGATTCATCACCGTGTAAAAAGAAATTAATGTATGTTTTCATTCTATTGCACACTGACTTAAAATATCAAATTATACACTTAGCAATTTCAAAAAAATAAATTTTAGAACTTTGGAGAAATAAAAATAAACAAATTTACAACTTTATTTTAGTACTTTTAAGAATAGTGTACTAATTACATTAATTCTTGTGTACTACAGATAATTTGAACAATTTATAAAACATTAGAAAATTCATAAATTTTACAAATTTTAAATTTGATAAAAATAGATTTTTGAAAAAACCATGATTTAACTCATTCAAATCATGATTTAAATCGCCAAACCCCGATCCCAGAACGCCCTGAAGATTTAAAACGAAATACCGTAAATAAGAATACGCGAAATTATTTTTAAGCTGCTGAAAATAAAATTCCGACGGCAAATTCGATTTTTTGAGCTGAACTCGCTAGCAGAACTATACCCAAGCCATAAATTGCACTTGACAAATGAGATTAAGAATTCAATCAAGTGCACAATCAAAGCTGGGAAAACAAAGAAATAAAATAATTTTACGCAAGTGGTCTCTAACCACGTACGCGGCGTGACAATATTCCGGAATGAAATTCGTCGAATGAAAATAAGTGTCGCAAGGTCAACTTTCACTTTCGTCATACAACACAACATAAGACAAGATTTCTAGTATTTACTCAGATACCATCGCTGATTACGTGGAGAAATATCGCAGCTGAGCTGTTTCGGCAAACAAGCATTAAAAAACAAATGTGGGAGGAAAGAAAGTTCTCGCAACTTTCACATTAACGACTGCATGTTAGTAATACTCCCAAATTTACACCGCATTTCTGATTGAATACTGGTAACATTAATTACAGGTAATTTTCTAGTGATGTAAAAAATTAAATAGTCAATTTTTTAAAAAAGCACTATTCTATTTTCTAGTTTTTTCACTTGCGTAATACTTTTAATGAATACCAAAATAAAAAATTTATCAGGATGACCAAATCCCTGTTTGGTCCCCCCTAGAATAGCTATGACATGAAAACAGACATTCCTAGGGAGACTTCTAGAAGGCAGATAAAGATTGGAAAAGTAAGAAATAATAAAAACAAAACCTGCCCTTTCTAATTACCAAATTAGTCGACTGGAACAAAGGAAAAGTCGACAAATATTTGAAAACAGTATCATAAAATGGTATTTTTTAACTAAGAAGTATCACAACCTTAAAAGTGCCTAACTTTAAAAGTAGTAAGTCTCCTTTTTAGTTGCTGGTAGACACCCTGCAACGACGAGAACATTTCCAGGTACGTAAACTTTAAAAGTTATATTTAGCCTCTTAAAAGTAATCGAAAGATAATTTTTTCATAGAAGTGAGAAAACGGAAAATGAATTACTAAGGATTACATAAACTTGATAAACATTTTTAAGCTACGCAATCTAATCTCCAAAGTAGTCTAAAATGTTTAGATATTGTATAATGGGCAGTCAAATGAAAACGGGACTGACAATATAACAGACTTTGAGTGCACTTAGTAACGTAGACACGTGTTTGCATAGAAGTGTCCTCTATTGAGAGTCCCGAGGAACAGCGCGAACGTTCAATGCCGTGCTATTTGTCTGTTAAACGCATTCGAAGTAGCAACGAGGCATGTGTGCGTCCAACGTCACGATTGAAGTCGTGGCCCAGGCAGCACAAAGATGTTCTCTGAACATTATTAACGTTTAAATAACGTTCTCAAGTCTTTGTGGTGCCTGGAGAAAGAACAGTTATATGCAGCCTTTTTTTTTTTTTTTTTTTTTTTTTAACTGCGCCACAATTATAGCACTGCTGTATGTGAAAACTTAGCAAAATTTGAAGGCGCAATCGAGTCCAGGCGCCCAGGAATATTGTCGGACGGTCTTCGTACTGTTTCAGGATAATGCCAACACACATATTTTCAAGGCTACTTAGACTGAAAATCCTGCTAAAGTAGTGTTGGGAAGCCCATTTAATTAAAATCTCCCCAGGCCCAGATTTACAAATTTTTAAAACCCTCAAAATAGACATTTGTGGCGGTTTATTTGTTCGGACTAAGAGGTGCACGCTATGGTACAATTATGGTTCCACGTGCAATTGCAAACTTTTTTTTTTATGAAGGCATTGACCGTCTTCTCTTACAGTGGAATAAACTGTCTTAACAGTTACAGCGGTACTTTTGAAATAATTAATAGTTTAATTACTCTCCCCCCCCCCTCCCAGTCCCTTTTCATTTGACTGCCCCTTATTGATTCAATTTTCATAACTTCCCACACTGCTTTTTCAAGACTTCATTTATGTTGTGAAAATCCATTACTACAAATACACACTTCACTTTAATTAAACACAAAACTCTTATTTGCAACTGACAAAATATTACAAAGACCATTATTTGGAATTAAACTGTCTTCAAGTAGACTTTCACATGCAAATCTCTTATGGAAACTTTACCAATCGTAACATAAAATAAAAGAACGGATTTCGTTAAATAAAAGGTTTTAAATGAAAGCAGCTACGTGAAGGTATGATGAGTACGTGCAGGTAAATAACCGGAACAACTTCCAAGGAATCCCCTGACCTTGTATTACGCTACTTCAGGCACGCACTCTTTGGAACTAGTCTGGCAGAGACCGCTATTCCTAATTCATAAAAGAACCAGATTTGAAACAACTATTATCTGCGGTTCTATTTTTTAAAAGCGCGTCTGGCGGAGTGACCCAAATGTTTATTCAAAAGAAAGAGTAGAGATGTAAATTTTGAAAAATGTTTTATGCATAAGTTTGTCATGAAACTCACCTTGTGACACCAAAGATCCTTCATTTTTTAGAACACAATTTACACAGAGAATTTCTCCAAGCTTCTTTAGGAATGTTTTCTAATGCAAATAACTAAATCAAGCTAACTAAAGCATTTTTGGTGCTAAAAAACTGAATAATAAAGTTTACAAAATAATTTGCAGGAAAAGGAGGTAGTACTCCAGACAATCTAGAAATAAACTGTAAATATAGACAAGGCTCTTCAAACTAAAAACAATATAAAATCAAAATATTTCCAATTTTATTTCATTGTATAAAGAGCTTCCCCCCCCCCCTTCCTAAAATGTCCACTATAGAGCTGTGCATGGAAAAAACAAAAAATTCTACGCAAAATTACATTAAGAACTTTTATAAACGAATCATCTTTGGCGAGTAAAATCCAACGTTGTGCAATATCAAACCAAAATTTTTTGTTGGAGATATTGAGAAAAGAAAGTTATTTTACTGATCGATGATTCTGATTTTGGGATTTCTTAGTCAATACAGTGGAGCATAAGGGAGAATTCAAAGGGGGGCAGAATTGGCTCAAGTAGTTTGGCCATCCTGTATAAAAATAGAAAATGTTTCCGAATATTTGGAATTTTCCAGCAATTAAAAGACACTTCCTATATTCGAATAAACTAATTTGTTCTCTCAATAAGTTTTTATGATAAGTATTTTAAATTTATAGAACAATGAAGTTTAGTTGACAAAGAATTTTAAATATCTTGTTATCTAAATTATCAACAAATATTCATAGTAGGTATACGATTAGCTTGGTACACTGCTACTTTAGATTTACGATGTAGTGGATACAAAAATAGTGTACCATGTAAATATCGCATTCATGTTCGTGTCTTCATTGTTAAGGTAAAGCACACTAGGGCTATCTGCTAAAGGGAGAAATGCCTTGGGTGGAGGACTTTCAACAAGATTCTAAAGCTTGTACACTATGTTTACGATTTTTTTCGATGCGCAGTTTTAGACATCCCACTAGGAGGGGGGGGGGGGGATGTACTTAAAAAATCATTCAATGTCTACTTTGGAATAACTGAAATGGGTTGTTTAAGAATATAATACTCGTCTCGATAGAATTTTCAAAGACATAGGAATACTAAGCTACATGGGCGCCGGTAGAATATTTTCTAGCGGGGGGGGGCAAAGACTACTCCAGGGGGGGGGCAAATACTACTCGGGGGCAAAGACTACTTCAACGTATGGTCACCATGTTGGAAAGAGCAAAAAAGCAAAGGGAAACACTGCATACAAAAATCCAGGGGGGGGCATTTCCCCCCTTGCACTATGCTGCCGGCGCCCATGCTAAGCTACGTAGTAAACAGATACTAATCTTCGCCTCTTTCACATTAAATTAATACTTTACCACGCAATTGCGTTCGTACGCATACAGAGAAAAAAGGAGTCAAAGAAAAAATTCATAAATACAAAAAAAAAAAGAAAAAGAAAAGAAAAAATAATGCTGTCAAAGAAAAGGTTTAACACTATTTCTCCACCCTGAAATAAAAGCTTATCTAAGAAAATAAACCCAAAAAGAATACTAATAAGAAAATAAAATAAACTTTGTATTAAAAAGAGAAACACGTGCGCAAACTTTACTACGATGAAAGATTACGGAAACAAAAAAAAGACTTCTTAAAGGATGACTTCGAACGAGAAGTGCATTTTTTATAAACAAAAATATTTTTACCCGTGACTGACGTTATTATAACCTTATAGGAAAATATTTAATAGGCATACTAATTAACTACTAAAAGGGTAACCATAAAATTCTGTTTCGCAGTAATTTAGATATGTAAGCTTCAAACGAAAATAACACTAACAGCATAACTAAAAAAATAAGCTAGGTATCGAAACATGCACTCCTTCCAACCCACTTTATTCGATATATAAAAGTAAAAAGTGTTGGTAAAATACAACTAACACAAATTTCTTATAGTAGCTACAGATTTTGCATACAAGAAATGTAGGCAAAACAATCGACAGAAAATTTTTAATTTCGGGATTTTTCTAGAAAGCCTGTCTTTCGTTTGAAAGACAGGCTTCGATTAAAGCCATTTAATATTTTCATTGATGCATTGAGACACTAGTGCATAATCACAAACCAGTTTCGGCAAAATTTCATCCCAGCCCCTTTAGAGGAGAATGAAGTTAAAAATTAGCTCCAAGTAAATTATACTATTTCAAACCTATCTGGGTATCAAATGTTTATGACCTCTTCGTTCTCGATCTGGAGCGATTTTATCAACTGACTTGTCCATTGGCGGTTACGGCCAATATACGACACACTTTTTTAGGATTTTTCGAAAGGTTATGTTCGGTTCGACGAGGGTATCCCTAAAACAGCAGAAAGCCAACTGGCAGAGTACGAACAGAGGTCGAAGCTGAAAATTCTTTTTCTCTCGTGTCGGTCAGTCAATTTGCTTAAGTGAATCATTTTTACAGTACTTTATCTGCAGATTCATAACAGTTAGGGGAAACAAAAAAAAAGGGGGGGGATCATTTATCAAACTTATCCAGTCCCGCCTCCTATCGAAAAGATGAAGATTTGATAAGATGCGAAGCATTGGCAGTGTAAACTTATGCAACTGTTTACAAAGACTGATTTTTCTTTTTGTTATCAAGGCCTAAAAAGTAAAACGATAAACAAGACTAAAGCCCAGAATTTCTCAAAAAGTAGAAAACACATTAACCAACAGTTAAGATAAATATTTTGAAAAACTTACATGTAAAAACAAAGCCAAATGTGTCCCACATAATCGATTTCTATCACAAAAGACAAAGTGATAATCCCAACCAGGGGCGTAACCAGAAATTTCTCATGGGGGGGGGGGGGGTGTACGACTACTACAACTCATATGTATACGTGTGTGTGATAATGTAGTGAAGAATATACATTTTGTATGGCAAAAAATTCCTCATCGGGGTTACCCCCCTAAAACCCCCCCTTGGCTACGCCCCTGATCCCAACAATCAAAATGTTTTCTCAGCAAATAATTTCCTGTGCACCTTATGACGTTTTACACTGCATTGAGAATTTACTATAAAAAAATGTAAACATTAGGGTTGAGTGGGGGGAAATTGTGACACGTGGGAAAATGGGGTATATTGAAAAACGCCCTTTTTCGCTGTAAATTTTAGGTATTTATCTTAACAGCTTGATTTTAGGGCCTATTAAAATAAATACACCATTTTCACCCACCTGACTACCAATTTTTGCCATTCGTTTCAAATCACCATTCAGCCTACAAACTAAAGTGCAGTAACAATATATTTATTAATTTTATTCATTTATTTATTTTTAAATAGTACTGTATAAAAAGATCCTTTTTTGCTTAACACGATAATGCTCAAGAGTTGAAATTAAAGTCGCGTCGCAATAACAAACGTAAAATCCTTCTTGGTAAAAGTCTAGAATTTCAGCTCTGAAGGTTATCAACAACCAGGAGGTAAACAACTACTATGTTTACCTTCCAAGCTGACTGCAGGCGATGATACGATCTCTGCAGAAAACATGTTTACACTACACTATTTCAATCAAGTCAGTACGCGATCTGAATGGCATAATTTAAATCGAATAACAGACAAGTGCTTAAGCGAAACACGAGAAGAAAATGCACTAGCGAGTCTCATAGGATAATCTCCAACTCTCCACCCCCACTTTAAAATAAAACAAATCTAGACTGATATTTTAAAAATTAAATTTGTCTATGAGCAGCTACTTTTGAGTAAATCATTTTGAAAGTTGTGTATCCTGTGAACTGAATTCAATTAAGGCTTTTATCTCGATTCGCTTCATTCCAAATGAACAGAAAGCTTTAAAATGGGGAGAAAAAAAAATCCACAATACTTAAAATATATTAAATTTCCACCAAAATTTGTCGGATAGCTAGTCCTCTTAATAAAAGCAATCCAATTTATTTCGAAAGACAGCTCACAAATTGAGTCTATCCGAACTCGTGCGCTTGAAGATTGCCTTTCAAGAGAAAACTGGCCACATTTCTATATTGAATGGCCGCAGACACAAAAACTTCCATATGGCAGAAATACAATAAACAATACCAGACAAAATGTCAGTCACAACCACTTTTTTACTTTCCGAACATGTACCATGTAAGGAAAGTATTGTAATCATGAAAAAATTCGACTTCGAGATTTTGGTGTTTTTACTCGTTTTGAGGGCTTCTGAATCCATTTATGCTATTTTTACGAGATGTATGTATGTATGTGTGTATGTGTGTGTGTATGTGAGTGAACACGATAGCTCCTGAACGGAGCATTCGATTGAGCTCAAATTGGATATATGTCATAAACCACCGTCACAATACCGGTATTGATTTTGGTGTGTATAGGACTTGTAGTTCTCTTAAAGGGCTACGACAAAACTTTCTTTTATGTTATGGCATAATGGCATATGGGGAGAAATTCTTGAAAGTGCGCAAGCGTTTAAACGGTGCATTCGATTGAGTTTCAATTTGGTATATATGTTTGAATTATTCATCGATTAAAATTTATTTAAGTGTTTGGTAATGATCTTAATCGTAAGTGTTCGGAAAGTCGAGTGGAGTCACTCCAGATTTTTTATAATATACGAAGTAGTAACTATGTTCACCCAGTAGCACAGTAATAAATTCAGTTACATCCCCACAGCAGCAATTACTGAAAGACCTTTTAAAAAATACACTGGGGGCCTCTTAGCACCAAAACTGGAACTAAATAAATAACAGAATATCTCATCTTAAACAAGGTTCTCTTTTGTCTGGTTTAAATCTATGTGTGGTTAAAAGAAAAAACATTCGTTTAAACCATTTTCCCCCAATTTTTTCTAACCATAGAAAATTTTCCAAAATGCATTAGAGATGTTATAAGGTTGATAATATTTAATACTTTCTCTTGTTTGCAAAATAAAGTGGTTGAAACATTCAGTTTAGTAGCAAGCTACATAAATTGTTAAAAAATGTACAGTTCAATTTTTAATAATTCTTTTATTTGTATATTATCATTCTTGTCTATATTAGATAACTTGTGTATTTAAAAAAGTCAAAATACAAACTTAATTTCATAGCTTTAATAACTTTATTTTTTTTAATCGGGAATGAAATTAGTTAGCAAAGACGTAAATAACGAGCAGAAATTAAACTACTGCATAAAATATTCCATATCATAATAGTGTGTCTAGCTATATGAAATTTGATAAATTATTCCCTATTAGTCTTATTGAATTAGATAAAACAAGTTCAAAAAAATTTAAAACATTTAGATATTTTGAATGATAAAGGCATTTATGCAGTTATCAATAAATATTTATAAGTACTTAGTAGTTAATAGAGAAAACTAAATTTCAAAAGAATCTGTTACTTCAATGTCGAAAATAGGATCACACTGCCAAAAAGCTTGAATACCACTGACCCAACTGTACCAAGTTATACTAGGTTGAGCTTGAGATAAGAAAGGCTCAATGCTGGTCCAAACCAGACTGGGTTCTCACTATTGGGTTCAGGCTCGGGCTTGTGAGAAATTTCTCTTTTATTTCTTGTAAATAATTTTTTATTTTAATGATACATCATTTTCGGAGAATTAGTGTACTTATTTTATAAAAAATAAAATGGACGAACAAGAGCACCTATTAGGTAGTGAACCTCTGCAGATATTTCAGAGCAATAGTTTATTGAGTAGTTAGTAATGAGATTGAACATATGTTCATTAATGAATGCATGTCATTTTTGTCTCTGGAGAAACAGAAGAAATGTCAAACACTTTATTCATGACATCAATCCTGTTAGTAAAACTGATATTCTAGCAATAAAATAATTGTCTTTCATTTATTAATTAACTCATTTCCGGCTGGGGTTCTGACTTAATATCTTTCAGGTTCAGGTATGGACTGATTAAAAGAGCTATGGCTTTGCTTCAAAACATGAGCTCAAACTCATCCCTAATACATAACCCATTTCGTGTAAAGAGGCGCGGGGGGGGGGGGGGGGGGGGTAAACAGAACTTTTAAAATTCAGATATCCTAAATCCTACAAGTCCGTTTCCTGCAGATTCCTCCAGGCCTTTCCTCCCTCTGACCACATCCCTGTAAAGGATTTATAATAGTCTACCTTTTACTATTTCACCCCAAAAGTTAACTTTTATTTCTTGTAATCTCCCATTAATACACAACCTAAATTGTAACGGATCTAATTGAATTTCAATTTTAGTTATTTTTATACATTACCAAAATTTCATAGTTTAAAGAAATAAATACCAAATTAATTTATTTGCTTTAAGTTTTTTTTAATTTAAAAAATTCAGAATCTCAAAACTTTGAAAAATATCTGCAAAACGTTCCGTTTACATTACTGTCAGATTTTCACAGAAAGCGAATAGCAAATACAGTACAAACGGCCACAAAAAGTTGTTTTCGTGGCAAATGGAATATGCATTTGAATGGTAACAAAACTATCTACTCAAAGCGCTTAAAAAAAAAAAAAAAAAAAAAAATTATATATTAATAGATTTCAAATGAGAATCACAGCATTCAAGCGCGACTGGAAAAACGCCAAAACAGAGGTATGAAAATAAAACGTCAAATTCAGAGCGTAAAGAAAGCTTTTAACCTGAAAATATGCCAATACGCTTGAGTATACAACGTGGAATTATTTTCTAAATATTCAAAAGTAAATATGTGTAATTGAACTTGCCTATTACTTCTTATGTGTGTTTTTTACAAAGTTTTTTAATTACTTTGTGCCAGATAATATTGCTTTACACGTTTTGCCGCAATAAACTCAATATAATTCGAAAGCTAATAATTATTTAGAAATACTATTTAACGATTTGCCTTGTTACAAATTTATTAAGCTTACTTTAGAAAAAATTTGGAGTATGATAAATAAGAGAAAGTACTGATGACTGAAAATCTGCTATTAAGAATTTACTTATAATTTGGGTTATATTTTCGAATGTCAATAGAGAAAGCCGTTCTAAACTCCGTTTAGCCATATGAAACGCTTCACTTTGAGCTGGTTCAAAATTAGAAACTCCCATACAAGGACAGATTTTTTTAAAAAATCGGGGAAAGAGACAAAAAAAATAAATATCAATTCAGAATTTCAAGAAATACATCCGTTATTTTTAGAAAAGTCTTAATTTATCTAGTGTAAATATATCTCGAAAGGGGTTCGCGCCCCCTGGGACTACCCACTGGATTCGACCTTGATCTTATCGAAGGTGATGTTGGTCCACTTATTCGGTGAACACGCTGTAAAAAGAACGACTGCCTTTTCGGAAATCAATGCATAGGGGCAAGTGTCAGCCATTTGGGGGGAAAAAAAAACAGTTTCAAATTGGGAAAATTTTTTACTTTGAAAAACGATTTATCAGCTCGCAATAATTATCTTAAAACGCAAGTTTTTCCCTGAATGATAACATCTTGCAACATTCTGGCGAGTCTCTTTAGTTGGCAGAGGGAGCTGATGGTCTACGATCTTAATCTTCTTTTATCAGATAATATTTCTGACTCCTTAAACCAGGATGAATATTATTGGATGGCTCCATGAATAAAGTAAAACTAAAAGCTTAGTCCAGTTTCTAACGGTTTCATTATCTCAGGCATTTCAGCATAGTTTCATAAATTCCAACTACCAATTATTTCAATAACGTATGATCGTAACGTGATACAAACGTCGCATAAACGGCGAAGTGTCTGTTTAAAATATACTAAATGTAAAACTGGCTTGCATTTATGCTACTTTTCGCAGAAAAGCCCCTCAAAACCATAAACAGCAAATCCAACCAACGTTTAGAGGTTGTTTCTGCTGTTCTGCACGATCAACTGAGCTACTGAGGCCGAAGAACCTTTAAATATCTAACAATCTATTGAATGTAAGGGAGAAAAATAAAAACATTTCTATTTAACAATTTCCGTTTAAACAGATTTTTTAATTACAAGATTCTAAATAGTAAAAGGGGAAACCATCACCTCCCCGCCTAAAATAAAATCGTACGGGTGTTTATAACTGAAATTTATCGGAACTTTATGCCTGAAATTTTCACACACAGTACTTTTTCATTATTTTTATTGACCGATTCTTGTACTAGTTCTTTTAACTATCTATTACGGGTACAGTACTTCGATAGCGTACTGTACTGAATTTGTGTGTATGGAGAAAACATTTTATTTGTTGAAAAAAATAAACATTCAAATGGCCATTTGCATTCAAAATTACACTAAAATGTAAGATTTTAACACATTTTTTTTTTACAGTTTTTCAAATTGCGGAGCCCCTTTTTAAATCGCATGTGTGCGACCGCACACGTCACACAAGCCTTAGGCCAGCTCTAGTACCGACACTAATAAAATTTTTACTTAAATAATGCCCATTTGTTTACCAACACAGTAGTATAAAAAAATTTATCCATACTTTCAAAGTTACTATAATTTAACAATTCCAAAGGCAAGATTCATTTAAATTTCTTAGAAATAGTCATCCAATTTTTCAGAATTTAACTAATTTTTCAATTTTCAATGTTTGGTATACATGAAAGTAGCTTTTTTAAACTAAGAACAACTGATGCAAGAAAATCGTATCATTAAAATAATATATTAACAAAAAAGCAAACACTACTGATACAACACTTGTGAATATTTTTCTAGTGAATGCTGTTTTTCACCCTTGAGATTGATACTGGACTTTAATCATACGAAGTACTTAAGGCTGATAACTGAAAAAATGTTTTGCAACTAACTTTTAGATCAGAATTTTGAAACATCCATAAGGAAAAAGTTCAGTTTTTGGAGAGATACCAGTTTTGTATAAAACCGTAAAGTGCTTAAAGGTTCGCTGAAAAGTAATCAAAAGAGAATGCAAAAACTATAATGCGAACATTGTTAGGGCAACAAAGAAAAATTGCATCATTTTTAAAACAAAATACTTTTAGTAAGGTTTTAATTGTCGGATCAAAGAGTAATAACGTGTCTCTTACTTCTATAGTTGTAATACAAAACAAGGTTTACCAATTCCCTTTGATCATATATTTAAATATATACATACACACACACCAAATATTTGTACACTGCAATTAGGACGAGAAAAAAAAAATCCTTAGTTCTGAAGTAAGACCCAATTCAATTACCTTTCGTGAAAAATCCTAACATATCTTAAGTGAATAAAAGTACGTTAGGAAAAAAAAAAAAAAAAATAGGGCTATATGTATGCATACGGTCATGGCAGTCGTAACCTATGGGGATGTCCTCACCTATTATTTTGTCTTATTGATCTTAATTTTGTTAAACATAGGGAAAAGAACGCATTTTGTTAACTTCCCCCCCCCCAACCCATCCCAAATAACCAGCAGGTTGTAACACTTGTACATGTGGTGTCTTAATTACTGACAGGGTAATGATAATTTTCAATAGAACAGGTACAAATGAGTAATCCCTATTTATTGATACAACAATTTTTCCTTAATCTGCAACAGTGAGAAAATTCAAGAGTAAAAAGTAATTTTCTATTTCACCCCCCCCCCCCACAAATTGAGTCATTTTACATTAATTCAATAGATCAAAATGTTTAAGATAAGCAAATTACAAAAGATCACTAAACTTTATTACAGACAAAAATATAACAAAAGTAATAACTTGTCAGTTTAAAATATTTTTGATAATTTTAACTTTTTAAAGCAGTTTAGTAAAAAGTTCATTGAATGATATCTAGATAATTGCAAAAGTTAAGTTATTTCAACTAAGTACCAGACATAAATTAATGACTTGAAATATTTAACAATAATAGTTCCGTCTGGTTTACAGAGGAAGATTATATTGCCAACGGTTCTAATGCAAGAAATTTCATCTGGGAATCCCAGAGTAGCTCAGCATTAGCACATCTGCACGTTAAGCAGCAGTCCTGGTTTTGATCCCAGCTCTGGAATTTTTCACATAGTTGGTAAAAAACAAATTAATCAGCCTAAACACGCCAACTTGCCTAATATTTAATAAAAATTTTAGTTTAATAAAGCCAATATCTTCAATACACGTGTAACATATTCTCAAACTGTTCAATAATGAAAAAAACATTACAGGCTTTTCCAAGTTTTATTGTAGTCAGAATCATCAGTAATTCAATTTATTAACATCAATCTACAATTAAACAAGAATTACGGAAACAGCTTATACCTATAAAACAAGTTACGTATAATCAAAACAGTAAGATATACTCACAAGCATTGCTACCTGGCGATTATGGGGAGAGAACAAAATATGCTCTTTTCACTTTATTAACAATTACAATTAAAAAAGCAAAATATTGGCAAGGACACATCGTCGTAGGTTGCAAGCCTCGTAGGTCACTTCAATATTAATTTGGAAAGAAGGAAATTTCATTTGTAGTTGGGACATAAAATATTATGCTATTAGTTTGAAAGAATATCACAACCTATCCTATAGAATATTTCTAATCTTAATCAGTTTTAAATATGTTTCCTAATATTTTTGTAAAATTTTTAAATTTTATCTAGTACTTTTATTGAATAGCATTAACACTAAAACTGCAACATTTAACTAAAGCATGCAAGGCATGAATACAGTCCTAATGTAGTCTGAATAATATGCGACAGATACAAAATTCATTGTTAGTGTTAAGTACTGCTGCTGCTAATTAATGCTGGAAAATATGTGCCAATTTAAATGCTGGAAATAGGGGAGAGTAGCTCACCTTAAGATACTGTACACCTCAGGTCAGGAATCTTTTGCCCTAGATTTTGAATAAACTCTTAGCTTTTGCAGATAGCTAGTACAATTTAACTTTCAGATATCTTTTGATTCTATTGACAAAGTAGGTGAGAATTTATTAAGATTGTTATTTTGCAAACATGTCTAGTGACTTTCATGTAAAAGATTGATGAGTTATAAAGTGGAATTTTAATGAAAATATTTTGAAATAAAAAAAAAGTAATGTAATGACATAAGACTTCTTAAAAAAAACTGATGTACTGAAAAAATAGGTCTAGTGCTAAGCTTAACAGAAAGGCATTCTAAAATTTCATAGTGGGTGCATGATTCATCTCGGGTAGGAGGAGGTGAGGCATCTTATGACACAAGATATGTGACTTTTATTCAAAAAATTTTAACACAATGATTGTGGGAGATTTTGTCCATCTTTCTTATAACAAATTAAAATTTGGATTACATTCTTTAAACTCAGCTAAAACACCTTGCCCAGATGAGGTGTATTTATACATTTTACGAGCACCTTTTTCATTACAATAGCTCCTTTATTCAATTGTTTAATCTACTTAACTAAAAAAACTACTTCCTTTCTCTAAATGGAAAACTGAAGAATTGTTCTACTTTCCTGAGCCTGGGAAGGAACCTTCTGAACCTCTTTTATGTCCAACAGATCTTTCACCTTCTCTTGCAAAAAAACTGCTTTTCAATCAAGGAAAAACTGAAACTTAAGTCTAAATAGATTTAAATCAGCATCTGTGCCATTAGAAATTACATGTGTTGTTGGCTTTAGTGCTATGCCTGATTTTGAAGTATGCATCACACATAGATACGAAGAGTTCAAATACTCATGTTAATTAGCTCATGGCATTAATAACCTATGGGTTTAATATCATGGTTGACCTCGTCCAGAGGCTTTTACAGCCTCTGGACGAGGCCCATAGATTAGAGGAGTAGTTAGATTATCTAACAAATATTTGAGACTGGCATCAGCTGTAAACTATCGTATAGGGTCAACTGTCAGTTCTCCATGAACCTGTTACCAAATTTGCTGGTAAAAGATCTGTAGTTGCCTTAAAGGACATAGGGAAAGAAGGAGATTAATATGAGTTAATTTTTTTGAGAAGATTGGATCAATCATTGACATTTATTTATCTCAAAAGAGGGATAAATCACACATGAACTCAAATGACATTTTAAAAGAACCAGAGCAAACTACCAAACATTCTTCGAGTTTGATATTTGATTCCCAGCAATTTAATAATGAATACAAAATTTATCGATTAAATTTGCATGTACATACTTCCAGCTAATAAAATGAAGCTTTGTAAACAATATTTGAAAATATTAATTTACAGTAATTATACTTATGTAAAGATGCTTTTTTCCTGAAAAAACAAATCCAAGTACATTGTAAAGCAATTACTGAACTTCTGCATCCATTTTCACCTGCCTCAAGGTACCCCACCCAGTGGCACACCTTGCGGCAAAACACAAATTTACTAAAATGTTAATTTTTCTATAATGATATAAGATTAAAACCTTTTTCATAATGTAGGTAGAGGCTAAAAGAGTGACAGGTAAAATTTTGACAGTAATTGATCATTATAAACAAAATAGAAAAAATGTATTGCAAGATGTGCAACTCTCCCCAACCAACAAAAATAAGTTTCGAAAACACTACTAAACCGTGAATGAAGGGAGCATGTCTATTCTGTCTGTCCATTACCATTAATATATAGACTTCCCACCCCTAGAATGGACTAAAGAATAAACACTAATACTTATAAATTGAAGAGTACAAGACTAAGAAATAAGGAAGGCTGACCAGTGGGTGAACAAACTCCGTGAATAAACATTTTGTACCATTTCTTGAAAATAAGGTTTGAAAAGTTTTTCAATCAACAAATTTAAACATACCTGCCTTCTATGCGAAAGAAAATTTCATAGTTTATCGTTTTCCCTGGTCACATGTCCTTCTCTTAAAAAAAAAAAAAAAAAAAGGAATAATTGTCATGTATTGTACTATGTTTCTTTACAGGGAATATAATGTAATCCAGTTCGCCGAGTGGTGATTAAAAAATCCTTACTTGCAAGCAAAACTTTACGTCTGCTACTAGCCACAGAGGTGAGTGATGCTTAACAGATGAGAAAATATTTAAGAACTGAGTAGGCAGTTGATAAAAAAAGCCAAAAGTGAGAGGAAATTACCGATTAATTTTGTTTATGACCAGACAAACTGAATGCATTCACTGAAAATTCTTAAACTTCTTAGGATTTGTCAATTACGTTACAAATATTTTTGCTGTTTCCTTTCAGTGTAAACAGCTAAAATAAATTTAAATCCTTCAGGGTTTTCATTACCGGAAAAGGGGGGGGGGAATGGGCGAGAATTTCTTACCCTTTCCTCTAAACAGAGCGATTTTTAAAAAATGGGCCAGAATTCTTTTACTGTAGATTTGGGTTGGATAAAGTATTTATAAATGGATATTTATCCCGCATCGGGTAAACGCCCAAATCAGGGTACTGATGATTTTTAATTATTTTTATTGCATGTAACTGGACTTCTAAGTCTAGGTCAGACATAGTTACATGCAATAAGTCACCCGGTACAAGAACAACCGTGTCCCCAAGACCCCAATCCCTCCCCCTTTTTCCCCCATCATTCATAGACTAAGTTCTCGAGAATACACTTAGTGTTAAACTTACATGTTCATAATTATTATTGTTATTATTGAGAAACCGAAGTGTGCGAACTTCTCGCAGTAATAATTTTTTAATGCAAGAAAAAAATGCAAGGTTCTAGTGCTGTAATCAAAACACTGTCCTTCATTCATACTGTACTATGAATGTGCCTTGAGGATTATTCAAAGCGGCAGGTGAAAAAGCCTTCTCAGCCACTGTGGCTGGTAGAAATTTTTCACTTTGGAGAGGGTTAATCCCAATAAATGAACAATGCAATGTTTGTTCATTTATTGTGCTGACCCCATCATGGCCAAGTGAATAAGACACCAAGTAAGTATGAAGGTCCTGCATACAGGCCTACCACTTTTATTTAAAAATTTTGGAGTTTGGGTCGATTTTCTTCAAATATAATGTGAATGCACATTAAAATCCATTAGAAATGTCCCCAACTGAAGCACCCTCACCACATAGGCAGATACCTTTCATATAGGCCAGTGATTTCCAAAGGGTCCAGGTGGACCCCCAGGGGTCCACGGGAGACTAGACAGGGGTGGGATTCACATTTTTTGACAAGATTTGGGAATATAGTAGAAATGTAGCAGCAAGGGGTCCACCGAATCCAGTAAAATTTTGTAAGTGGTCTACGAGGAAAAAAGTTTGGGAACCTGATATAGGCTCACCCACACAAACACACATGCACAGCTTTTTACTTGAACCACCCAAAAATCTCAAATCCAATAACTTAAAAGCTCCATTTTTTTGCATAGATTATGTACACATAGCAAATAAAGTGCTATGACAGATAAATATAAAAAGGCACAGTAGAAAAAAAAAATTTTTTTTTTTTAGATTGCGCATAAGTGTTCATTTACAGGTCAATTTACCTTATCTAAAAATCAAGAGTAAATGCTAATGCTCCTCAATCACATGCGATGTAATGATCTCCTACCAGACAATTTTGATATTAAAACTAACGATTAGATGTGTTACATTATGGGTCACAATTCTGTAGGTTATCAGGATTTACTAAATTATGTTTTCAAATTACTACTTGTGCTACTAAAAATTACATTTGTAACTAAACTATAATAAAATATTAAAAATGCAATACAGTTAAAATGACAGAAACAAGGTATTTTTATAGTTTATATGATATGAATTACATTATATGCACTATCAATAGTAAGATAACACTTGGATCATATTTTCAAAAGATAAACAATATTTTCTGGAATATAATACACGTTACACAGATATATATTCAATAAATATATATCCGCGTTTATATTTATCTACAGGTTGAATTTCTGCTATATAGTACCTCAAGATGCTCTTGAATTTTAAGAAATAGGGTATACCAAGACCATAAGACTATTCAGAATCGCACAGCAATGAAAGATCATGAACGTAGTAATCCCTGATATAGTAATCCCTTAACAAGCATCAGTTCTATTTCTTACGGTTTTGAACCATTGCATTACTCAAAACTGGATGCAATTCTTTAGCAAAAAGTAATTTCTAAAAGAAAAAAAGTCCGAAATCGCACCAATTCAAGCTTCTCTCAACGGATTATTAACGGATGTAACGATAACGTTGACGACCTTAAATTTTTATGAGTTTTGGCAATCCTGGTGTAATCTACTATTCCTTAAAATTTGAAATACATTTTGGGGGGCACCCTGTACATCCTATATATGTATATGAAAATAGAGGAAGCTATTACTTTTCCGTCAAAACAATATACCTGCAAAATATAGAGTTTTTAAATGTCTCACTAAGCCGCAAATATCATAAGCTTTTTTCTTGCAATTTTTAAATAAAATTTCCATAGTGCGAAACGTAATTACTTACCGTCTTACTCCTAATAAAACTTTTGGCATTTTTAATTGTTTATAGTTCTACACTCCAAAAAATTACCCTTGAAACTACTAAGATATTCATTCAGCTTTAAAGCATTAAACAAATTGGTTTCAGGCAGTCATAAAATATCAATTCAGTGCGACAGTCAAGACAACCACCGACTTTAAAACAGAAGCAGTAGAGAAACCAGAAAATTATCCAATCCAGACCAGACGGATCGGTTTAGAGTTGAGGTGAGTTGCAAACCACTTTTAAAAGATAGCCCTTTGTATTTTTACTATTATAATTATTAATCTAGATGAAATAAAAAGCATAGAACATGATATAAGATGGAATGAATTTTTTTACGTAACCTAATCTTTGAGTAGGAATATTAATTTTTAAAACGGGATCGATATCGTTTCTTTCGTCATCAAACGTTAACTTGCGTATTAGTGACGTCAAATAAGGCATTTTATCAAATAAAAACTTGTTTCAAAGAAGATTCTAGGCCTATTTAGTTGCATCATTCTTCAGATAAGATAATAATTTTATAAGAGATATTAAGAAAGATTTTTGTGATTATTTGTTGGAATGGATAGATGGTTGATATAAATTTGAAAGAGAATAATGATTTATTTGCTAGCATTAGAGTGATATTTTGTTCACTCCTAGTTTTTCTGTCCAACTGTTTTGGCGTGAAAGGTCTTTAAAATCACACACGGTTTCCAGTTTCCAGGCCAGAAAAGTGGACCATAAGGAAAAGGTCTAAGCATAGGCGCACCCACGGAGGGGGCTATGAGGAGGCTGAAGCCCCCCCTAAAGGTAGAAAGTTAGAAGTGAAAAGCTTTAAAAAGTGAAAATTGTCGCTAATGAATTATTATTTTTTTTCTTTCTTTTTTTAACTGTCTTCCACTTATTTCTAACCAAAAAAGACATTTATTTAAAAAGTTTTTAAATAAATGCTTACAGTTAGTTTATGAAACACTGTTAATCTTGGTTACAACGTCACTGAAAAGATCAGATAATTATTTATGTCTATATACCGAGTTACATTGCTTGTGGACTTATGTTCTATGGGACAGTGAAGTGGTACCGAATGTGTAGACGTTATAAGAGAGTTGTAACTAATCGAGGTCACTATAACCGAGTTCAGCAGTATTTGTATATGTCGCCCAGCCCTCCCTAAACTAAAATCCTGTGTGCGCCACTGGGTCTAAGGCTGGGATGCAGACTCTCTAATGACGGTCAATTAACCAATTTATTGACCGATTCTAGTTTTATTATTGGTCTAAAAAATGGAATCGGTCAATAAAACTGATTTATTGAGCCCCAGCCTAAATCGCCTTTTTTTTTTCATAATTATAAAACTATTAGTCTTAGCAACATAAACCTAGTCTCATTATTTAGCTTATTGTCAGCTCGCTCTTATGATATTGGGTTTTTGTGATAGCGCAGTGATTCTTTCGCGCGTTTATAGAGTTTATTTACACACATCGATTCAAATAAGTCGATTTCAGTCCGTGGTAGAGGCAGTCATAAATTTAAATCAGGGATATAGTTGGAAAGAGGGAGTTATGGGCCACGCATAGGTAGAGGTACCCCAATGTCCGACACCGACCAAGGGAGGCGGTTTCGGGAGCGTCTCAAAGATGAGCAACAGTGGCGGTGCCAGACTTTCTCAGACGGGAGGGCCATGTACCCCGACAGGGGGCCAATTAATAAACTTGCAAAATTTTATGTTTCAGTACCAGGGCCGTAACCAGGATGAAATGTTAGGTAGGGCTTTGAATCTAGTTTGGGGGGGGCGGAACAAACATAAGTATTAGTAGGCGGAAAGGGGGGGGGTTCAATTTTCACTTTTTTTTTTTTCTAGAGTATTTGCTTCAAAAAACACCGTGTTTTTAAAATATTTAACATTCATTATGTTAATAATTTTTTCATTGAGACTCCATTAAAAATATTCAAATGATATTTTGAGAGAATGCAGTATTGGATGTTGGTTAGAGTAATTTTTTGTACAACAATAATTCACAAGACGTAGTTACAGGGCCGTAGCTAGACCAGTAGCTGTAACAACGGCAACGCTGTAACGCCTTCAAATTACCCTAAATATAAATTTTTACCAATTTTCGACGATAATTTCCGGAGATATTGCGAATTATTTTTTGCGCGTTTTTAAGGGACTTTCTGCAAATTGAAAAACACCATTTGTAGGTTTCGAACTTTTCGCCTTTCATTAATTTCGCTCGCGAGAGTTAAAGGAAATAAATATTAGTTTCAAGGAAAATATTGTGGCCATCTCTCTTAAAGTTTTTTGTACTGAGAATATCAAGGGCAGACATTAGAATATTTAGTCAGTGGTCTAAATGACCCGTGAGTTCATAACTTCCTTGGTTCGTACACGATTTAAAGGAAAAATGCAAAACGACTGCTCACAATTTTAAAAATCTTTCAAATTTTGAAATTGTTATTGAGTAGTTCTCTTGAAGGCTCTCTTAGACAAGGTGAAATGTTGCCAGGAGTGAGAATCTGTTCTCTGCTGTTCTGACTATAAGCATGAGTGTTACTCAGCTACGGTCGAACTTGAAGGATGGTTTCATGATTGAAAATTTATTAGTTTGAATTTCATGTAAAAAACACAATTACCCTTCTGCCTACCCAATATTATCACTGTGTTTGTTATTTTACTTTCTTCATTTAATACTATCGTCTTCAATGTGCAATATTCTTATTAGACTTTTGGCGGTATTTTAATTTACAGTCAGATGAAAATTTAGACAGAAAAACGCGATTTAGAATGTTTTCTGAATGTTTGATAAAATATGGGGAAGTCCGAAGACCTAATGTTTCCAATATTAAAGAAGGCCAAATTCATGCCTGGAATGTTGAGGATGTTAGTTTTTCAGAAACAGGACGTTGTATTAGAAGACATGCATCAACTGCATCTAATTCTATACCCGGAAAATATTTTATTTGGGGGGATATGGTAGCGGACCCAACAATAGACGCTTTATAGAATCACCATCAAACTATAAAAACCACTAATTTATTTTTTTCAAAATTTGATATTTTTTTAATACCGCTACTTTTACTATGTTTTTGCACAAAAGAAATCTAATTTACGTTTATTTTAAGCAATATTCAAAAAATTGTCACTTAATAGATTTATATATGGCCCCTTAACTCATGAAAATGACATATTTTCGTTAATATAAATTAAACTACCGAACGTAAAAATTTGAAATTTTGCACGGCCATGTAATATTACTTTCTGCATCTATTTCCATCGAAATTTTCCTTGGTCGCTTTTCATAATTTTTTTTAATATTAATTTAGTAATTCATAATTCATATTAATATTTTATTAAAAATCATAATAACGGTAAATTACGTTTGGGTCGTTTAGTTCTTATAGTACGAATAAAAATAAGCTTCTTATTATATGAGATATGAATTAAAGTAGGAAAAAATATTTTAACACATTGGTCGCTTTTCATAACTCACTCATTTTCAGTTCAAATTTATTGAAAATTGGTATTCGGGGTTAAAATGAGCTAAATTTTTGAAATATGAAGTGAAATATTGGGGTTGCTATTGGGAAAAAGAAAAGTTGGTGCGAATTTTAGTATGTACATGGCCCCTTACGCAATTTTTATGCATAGTAAATTAAAGCGTACGTCAATCGTAAATGATTGGTATCTGTAACTTTGCTGTACGACGAACGACGGCCGAAAAAAGTACAAGTGAGCCTTTTATTCCGCAGCTGTACATTTTTCAATGCACTGTAAAATTTATCACATAACAGCAGAAAATTTACAAATCCGAAAACAAATTCGAATTAAAAACATAACGTCCTTAACATTTAAATCTACTTATAATTTCACTACAAAATATAATATAGTTGATGATTTCCTATGAATAACAGATCTAAATATTTTGAATAATTTTAAAAATTCTATATTTCTTTTGATCAAATTAATTCTTAGAGAAACTTTGAAAAAAAATTAAATTCTCCGCCCCCCCCCCCAAAAAAAAAAATTATACAAAACGAAAATTATACAAAAGAGTCCAAGATTTAGAATTTACGACATAGCTATAATTATTACAAATATAAATTATTATTAACAAAGTTAAACACTTTTTGTACAGTTGCAGCCGCCTGTACTTCTTTTCGTTTAACTGTTTGAAAAATATATTCAAATCTATATTTTTGCGCGCTGCTTTTCAAAAGCTAAAAGTATTAAATTTGAAAGTCTATTGTGACACATAGATTGTCTTTGTTGTCTGTTCAGTCTTGTAAGTACAGAAAATATTGACTCGCACAATGCTGTACTACAGCCAAAAGTTCTCACAGCAGCAAGGAGTCCGAAAAAGCAATTTTTTGCTTGCATATTTCAGCAAACTTATCCGTAGTCAGCACACTTAATTTTTTTAAAGAAATTTTTGACTACGATTACTTTTTCGGGTGCGGGGATTTTATTCTCTAATGTTTTTAAATATTGTTACGAATTTTCGGGCAACCCGCTGTTTTTGGGTTTAAAATTCGTGTTCTACGCGTTAAATAATAAAATTTTGCATTTTATTGCATCAAAATCGGTTAACTTGAATGCGAGATGTGGAGTTTAATGTTTTTCTATTGGTTTCTATGGGGTTTTCCAGAAATCTCGAGAAATATTGATGTTAGAACTTCACTAACCTCACTTTTGGGGACTTACTTTTGGCGCCAAATTTGGTGATATTTCGCCAAAAAAGTCGCCAACCTTGGCGACATTTCGCGCTATTTTTCGAATGGGGCCTTTAAAGTTGTTTTTTCTGCATTAAAACCACACAATAGCCTAATGATTCAGCTACATTTTTATGACGTAATCAAAAGTCCAGTTTTACGTGGAATCTTCGGGAGATACATTCTAAGTATTACCGACAAGTAGTACCGACCTAAGTAGTACCGACATTTTAAGTATTTGAAAGAGATATGTACTGAATGTACAGCTAAGTAAATAAGCATCTTCATTACATCACATTGCGAAAAAATTATTATCTCAAGATAATAAATATAAAAAAGAAAGCAATTTTCGTTAATTTTTCTACAATCATCAAAGTATAAACGTGATATAATAAATTTTAAAATCTCTAATTTTATCTTCTACTTATTGCGCACTTTGTATCACTTGCCCGTACAATGATACATACACTCAATCATACATTTTCAGACATCATCAACACACACACACAAGTAGTATATTCTTACACGCAAATGAAAGTATTTTTTAAATGGAATTTATCAGTTTTGTATGTATAACTGTAAAATATAGATTTTAGATTTACAAAGATTATAGATTTTAGATTTACAAAGATAGTTATACGTGTAATATAAATATATTTTATAGCTCAGTTATATGTGTTATGCGTTATATAATAGCTTGGATTTTTTTTATACATAAAATATTTTATTCAATTTCATAGCAGTGTATTTAAAACTTTTAATTGCATCAGTATGAAAAAAGCAGACTGAGGGAGTTTTGATTTAGACATTCTGAATTTCTGTGCACAATACAGTTAAACTAGCTCTCTTGAACAGAGTAATAGAAAATCTTGTTTTCTTTCTAATGGCCGAGTCAACGGCCTATAGTAGGCTTGACCAGTAGCATAGGCAGAAATTTTTCATGGGGGGGGTTACGATTACTGCAACTCATAAATATGTATACGTGTGTGGGACAAGGGAATGAAAAATAATACATTTTGTATGGCAAAAAATTCCTCACTGGGGGGTTATGACCCCCCTAACCCCCCCCCCCTTGGCTACGCCACTGGGCTTGACCGCTATAAGGACCGGGGATGTTGGTCATTTCATTACGGCCGGGCACCTAATAGGCATTCCGAAGTTGCCCTTATGACATGAGTGGTCTCCGAACCATTTCCAGATGAGAGACCTAGAACCTAGACTGGCTCTCCCAGAAGAATCGTTTAAACATGTAGTACATTAAAGGTAAAAAAACCACTTACCAAACAGCTATTTAAGAAAATACAAGATTCCCATGCTTGAAAATTAAACGTGACCAAGTCAGAACTCCCTGGAAATTCTCATTGCAAACATATATTTACAAGAGGGAAAATATGCCCTCTCATAAAAAAGCCCAATAGAAACGTCCCTTCCGTGCCTGAGAAAAGAAAAAAAAATTCAAAAATCAAACTGACCCACCGGATTTTTCGAAAAGTCATTTGTTTGTGTGAACCCTCTATTAGCGACTAGTCCCGGTTTTCTGTACGAAAAATTTTCTTGCATTTTTCAGGAAGTAAACAAAAACCACATTCTAAACCAGTCGCTCTACCGAAAATCGACAGCAGGTGCAAGTACGTGCACACATCAAGTACTACTAATCGTCCAGGTTAAAGAAGAGATATGTCTAAGAAACGAGTGATTTTACTGTTGGACCAGCGCACTGATATGATCCAGCCACGCAAAAAGGAAACTCGAAGAGGATGTTGGCGGCTACTTTTAGCTGTGGGAAACCCAGATATCAAATTTTAAAGCAAATAGTTTTTATTGTGGCAAATTCAGAATACACGAAGAATATGAGGATAAATCCTCTTTTGTTGCACGTAAAAAATAAAGTACACAGAAGTGCTCTCGGAGAGAGGAAAAAGAATGAAATAATCTAAAATTTCTAAATATTTTATTAAAATTTAAAAATATATAAACATCAAAAAGGCCCTTTTTAGGATGCATTCAGACCCTTTATTCAGGGCCGTAAGATCATCAGCAACCTCAGACGTGCCCTTGGTCCCTTATAGCAGTGTTTAGCTTTTTGGTGTTTGCTGCATTTATGAATTTCTTTTAGCATTAGTTCAAAGATATAACCTCTGAGCTGAAATGCAGGATCGTACGTGCTTTCAGTATTTATTCTAAAATTTAAATCAAGAAAAACGGGCAATTTGAAGAAAAAAAAGGGGGGGAAACTTGTGAACCTATTTTCAATTATTTTATAAGTATTCCATTAAGATCCACATGAGCAAATTATTAAATTATGAAATAAAGATACAATAAATTAAAGGCAGCCTGTTTCAGTGCGTCTTTATTCCCTACTACTCTCTGATTGAATTTTATTATTACATTCCATCTGCTTCTGTCTTTTAAAATTATAAGCTGATCGAAGTGGTTTTTTTTTTTTTTTTTTTTTTTTTTTTTTGGTTCTTTTTTTGAGCCAGTTATAACAGATAAATAAATAAAATAAAAAGATTTTGAGTACTGTAAATAAAAATTGTAAGTGTGCGTTTTTAAAATAAAATATATGCATTTAAAAATTTTTAAACTTCTAAAAATATTTTTAAAAAATCAGCTACATCAAACGTTAAACTTTTATTAATTTAAATTTAATCCCTTAAAAGATTAAGAAAATTTAAAATGTGCTCTTGAAGAAAACATAATTCACGTTTTATAGTAGGATTCTTTCTTCAAATATTATTTTTCGATTAGCTTTATTTCTTCACTTAGAAACGCGCAGTTTAAATGACACGATTCTAAATAATTCCAAGCTAAATTTATAAGTTGGAAAGGAGGGGAAATAATGGACGAAATTTATTCACGTAACAATTATTACAAAAATTGTAAGCGACATTTCATCCAACACTTCGTCTGGAGAAATTGGAATTCTCCTGTGTACAAAGAGTAATGCCAAACCATTATAGCGGCTCCTACTTGTGCTATTTCTTGAATATTTTTTTAAAAACTCTTTGGCTAGGAAAAGATCTTTCAGTGGATGCCGTTGTTACAGGCAAAATAGCCAAAAGTTGTAAAAGTCCGCATATGGATGGGAAAATACCCTTATCGCAAACTGCACTCTATTGCATTCTGAGGGCATGTTCCTTCACGCAATAATTTTTTGTACTGAAGAGTAATTTCCCCAATGACAATGGATTAAAATACATCGATGTCACTGTCATAGAACTGACAAACAGTTGTATTTTTTCTGCATCTTCACGTGTAAGCGTGCCCTTACAATCGCAAGAACTTGGAATGAATTTAAAATATTTTTATGAGAATTAAATTTTTCTTCGAGTTGCATTATTATACTGTCAATGAAGGATGTAAACACAAATCTTTTATAATACTCTTCGGGATTTTCTGAAGAGACATTTGTTCAGTGCCAGGAGGGTCATAACCCCCCCCCCCCCATGAGGAACTTTTTGCCATACAAAATGTATATTCTTCACTACCTTATCACACACATGTATACATATATGTGAGTTGCAGTAGTCGTAACCCCCCCCATGAAAAATTTCTGGCTACGCCCCTGTTCAGTGCTGATGACAATGGATAACTCGAAGAATTTCTGTATGGGTTCCTAATATATCTGCAAAATATTCTAAAGTAATAAAATTAGAAAAAGAAAAATTGAATGAATTGTTACCTACTTGCAAGTATAATCTCTTATGTCATTCACATGGTAATCTTTCTGCAAAAGTTTTTGTCCGTCAGTACTAGAGACTTTACTTTCTGTTATAAAATGCATTTTATTCTAAAAATGCAAGAAAACATTTCGCATTCGAAAGATTTTGTTTCACGGGAAACATCTCTTATATCAATGTTTCATGCAAATGAAATCATTTTATTTGTGGAAAAAAGAGCTGGGCAATCTAAAAAAAACTATTTTAAACGAACTGGAGTCGTAATTTTCCCTTCAAAGCCTATTAATTGTGACAGCAATCTGACGTCATCGCCACTTGCAATAGCTTATTTTGTCACGCAAATTATTCACTTTTTTTTTACTCTCGGAAATAAAATGTAGCTGAAAATAGCGAAAAATCGCTTAAAATGAGGAAACGGATGGATTTTCAGATTTTTTTAAGTAACGCAGATTATTTTCCATAGCTTTATATACATAATTATGAAAAATTTTAAGCGGATCGTACATACGGTGTAGTTGTTATTAGGCTTTTTGTGCTTAACTTTGTAATCTTTTTGCACTAATGGAGGTCAAAGTTTTATCTTGAGCACGTTGCCCGGAATTGTTAGAGAGTCAGGAATTAGAGATGAGACGCGCTCAGCCCGGGCTCGTGCTCTGTAATTCCCAATTGCGTTCGGGGTCGTGAAAATTTTCTCATTTATTGAACATACTCCTTGAAACAGATTTTAAAAAGTGATTCATGAGGAAAATAAAAATACTTATAAAAAAAAAAAAAAAAAAAAAAAAAAAAAAAAAAAATAGCGGCACGGGTGGCTAGAAGATGCGTGAAGCGCTTTGGGTATTTCCGAAAAGCGGCTTATATATTGCTTAGTTAGTCATCAGATCAAACTTTATTTGATAAACATGGATATAAAGAATTAGAAAGTGCATTGAGATTTTGCAATTATATTTGTCTTTAATTTGCATAAACAGCAAAATTGATTGCATTCTATCAATGAAGTAATTGAATTTTTTTTTTTTTTTTTTTATCTTAAGCTGAAATTTCGGGCTCGGGCTCCGACTTAAATAATATTGCTCGGGCTCGGATTAAAAGTTATCGGGCTCGGGCATGGACTCGGGCTTCAAAAAATGAGCCCGAACTCATCTCTATCAGGAATCATCGTAACTTTTGACTCATCATTTCCCATTTAGAACCTGACTCGCGCTAAATATAGGATTTTTCAAATTATCTTGATGAAAAATTTCGAGGTCGTGTTATATTCGGGCTAATACGGTATATAGTAGGATTGTGTCTACATAGTATATAATATTTTAATCCTGTCACCAGAGGCGCAGAGAGCCCAGTCGGGGTCCCGGGGATAAAATCTTCGGTATCCCTTTGCTATCCAGAAACCCTTTCGATCAGGCCCTTATTTTCAACTACGCCTATTAGGCCCGGGCCTAGGGCCCCCCGAATATTGGATTCCCCGAAGACAAAATCTCAATTCAATGTTTCTTAATTTATCTTTTTTAATTGCAGATTTTTATATAACCTTTCTATCCTTTCAAATGTTTTCAAACAATATTTTAAACAAGTTTTCAGTCTGCTCGAAGATTGGATGACATTTATAGCCAGGGGTAGAAAAAAGTTGTAAATTCTTAGGCATTTTATATACAGATTGAATTTGTTAAATTCATCATGCAAGATAATAGACGGCTGCCATTTTGGGGGGGAAAAAAGCCAGACTTTCGGCAGCAGGGCACAGAGTGACAATCATTTACCTTTGGAAATTTCACACTGCCTACATCAGTGTCAGGGAGACCCCATCCAGAGTTGTGCCTATAGTCAAGAATTTTCTATTGCTTTTGGTGTCGTATTACATCAGTCTTTTATTCCTTATTAAAATTATTAATCATTCAAAGAAACTTTAAAATTAATAGTCATTGGAAAATAATTAATAGAATTAAAATTGTTAATTTGAAAGTATTATAATTTAATATATATTCGTGCTCTAAAAAATGCCAACATTTTATTTTGAAGGTTTCGTCGCTTCCATAAAGGATCTGTATTTGTAACGTTAACAACATTTTTGCATGGCATGTTACCTCAGTATTGAAAAAACTAATTTTTTTTATTCACAGAACTTCCATTCAAGCAGGCAGCCAAAAAATTTCAGAAGTCAAAAAAAAAAAAAAAAAAAAAAAAAAAAAAAAACCTGGAAAGTTCAAAATTTCTCATAGAAGGTCTTAATCTTTAACATTTTGTTAAGGAAAATCAAAATTTATCTGGTTGGGTGGGTCTGGGTCCATAGTCTCTCCTCTGGCTATGCCCTTTCTTCCACTATTTAACAGTGTGTCTCAAAAAAAAAAAAAAAAAACACCTTTTAAACTTTTCTTGAAAAAAAAAGACTAAATCACTAACACTCCCCGTTTTTGTGAAGTTGGTGGATTATGCTTTAGCTGGTTTTTGTAATTTTGTTTAAAAATTAATTGGAAACTTCTGGGGACATAATCTGTATTGGGACATTTTCTTTTTTTTTTTTTTTTTTTTTTTTCAAAATTGACAACACACAATTAAGTATTATATAGAAGCAGCCACAGTAGGGCTCCTTCCCAAGGTGAGGCCCTGGGGATATTTCCCCTGCTCCCCCTCCCTCTCTGCGACACTGCCTGTCACCGACCTTATGCAAAAGTGGCAGTGACAGAGTTTTGGAAGATTCTGCTTAAGTCATATCTTTGTTATTACTTTCCGAACATGACCATCTAAGCAAAGTATTGCAATCATGAAAAAATTCGATTTCGAGATTTTGGTGTATTCACACGTTTTGAGGTCTTCTGAATTCATTTATGATATTTTTTACGAGGTGTATGTATGTATGTATGTGTATGTGTGTTTGCGGGTATGTGAGTGAACACGACAGCTCCTAAACGGGGCATTCGATTGAGCTCACACACAAATTGGGTATATATATTATAAACCACCGTTGCAAGACCGGTATTGATTTTGGTGGGTATAGGACTTATCGTTTTTCTACAGGGCTACGACAAAGATTTCTTTTACATTATGGCATATGGGAAGTCTTGAAAGTACACTAGCGTTTATTTGAATGCTTGGTAATGATCTTAATCGTAAGTGTTCGGAAAGTCGAGTGGAGTCACTCCAGATTTTTTTAATATTGTATTTGCATCGTGTAGAGTATTTTAATCTTGTGATCAACTTTATTCCAGAAAGCAGAGTTTTGGAAGATTTTCTTCAAGCTATATCTTTTTTATTTTAATATTGTGTCTGCATTATTTTGAATATTTTAAGTTTGTGATCTACATTATATTAAAAACGAGCGTTTTGAAATAATAATAATAAAATCTAGTCATAAGATTTTCTGGGGTAATTATTTGTTACTCATAAAGCAGTATATTTTGACTTATTAGTTTCAAAAAGAAACTGTGTTAGTATGGCCTGTGCTTTATAAAGGAAGTTATTGTTTGTTTTTTTATTTATTTATTAGTGTTGCTGTCCGGTGGCAATTAATTTAGAAAATAATAATAGGTTTGTGTTTGCGTGTTTTCTGTTATAAAATATGTATTAGTTATATTCAACTGCGTATGAGCTGATTGAAAACCCGGGATAAATAGATATATTTCCTGTTTATAACAAGAAAATTTTGCATAGAAATATTTTTATTACTACCGTTAATTGAGATTTAAACAGCATAGTTTTGATTTCACTATCTTTCTTTAGATATATTTATTGTATACAATAAAATTTATTGTAGTAGTAGCAGATAATACGGGCCTGGATTTTAAAAAAATCTTATTATGCCGAGATACTCGCCAGACTAAACTGGTACAAAAGCTGTACCAGTTTATTTATATACTGGTATTAGTTATATTCAACTGCGTATGAGCTGATTGAAAACCCTGGATAAATAGATATATTTCCTGTTTATAACAAGAAAATTTTGCATAGAAATATTTTTATTACTGTCGTTAATTGAGATTTAAACAGCATAGTTTTGATTTCACTATCTTTCTTTAGATATATTTATTGTAGTTGTAGCAGATATGGGCCTGGATAAAAAAAAATCTTATTATGCTGAGATACTCGCCAGACTAAAGCATCTATACAGATTATTATATTGAAGAAATTTTAATTAACTTGAGAAATTAATACTGAATAGTATCTTTAAACATATATCTAAGGAAATTTTTGCTAATTAAATAATATTCTAATTCGAATTAATAATCAGAACCTCATTAGTTTTATTTAATAATTATAATAGTATTTTTAATTACAATTAATATCTATAAACTTATTTTTAATTAACACTAATTAATAATTAGAATGTTATTTCTAATTACAATTAATAATTAGAATATTAATTAAATATTTATTCAGTTGGACAAAACTGTCTGTGCTGCCCCCCCCCTCCCTCTCACCGATCTTTAATGACGTCAGATGTCAACCAGATGGCGCCATCTTTTTATCATAAGTATAAAAAGTGTAGTAATACTTGCTTAGATATATTTTTTTAATTATTAAACATATATGTTGGCCTAAATTGTATAAAATTGGCTTTTAACATATATTCTATGTTAAAAAATGTGTTTTATACAATAAAGAAAATACTTAATATTGTGTGGGAGGGTTTTTTTTTTCGGAGGGGGGGGGGACAGCAAAATGAAAAAAAGAAAAGAAAAAATTAGAATAAAATTTGTACAACTTTGGAAAATTAATATAAATAAATATATAGATATATATTTATACAATTCATTTACATTTTAAAAGATTTGTAATTAAATTTACTGACAAAAACTAAAGTGTTTCTTTTGCTTTTTTTCCCCAAATGAGTGATAGTGTAAAACAAAATTGCTTTTAATTTTCCTAATAGTGTTCACTTATTACTATTCAATTATTCAATGTGTGTAATTTTGATTACAAAAATTTTAAAGTATCTTATAAACATGTCTGTATTAATGTTCCAAATTTACCAAAATTTGATTATATATATATATATGTAGAATCCGAAGTTTCGATCAGAGCGCAGATGCCTCACCCCTTCCTTTGAGACCCCCCCCCCTGACGTGGGAGGTCACGTGTTGTTTTTCGCGGCTCTCATATTCGGAAGAGGCGAGCAGTGAGAGTGAAATTGACAGAGACGTTCGGAGATATTGAACGGAGATGGAACTTTTCGTGCATGCCTGGGTGGCTTGTTTTATTGTTTCTTTCTTTTAAAGCAGTGAATCCTGTGTGGATGTTTTGTTTACGTACCTAAGTGGTGTAAAAGATTTCTAGTATACCTTTGTAAATAGAAGAACATTAAATGTGTGTGTGTCCAAACAACTTCGCCTAGTCATTCCGTACATGTCCTGCTTTTAATTTGAAGCACATAATAGTAATTCATCAATTCATAGGGTCAGTATACGACCCTATATATATATATATATTTAATCATCCAATTATAAGTATTTTTTCATACGATTAAAACTCATATTTTATACATTATCAAATTATATATTATAAAAAGAGCAATTTTAACCAGTTTAGACAAGCATATCTGAACTAACTTTACTTCGCTTTTGCATAGGCTAGCCCAAATTCATTTCTGCTGAGTGTTTCCCTGTAATACAATGTAAAATAATGAAAGGTTTCACGAACTACTTAGAATCTTTTATAAAGCTGCTTATTACTAAAATTCCATTGTACTTCCTCGAAATTTAAGATAACAAGAAATCCAACTGCCAAGCCTTTCTCGACTTTCGGCCTAAGAGCATAGGCATGGGGGTTGTGGGCGACCACCCATGGCCTCACACTTCCAAGGGCCTCGCATCACATAGTTTTCATGAATGGATCTTGGCATGGTCTCGAATCTAAATATTTTTATCTAAGGGTAAGAACTTAGAATCAGAAAACTAGACATTTCTCTATTATTTATTTATTAATGTGTATTTGCTTGTTGCACTTACAGCTTACTTGCTTAAATTATGCTGTTATGATCAATTATTAAATGTTATACTGTAAATATTTGTGCGACCCCCTAACTAGGGATGGTACTGTCCGGGACATGCAGTCCTTGGGAATGGGGCAATGTTACGAATTTCTGAGTCTTTCTGCCCTTTAACCGTTAAAAATGGTTCAAACTTTGTACTCCACGCATCGAATAATTAAATTTTGCATTTTGTTGCATCAAAAGCAGTTAACTAGAATGAGAGATATGGAGGTTTGAGTTTCCCTATTGGCCGACATAGGGTTTTCTAGAAATCACGAGAAATATTGGTGCTAGGGCTTAGCTGACTTCACTTTTAGGGACTTATTTTTGGCACCAAGTTTCGTAATATTTTGCCAAAAAGTTGCCAAGCTTGGTGACTTTTTGGACATTTGGCATGATTTTTCCATTTTTTTTGCCTATAGAGCTTGTTCTCGTGTATTAGTGCTGTGTAATGGCCTTGTATTATTCATTAATATTTCTACGACGTAATCAAAATGTGATTGTTTGGGGTCTCTCGAGTCCTGATTTTCTCGAATGTATATTAAAGGGAGAGAGACCACGAATTCAAGTCAGTTTTGCTTCTGCCTGCTGAAGAGAACAGATGTCCATGAGAGAGCATAATTGCTCTTTATTGGCGCTTATAGAAGCAATATTTTGCTTGTTTTTGAATGCTGTGTGTGAATTCTTCATTGAGGAATTGTTTATGAACTTCCTCGAGTACTTCCACTGAATTTTAGCTTGTGGAAGTGTTTTATTTTGTGTGTGAAATACAGCATCTGTACTAAATGGACTGTTATAAGCAAGTTACTAGCTGATAATGCTTGTGAATTTTGTACAGTGGCATACTAACTTTATAAAAGTAGGGGGAGCTGGGAACAGGCTGTGGAGTAATAAATTGGGTTATAATTACTGCATTTTTTATGGCATTATAGACCAATTTTAATAGGCAAATGCATGTGTTTAAAATTCGGAAAACTACTTTAACCCTAGAAGGTACTTAATAGTATATGTGAAACAACCACTTTAATTAATAAAAAACTGGTGTTAAAAGATAATTAAATAAAATCTTTGGGTACAATTCCATTTTGCGAATGCTAATCAAATTTGGCATTTTTGCCCCAGTAGTGGAGGGCGAAGTTTTGCGCCTTTTTTTTTTTTTTCTGGTAACCCATCCTGGATCATGCAGCGAACCTTGCTTTTTCATGCATAGTACGTTAGCTTGTGTTTGAGAAACAAAGGATAACGTATTTTCCTGTTTTGTATTCATCCCCCTATTCTATGTATTACTCCGCAAGTTTGTTCAGGTAGCCCTAGCTTGATCGTGTGTAGGTCATGAACATGCATTTGCTAGCAAACGAAAGCCGATTGTGACTGTTTTGTATTTTTCCACAAGGTTTAATTCTCGTTGCCTATTTTAGTTTTGGTGAGTGATGGTTTAATTTATTTTTTTGGGGAGTAGTAGGGGATAAATATGAAGAAATGCTGACTAATGAAGAAGATAAAATAAACTTTTGCCAGACTTGTTGAAAGAATTGTTTTGTAAAGTATGAATGCCTATTTATCCTACGAATGCACTATAATCCCAATAAAAAAGTGCCAGCTATCACAGAATATCTAATGGCTAAATAATGCTCCCGGCAATTTAGCCGGACACATGCAAATCTAACCACCAAGCACATTTTGCTTCATGGGACATGAAATGAAATTGTATATTTTCGATAGTGGATTTGTTTGAAAGTGGAACACGAACTGCACGTAAAATGTTGGAATTTAAAGAGGCAATTGGTTTGTATATTAATAAATAAGTTTCAAAACAGCTTTATTTATTGTTAAAGTTTTATTTATTGTTCCTATATGAGGAATTGACATCTGTAAAAACTCTTGCGAAAAAGCTTAAAATGCGAGTATGTTTTTTGAATAGTTTTATTTGTGTATTTTGTGCAGAATTGTCTATTCTATGTTTTCAGGTTATAGAAAATATTGAATGCATTGAGTATAGCAGGAAAAAATCTTTGTAGATGCTCGGTGGGTAAATTCCCAAAAAATTTCCCATAGGTAATTTAATTATCGTATTGTTTGGAAATATAAATTGAGGACTTTGAGATGTAGAGTTGATATTTGAATTGTTAATTGGTTTGAAAATTATCATTGTAGTTCTAGAATAGTATTCCGTTTCATTTACTGTTGATGTGAGGATTTAACATCTATTAAATTTTGTTGTATGTTATCTTATGTTTTTTTCATATTTTTAAATGTGTATCTTGTGTTAAAATACTATTTTTGAAGGCATTGAAAATGCTAAATAAATATCCAGTAGGTATTTGTCAACCCCAAAAAAATTTGCCCCCCCCTCCAAGAAAAAGTAGCTACTTGGTGGGAAAAAAATCCGCCAAACTTTGTATAATAACACACATAAAAAGGAACTTATCAATATCAGCACACAGTCTCATAGAATTCTGTGTACTGAGGGCTGAAGAAGGCTTAAGATTTTTTCGGCTGAAACGATCACACTAATTGATAAGTACCTTTTTATGTGTCTTATTATATAAAGATTTTATTTATATCAACTACTTTAATTATTATTCTACGTCTAACCGGAATGTAAAAGGTTGCATACAATGAGAAATGGTGTGAAGGTACAAACAAGTGTGCTGACCACCCCCTCTCTCTCATCTGTTTGTTGTTCATTGTGTGAATTTTCTAGAAAAAGTAAACTACATTTTTGAAATCAGTTTTGAGGTAAAAAGTGTACCGTAAAAAAATGTGGTGCGAGAATTTCTCCAGGGGAGCTAAGTCTGCCTGAAATATTTCAGGGCGAGCCACAGCTCCTCCAGCTCCTATGACCCCTGATATTGTACAGCAAATTGTTTGATGAAGTTCTAGAAGCAATGAAATTTGTGTTGCATCCTGACAAGTGGACTTTTTATCAAAACTTTCTACATACACTGAACTTTAAAACGATGATCCTTGGAATCAAGCAGAGAGTTTCTGCAACAGTATGTTTCGTCCCCAATGTTGATGGTACTACTAATTAATAATATTGATGAATTTTGTCACTTTTATCAGGGCCTTTGCTAAAGGGGGAGGGCCCCCCGTTAACACTCTAAAATTTTGTTAAACTTGATCAAAAGATTTTAATAAAACTATAATTTACTTTCTATTTCTGATACACTTGGGAAAATCACACAAGCCTACTTAGCAAAAGTAAGAAGTTCGTAATACAGTTTATAGTTTATCAACATCCCTACCCCCTTAAAAAAAAAAAAAGTCTCAGTTATAGCCTAGACTTCTATTAGCTGATGTATTTTTATTAAGTTGGTTTTGATGATACTTAGTTATTTGCCCCAGACTTAGCAATACTATTTCAAGTTTATGTTAAAAAATTTGTTCGCTTGTGATTGTGTTCTGCTGTATTATATTGAGACTAATTTTTTAATTAAAAAATTTGATTTTTTTGTAATAAAAATAAACTGCATATGAGAATAAAATGAAATACAGATGAAGCAATTTTTTAATTTCAAAATTGCAATAGTAAAAAGATAGATACACACATCAATAAATACACTATGAGAAAAAATACCCTTTCTGTAAGTTGTATTTACAAAAATGTCTTAATTTAATTAAAAATAAGTTTTAAAAACTTCCCTTATTTTTACTGAAAAGAAAAAGATCTCCTTTTTTTATTCACTTATTGCAAATCCATATATTTTTTTAAAGACAGAATTAGTGTGACAATTTCTTATCTCAGCATTCAAACTTTCAGATGCATTTCAAATTTATGAAAATTAATCGAAATAGTCATTTGTGTAGTCTGTAGATGCATTAAAGTATATGAATCAAGAAACATGTAAAAGAAAATACTCAATGTACCAAAAGGATGCAAGAAAATTGAACTTGAGTTGACAGATATGAAATACTGAACTCTGCCAAAATTTAAAAAAAGGGTAAATAATTAAAACTTAGAATTTCATAGAAGATTATCAACCCTGAATTTTTGAGGTTCATTTTAAAAATCCTAATTTCGAAAATGGAAATATTTTTATGGGCACTGGATGTATTAAACAGCTTTTAGAAGGATACCATTGAGTTAGAAGTTTATACAGTGAAACTTCTATGAGCAACCACCTTTTTAAGCAGCCCTCTACTCCAATGACCAATTTTTTATCCTATCTACTTAATGTTAAAAGTTCTTCTAGAAGAGACCACGCAACTCTCTATAAGTGACCAGTCCTGGTTTTCTGTCTGAAAATTTTCATGCATTTTTCCAGAAGTAAAGTAAGCAAAAACCAATCGCTCTACTGCAAATCGACAGCAGGTACAAGTACATGTACACATTTCGTACAAATTTTGCAGGTTAGAGAAGAGATATGGTTATGAAATGAATGATTTTACTGTTGGAGCAGTACCTTGATGTGATCGAGTCACATGGAAAAAGAAATTCAGAGAGGAATTTGGCTGTTATTTATGGTTGAGGGAAAGCCCAAAAAGCAAATTTTAAAACAAACAGATTTTATTGCATGAAGAATGTCAGTATAAAATCTCGCTTGTAAGATGTAAAAATAAAGCAGAAAGACAAGTACTCATGGAGAGAGAGAAAAGAAAGAAACAATCTGAAATTTCTAAATATTTCATTTAAATTTAAATATTTTAAATATGTTTGTACAATTACTTATATATTAGTATGCTATTTCACAAATAACACAACAAACAATACTTTTTAACTTCTTATTTCCTAGGCTACCAAATGTTTATATTTCTTTGAGCAACCACCTCTCTTAACGACCAATTTTTCATGGAAAGGAGGGTGATCACTTTCGAAAAGTTTCACTGTATTAGTAATGCAACGAAGATTACCTATTCTTCTCCACCCCCCCTCTCCCCAAAATAAACTGTTCACTTTTGTTTTTATTACAGGAACTGTAAAATGTTTGTGAAAATGGACATTTTCAAATTAAAACAAGTTACAAGAATACAGACAGCAGATTAAAAAAGAAGACGTTTATTTATACAAACTTTTTACAATGCCATAGAAAAAATTTACAGGTCATGGTTTCATAAATAGTTCAGATGAAGCATGTTCAATTACATTACACCTGAGGGGAAAAAAACATAATTAAGCAATATAATTAAACATCTACTAAAATTTACAATATTTATGCACTGGAATAATTGGGCTTTTTGAATATTTCTACAGGGTGCTTTAATCCATCCTAAATGCTTCATCTTCTATTCTTGCAACAGAAAACCTAGGGTATGTGCTACAGCTCCATTGAGACTGTGACAAGAGAAAACAAGGAAGTAAAGAAGTTACACAGATACATAATTAACTGCATTTTTTAGCTCAACAACAAGGATCTCACTTATGCATTGCAGCATGATTAAGATACCTGGTAAGAAACTAAAAGGGAGAAAAACAAATAAAATATGCACTTTCTGTTCCTGAAAAGCTACTATTGACTCCAGAGCCATTGATCTTGATATATCATGTGATCAAATGTTTAAAATCAATTCCATACAGTCTCTTTAGTCTAGTAAATTGCGGCACTTGACAAACTTCATTTTAAACTGTTTTTCATATTTTACATAAATTTTATTATCCACTAAAAACATGCCAGTGTCCTGACAACTTTTATTATGTATGCACCAGACTTCGTGCAATTACAGTATACGATCATCTGTAATAATTGATTACAAGAAATGATATGGATAGCGATTACTAACAATATCCAAAAGGATTGTGACAAATGAATGTTAATTTAGAAAAATAACAATAATTGATGTCAAAGAAATCAAATATCAAAAGAATTCTATAATAATGCAATTTTATCATAGCATTTTTGTAAAATTTGTAAAATATTATTTTAGTTATCCATCGATTACAGTTGATTGTAATTGGCACAACGTCTGGTATGCACTCACGTGATTTGTGCTTCCAGAAAGCTACCTTTGACTTTTGCAGTGAAAACATACGCACCACTGGCGGATCCAGAAATTTTTTGGGGGAGGGGCTAAATTTTTAAAAAAGCTTATTTCACCCAGTTAACCCTTTCACGCGCGGTGTCCTCGCCGTGAGGACACTCAACTCTGATGTTTTGACTGTTGCCAGTCACGAAGAATAGATTTGATTTCTATAAAAATAGTTGCGGGGGACATAGCTCCACGAGAATCTTTTACTTTTGAGCACGTCATTTCCCGTAAAAAAAATGTCACGATTATTTTTAACAGCAGTGACATCTGCTGAAAAATGGAAGAACGCAAGAACAGCTGGACAGAATGCCCAATGCTGAAAAAAGGGCAGCCGTTGCCATCGCTCGACTTAACTACCAGCAAGATGGCGGACGATCGAAACGTTCATCGCGTGCCACAGATCTAGAGACCCTTTTTTGACCCAGCTGTCGTCCAAAAAGGGGTCTCTAGATCTGTGGCACGCGATGAACGTTTTGATCGTCCGCCATCTTGCTGGTAGTTAAGTCGAGCAATGGCAACGGCGGCCCTTTTTTCAGCATTGGGAAAGGGTTGTGCCTCAAAGGGTTAAAATGTACTATAAATCAAAATTTTAGTCCAAGTTACAAAATATGATCGTTTTAGCTATTTAAAGTGTATAATAAAGCAGAATGTTACCTTTTAGCAATCTCTTTTGGGGGGGGGGGGGGGGCTGAAGCCTCCTAACTCCTCGCCTACTAGATCCGCTACTGATATGCACTACATACTTCACATGTTCTGTTAGAGACCAAGATAAATCGTGGGCTCTCCACATTTGTTTTACGACACTTGTTCATCAACCTTAAATACTTGGATGCACAGGAAAAAAGTTTCTACATGTTTTGGTGTGCTATTGCCATTTGGCGTCCACTGATTGCTATTACAGCATGGTACCTGGGATGAATGGCAATCAAATGTTGTGGGATTATGGCCAATTATCTATGTGTGGGATTTAGTCCGAGGTGTGCGATTCACTGCGTGGGGTCTTTTAAGGGGTCCTAATCTATATTTATGCTAAGTTTCGGAGGAAACTATAGAAAACTTTAAATGGTTAGGTTGGCAGACACGACCTGTTTTTGAACCAGGCACTTTCGGTCTCCCAGTTCAGACGCTTTGCGCTCAGCCACTGGTGGGGCCCATGAATGGCAATCGAACCTAAGACTGCAAATTTAAACAAATAGCAAAGAGGAGGACAATCCCTTAACCTCTCAGCTACTGGCACCCCACAAAAGCTGCTTTCTTTCACACAGAGGTTGGACCTGTTGCACAGAGACCTCAGCACCTATAGGGCTCAGAGCGAGCTTTTTAGTTGAGTACCTAAAGACACTGTTTCTTGCAAAAGAGTTAAATGTAAAATATGTAGTATACATTTTATGCTTAAGACACTTTTGAATATGTATCATAAAATATTTAATGCTTAAAAGCATTTTTAATAAATTTATTAATAATTGTTTCCCAACCAATATTACAGATAAATATTTTAGCCTAGTTTTATTCTCATAAATAATTAAATATTAGAATGTAAGAATTACCTTCTTTCACTAAAAGATTTATTGGTTCTTTAAATAGCTTCTCATTCTATACGGTCTTTTCATCTCTACTTTGTTCTTTTCATTGTCATCTACAAAAGGAACTGCCAGTATCTTTTGCCTCCAGAGAACAGCCAAAAACATGACACCCCAGGCTAATGGGGGGAGAAAAAATTAGCTTAGCAAAATATAAGAAACATTCAAAAAGAATGCTTTTTCCTCGGAAACTTAGAGTTTCCAATTACTGCTGAAAATTTCTGTATACCATCGACTGCACCCAACTGTTCATCATTTTAGCGGTCAATCAGGCCTTTACTGGCCAGATCGACTGGTCGGCGATCGTTGAGGGCCCCCAGTGAGGCCCCCCGAAATGGATATACTACTTTATAATTAGAGTAATTTAATATATATACTGCGCAATTAAAGTAAAAATTGTTCGTTCAGTTCGATTACCAAAAGGTGACGTCACTTTGACTGGTGCATAATCGCAGCAAGGCACTTACGCATGGACGAAATCAAACAGTTTAGTGTGTCTAGAAATTTTTCCCCCATTCCTGCTGTAGATAATTTTTTTAACAATTGTATATTGCGGGGACAACGTTGAATCATCTTCCGTTTAAGTATTCTCTAAATATTCTCGATAGAAGAAAGATCTGGACTTGCTACTGGCCACTCTAAAACAGCAACACATTTCGAATGTAGCTATATGTTTTTGTTATCTGCGGCCTTGCTGTAACTTGTTGGAAAAGATATAGTTTTCTGCCAAACAATCTCTGTGCTGATGGATTATGCCCCTACAAGAATGCAAATTACCAGCTCCATTTGCTTACAAGCAGCCCCACTCCATCACAGGGCTTACTTTAACCCTTTAACGCACGGTGTCCTCGCCATGAGGACACAAAACTCTTGACGTTTTGACTGTTGCCAGTCACGAAGAATAGATTGGATTTCTATAAAAATAGTTGCGGGTGACATAGCTCCACGAGAATCCTTTACTTTTTAGCATGTCATTTCCCGTCAAAAAAATGTCACGATTATTTTTAACAGAACTGACATCTGCTGAAAAATGGAAGAACGCGAGAACATCTGGATAGATTGCCCAATGCTGAAAAAAGGGCAGCCGTTGCCATCACTCAACTTAACTACCAGCAAGATGGCGGACAATTGAAATGTTCATCGTGTGCCACAGATCTAGAGACCCTCTTTTTGACGACAGCTGGCTGTGCGACGCGATGAACATTTCATTCGTCTGCCATCTTGCTGGTAGTTAAGTTGAGCGATGGCAACGGCTGCCCTTTTTTCAACATTGGGAAAGGGTTAAGAACCATGCACTTGTAACAAAATGGATCTTTTGCTTCACCCATCATCCTAATAAACTTTTGGCCAATATTTACACATGTGAAACCTGAAAACTAAATTCATCTGACCACTGTACCTTCTTCTACTGAATTCTATTTTAGCTAAGTTAGATTTGGCCCATGAACTCGATGAAATAAGAATTGCTTACTTTGTGTAACGTGCATCCACACCTTTTGATTTAATCAACGCAAAGCTTCTTAGGAAATGGTCTTTTCAAAGTTTGTCTTTCCGACGGAACAAGATCTGTGACTGATAAGTGCCTTTTTATGAATATGTTGATGAAATAGGTATACTTTTTAATCAGCTAACATTAGTTTGCACAACCAGGAACCTTTCCTGTATGGCTATTTCCAGTTATAGTGAATCGTTTTATAATTATAAATATTATTTTGGTGCTGCTGCATGATTTATTTGTATTTTGGAAGAATATTACCTCCGCTCCTCACTGCATGCTTTTGCTTAGCACTGATAAGGATTGGGAATTGTTTGCCATTATATGCTGTTTAATTCCTCTGATGCCACTAACATAGAATTTTACACAAAACAGCTAGATTATTCCCTTTTTTGCTACTAAACAAACTTTACTGAAAAGTGTTGCGATTGAAAATGCAAATTTCATGCAAACTTTTAATTCTGTTTTTCATTTTTTTAAAGTTGTAACATTCGTACATAGTGTAGAATGACATATATTTATACATTTTACAACATTTCAACTAGCCCACATTTTTAAAATTACAAAAACCTTAGTGAACGAACTTCCTCGACGTTGACTATGATATGTATATATATATATCTTACGGTAAGTGTGATTAATCCGGTGATTATGTATAATAACTGGTAATTATGCATAATCACCACTAATTTTGGTAATGATCAATTTTTGAAAATTTATCAAATTAACCGGTTTGTTTGCATATTTTCCAATTCGTAATGGTAAATGTGATAAAAGTCCCTAACTTTACGAAAATTCGTTCAGTTTGCGCAACTGCTTGGCTCCATCAAAACATGATAACGACATGATTTCAGTAGTTGTTCTCATTTTCGTTGCATCTAGACAATTTTTCGCTACCCTCTCGTATTTTTATAAAATATTTAATAATGGCTGGTATGCTTGAGTGTTTTAATTCAAAATTAGTTAATATTATGGATACTAAGAAAGCAAACAGTGCTTTTCTGACGAAAGGAAGATATGATGATTTGTTTAAAAAAGTGGATAATAGTAAAAACAAAAGTAGTAGGGAAAAAAATGGAAGATTATCAACTAAAAAGATACGATGAAATGAAAGTAGGCAATGTTGTAAAGCTTATCTTTCCCATAAGTAAAGACAGCTCCAATGTTAGATTTTGCATGTACTTTGAAGAACTTTTTACCATAATTTACGAGGTACACTTATCAATAGGCCATGGTGGTAGAAACAGGATGTTAAAAGAACTTTAAAAAAAAAAAAAAAAAAGGTGCCTAAGAAAAGACTTGTTTGACCAATGGTCTTTCAAGAGATGAACTCAAGATGCTAGGTGAACCTAACTGACATGCAGTCGCAACCAGATAATGACTTTTAGTTTATATTTGTCTATCAGGACTACTTGACAAAGTTCGTATAGTTGAGTGCCCTTAAAAAGCAAGCGTGCAGTAGAAGTTGGATATCACCTAATAGATATTTTTACTATATTTGGAGCCCCCAGTGTACCGCAAAGTGACAACAGTCATGAGTTTTGTAACAAAATCGTAGAAGAAGCTTGTGCAATGTGGTCGGATCTGAAAATTGTAAACAGAAAACCTAGACAAAGCCAGACTCAAAGTTCGGCTGAATGTGCAAACGAAGATATTGAAAATATGCTAAGTTCTTGGTTGGAAAGCAATCACACTAGTAAATGGTCTGGAGGGTTACGTTTTGTGCAACTTATAAAAAAGTAGAGCATTTCATGACGGCATAAGTGTTCTCCTTATGAAGCATGTTTGGGACGCCTGCAAAATTTGGCTTGAAAAAGTCTTCCTTCCCGAATGACTATCGAACATCATAGAACTGAAGAAGAGCGTCAGGCATTAATCGAGACAGTTAATAATGCTTCAGAAAACACCAATAGCAAAATAGAAAATGTTTCTAATATGGCCAATAACGATCTATCACAAAATGACCCTGCATTTGACGTTAATTTTAAGATTCAGAGAAGGAAGCAGTGGTCGCTCTAATCCAGACAGATATTTTATGCAGTCAAGAGCAAGTAAGAAAACATAGAATGAGTGCTAAAGAAGGTTTAGAATTACAAGCAAAGAAAATGTGTTGAAGGTTTCAAATCTTAAATTTCCTGCTGGTAAAGTTGGTGACACGGTGAAAAAACGAATATCAGACATTGACAGAGCAAGATGTGATCCCCGAAATTTATTAGCGGTGATATTAGAAATTCAAAATGAAGAGTTTTATCAGTTAGGGACGAAACAGGGAAGACTTTCACAGTTGTATACCAGAAATCAATTCACAATTTGTGAAGAAAAATTTATTTTGCTTGACGATGTTCCAGATCTAGAAATATCACTTCGAGAATGTGTTAGAAAGGCATCTCTTTCTGGAGGTCAGGGACATCAGCGATGTGTTTGTAAGGGACAATGCGAGTCTGATAAGTGCAAATGTAAAAGATCTGGCAAACTTTGTAATTCTAAATGTCATTACTGTATAATGTGCTTAAATAAGTAAGCTTAAAATATTTAGTAATTTGTAGTAATAGTATTTAACGTTATTTGAAAAAATGTTTTTTTTTCTATTGAATAGGGGATTATTTTGTTTTTTATATGTAACTTCAGTTTGTTTTTTTTAAGTGTAACTGTTTCGTACAAGTTCATGTAAATAGTATTTTTTTCATTTCACACCACCTGTCAGCCCCTTATTCAAATTACGTTCAGGCTAAATAAATGTATGTCACTTAAAATAACCATTTATTGGCTTTTTAATTGTGAAATATAAAATATTGTTAGTCGTGGTCTCTTATGCCATAGTCTCCAACGAAAAAATACCTATCTGTATGAGTAGTAACTACATTAAAAAAAAACTGCACTCTATTATATTGGCTCAATCAGTCATGATATTTACCACATTTACCATTACGAGTTGGGAATTATGCAAACAAACCGGTTAATTTGATAAATTTTCAAAAATTTATCATATTTACCATATTTAGTGGTGATTATGAATAATTACCGGTCATTATATATAATCCCCAGTATATTACTTTTACCATAACATATATATATCAGAGTAATTGAATTATTTTTTCTCCAGTAATCTTACTTTATGCAGTGGAGGACCCCAGAAGCCCCCCCATAAGAGTCAAGGGCCCCAAATAGGTAAATGCAGTTTTTAGGCACATACATGACTAACTTCCACAAATATTATGTATTCTCATCTTCTACTCCCTCTAAATTTCTCAGCTAGGGGCCCCTTTTCAATGACGAGCCGAGGGCTCCGAAAGGAGCCAGTCCATGCCTGCAGAGCTTGCAAAGTGTAAAAATTGTGATGTATTAAGTAAATAAAGTGCTATCCTAATATAATGAAACAGGGTTATCAACACTACTAACCACTACTATTATTAATCATAACTGATTAAGCCCCTCGTCACCGAATTATGAAAAATCTATTAATATTAAATTTTTCTAATAATAATTTCTGCATTTTCGATGCATTTTGTTACGCTAAAATTAATTTAAAAGGATGCACATATTAGGTAAAGGTTGAGGAATAACAAAACAAGAAAGGCAAATCATGCGTTACGCATAGATTATAAAACACTTTCCAACTTCATGTTAATATTGCAAATATTTTTAGTAATAACTTCCCATAGAATGCAATGTATTGGGAATATTTTGAGTGCTCCTGTAGAAAAACTGTAAATGCTTCAAACACCATTTTCAATAGGGTACATGGTACAGTACATAAGAGTAACATATATAAATGTTGTAGAAATCGATGGATATTTACGATAGTTAGAGTATTGCACGGACACACAGACAAACCAAAATCATAAACACTTTTCAACCTTGTTAGAAAGCGTTAATTTATAATGGTGATCGCACTCAAACAGTATGTACATTTATTTCATGCGTCGATAAATTTTAACACAGTTTCAAGTTGCCACTAAACTCATTAAAAATTTAAATTCATTTTACACAAAAAACTCGGTAATCAATTCAAAGTTATTTTCTAATGTAAATATAAACCGTAGCAGACGAAAACTTTTTTCGTTGACAAATATAAACTCCATGTATTTTAATAATCTCAAGATAGAACCTACCCCCCCTTTTTTTATTCATTTGTTGCTAAGACAACCACGTTAGCAAATGTGAAACAAAATATTAAAATTGAGTGCTGGTGTTTATAATCTCGTTCACATGCTAGGTTGCAAAATTAAAAACATAAAACTAGTTAACAGTCAGGGCGGGAAATGTTTTATTCCTTTACCGCTAGGATCGCAGCTTTTTACCAAATTTCCAATGTTTACATTATTGAAACTTAGTTTGGGTACCAAAGACCTAAGCAAGCAGTTATGGAGAGTGTCCACTCCTATAATATACCTTCGCAATCCTGAAGAAATAATTTTATTTATGAAAAAAAATTAAACTCATAAATCAGAAAAAATACGGATAATTGTGACATCAATATGATGTCATACTCACTTGCAATAGCTACTTTTGTCACGCAAATGATTAACTTTTTTACTCTCGGAAATAAAATAGATCTGAAAATAGCGAAAAATCGCTTAAAAATGAGGGAACGGGTGGATTTTCAGATTTTTAAAGTAGTGCAGACTCTGTTTTCTATAGTTTTATACATACTTATAAAAAATTTGAAGCAGATCGTACAAATGGTGTAGATATTATTAGGCTTTTTAGTGCTGAATTTCGTAATCTTTTGCAGTAATGGTGGAAATGAGTTTTATCTTGGAGTCAGGGAACAGTGTAACTATATAGAAGGATGATACGCTTTAAAGAATAACTTCCCATAGAACGCAATGTATTGGGAATATTACAAGTGCTCCTGTAGAAAAACTATAAATGCTACAAACACCATTTTCAATAGGGTACATGGTACAGTACATAAGAGTAACATATATAAATTTCATAGAAATGGATGCATATTTACGGAAGTTAGAGCACGGACGGGCAGACAGACAGACAAACCGAAATCATAAACACTTTTCAACCTTGTTGGAAAGTGTTAAAAACTATACTTACCTTAAAAAGGAAAAAAAAAAAAAACGGTAAAAAAGCAGCGTAAATATTTTCTTAATTTTTCTCCTGAAACAATGAAGCGAAAACTGTAAAAAATGATCTAAATTGACTAGTACTGCAATCTGGGCACGATTTATGCATCTAGTTAAGAGCCTCATATACTTTCTACATGAGTTAATGATAGTGATATCCAGTGTTCATCCTAGGCGTTTTTCGAAGAGCGCTGCGCCCTGCCCGCCCTTTAAAGCGAAAAATCCCGCCCTACTTGCCCTTTCAAAAAGAATCGCCGCCCTTTTGCCACCCAAAAACAGCGCCCTGCCTGCCGCACTTCTTGCCCCGATTTCATTCATGGCGCCATCCTCTCTCCTCTGTTTACATTTATTGCGTTGCGGCTTTTCTTTCCTCTTTGCTGACATTAGTTAGCACCTTCACAGATTCTAGTGTTGAGTCTAGATTGATTTGGCAGGGCGCAGCGCCCGGCGGCTCTTTTATCGTCTTTTTAGTGCCCAGCTGCCCAATTTCTCTTTCTGCCCCCCCCTCCTTTTAAATTTTTATTATTCTTAGTCAACAATCACTACTTTTTTTCCCCTACATACCATTTGCGTCCCATCACGAAAATACGTTAAATAAAACGGCCCCTTCACAGAAATACGATTGAGTACAATAACCCTATTATAAAAATAGGTTCGAATGAAAGCGGCCCTTTCACAGAAACAGTCTATGAAATCGGATCTTTCCCACAAGTGTAATTTATTAAAATGCCTTTTTCAAATATTCTATTCTTTCAGATCAAAATACTGTTAATGCCTTTTTCATTGTTTTCATTTGCGTGAGCGAGTAACCCGAAAAGGCCCCTAGTGTGTTTTGTTTTTGCTGACTCAAGTGAGAAGCCCGACCGCAGGGCAGAACTACGTCTACGTGGGCATTTCAGTTGGGAGTTGGGGGAAGAAAATACGGTTGGGTAATTCAAAATTTTATAAAGTTATCTAAATATTTCTGATTCCATTTGTCAATCCTCAAATATCGGTAGTTACATTTGATAAATATGTAGTTGCGAGTTATCAAACAATAATTATTCCAGAGTTCGTCGCCAGCTGTATATAGTTATTGCTCTTTATGTTTTTAATAGTTTTGCACACTAGCAAGTTTTTTTTTTAAATTTCCCCCTAAACGATTTCCTCTTTTTAATCGGCTTTCTTAGTACATATTATTCTTAATGTATAACAGTTATTTACTAATCATATATAAGTACAGATGATACAGAAAGTATGCCTTAGCAAAACGACGTTTTGCGATTCGAAAATTCTGCGGGATTTGTTTGTTATGGCAAGCCTAGACAAGGGATATCTCTTGTCTAGGCTTGGCGAGGGGGGGGGGGGGGGCTCGGTTGGATGACTTTTTAAGGAGTTCTAACTTGTATTGACTTTACATCTGGATGAAACCGACCAAAACTCCAGACCGACAGTCACGCGGCCGGGGCCCGAACGTGGGAACTTCAACACTTCAGCCGTCAACCATGTTCAGTGGCTTTATCCACTCAAATCGGTCTGAAAATCGAGCGATTTGCGAATACAGCAATTGAAACACATTATGCTTTTGCCAAATTAAGAGCATAATAATGATCTTTTGCTATTGCAGTGTAGCGCCAGCGTTATTGGCTTCCGGTGCGGTCCTTCAGTTTGCCGCCCCATTCTTTTTTAAGTTTCAGCATTCTGCCCCCCCATTTCGGCCTTTTAGTTTTCCACCATATTATTTTTAGGTGTCCTGCCGGCCACCATCTTTGTTTTTACCTTGCCGCCTGAGCGGACCCCCCCCCTTTATTACGCAACAGTTTTAATTGTACTAAAGTGTAGTAACTGCAGAATTTAATAAATCAGACTATTGACAAGATTTGGTATTCTAACTATTCATATTATGTATCTTCCGATTTTTAAAAAGTTCTCAACATTTTAATGAATGAAGCAAATAAATAAATAAATAAAAGCAATAGAAAGCTAGTTCTGGGAAAGAATGTCTTAAGACAACAAATTGTGTCTTAAGTTATTCATAAAACTAACTGTCATCAATTTAAGCTTATTTTCAGTTTTTAAAAACTAAAAAACAAAAAAATTCGAAATGATTCTGGAAGTTTTTTTAATATGTAATTTGCTTGAGTACTTTTGACAACAGGATGTTAATTATTTTTATTATTTTAAGCTGATTAAAAACATTTGATAGTTAAAATATTTAATACTTTTTTTATTTTAAAAGTATTAAAGCAAGGCTGAAGAACGAAAATTTAGTGTTTTTAAAGAGAACTTTTTAAGTATGCTACAAAAAATTAAAAATAAAGCTATGAGAAATAAATTATTTAAAATATAAACTTTATTTCACACATTTGGACAATTCTGCGAGTTAAAAAAATATTTATTTTAAACCTGCTAAAAAACTTACATGTAGTAATTATTTTTATTTATTTTAAAGAATAGTGCTTTTTAAAAAACTTATATTCACTTTTCATGAATGAGCAAACATTAAATTAGAAGTGAAAGAGAAGAACAAATATATTTCAGTAATTTGATTTCATATGGTGTACATTCCAACCATTGGATGCAATACAAAATTTGCATGAATGTCATTTATTCTAGCAATCTTCTGTGTTCAGAATTCAATTTTCCCAATTTCTATAGTTATCAATTGATGGGTGAGTTAAATTGTTTGATCCAATTTTAAATGTCTAATAGTAATAAGGGTAACTTTGAAAATCTTTACTTGGTACTCATTCAATAATTATTGTGAACAAAAGAATTTAAATTCTGATTTATATTATTAAATTTTATTATTTTTATTATATGCTGAACACATCTATCCTAATCCACTTACACTGACAGTCCTTTTCTGTTTAAAAGTTTGTACCAATATAGGTAAAACATCCTATATGAATGTGATCCAGTAATTGTGGTCCAGTAGTGATAGTGTCATAAAATTGAAGAACATAAATTAGCAGTCCCTCTGCCTTCCCCTACTGTCTAACAAATCATGTCTGGCTAAAAATTTCTTAAACCTTCTTCAATAAATGTACTATTCTTATAAATAATAAACATGTAAGTTATGTAATTTCGAGGGGAAAAAAAAATAAGCAGAAAATTCAAAATTACTTTTATTAAAACTTCTTTTTTTTTTTTTTTTTTAAATCAAAAACTTCAGTAGTTATCTACAGGTTTAATTCACATATTTATGTCATGCTTAGAGCAAAATATTATCAACAAATCCTTTTTCCTATTTCGCTTACACTTACTTCTACAGGATATTTTCTCCAAAAGATCAGGGGGAAAAACTAAGACAAATTGGAAAAAATCTAACTATGCATTGTAGTCAGAACACATATTACAACTCTACATGTTAAAGTTTTGGGGATCAGATAGTTTCAAACCAGTGTCTATATATGTTAGCTACCTGTACATTCTCGTGGAACCCCAATGTGCCTTTTTTAAGAACAGGGTGCCCTTTTTGAAATTTCCCCCCGTCGACCCTTTTTTTCTAGAGTCAACACTATTCTAATCACCTCCTCTTGTAAGTTAACCATTTTTTTATGCCTATATAGCTATACATGAAAAATTTTAAGTGCCAATTATTTTATATGTAGACTCCTCATCCCACCCCCCTCAAAAAAAAAAAAAAAAAAAAAAAAAAAAAAACTTTAGATACGATAAATGCAGATTTAATATGAAAAAGCATTGTATTGTTGGCTGACCTTTTTTCTAAAAAAGTAAATGGCAATATTCGCTTAGTATATACAGGCACGTATCCAGAAAACAGTTTGGAGGGGGGGGGGGGGTCCAAACAGTAAAAAGGTTGAATTTTTCACAAAAAGACTATCATTTTCATTTTAGTAACAAAAATGAAAATTTCGGGGAGGGGGGGGGTTCCTGGACCCCCCTAAATACGTTCTTGAGTATATATATATATATATATATATATTCATATAGTGCCTCTTTATATTCTGACGTGCCCTTGAAAGCTTAAATTGCCCTTTTTTAAGGACTAGCACCCTGCCCCTTTTTCATTCCCTTTTCTTTCAGTGATATCACTGAAAGAAAAAATACTAAATTCAAGTGTTTTCTCTCTAAATATTGCTATTTCAAGTAGGAGCCTCATATGAGGTTCAGGGTGACGAGAGGGTTAATAATACTGGTCCTTAAGTGTGCAATCGATGGCATAACATGTTAGGTATGCTTAATTTCTATTGCTTTCTTACTTTAATGGGTACCAATAAAAGAATTTGACCAACTTATTTTTTTTTTTTTTTTTTTTTTTTTAAGCAACTTTAGTCTTGTGGTAAAATTGACATATGTTGCATTACATCTGACAAGCAATTACTTTTTCAGTTAAGGAGTAGAACAATCAATGAAGAAATTGCAGTGCGTAACAGTTCTACTCATTCTAGAGGCAAATGCAGAATAGGTGTGCAGATCAATTTGATGGATGACAAAAGTTGTTATGAAGACTACAAACTAGTGATGCAACGAATATGAATTTGGCCGGATACTGAATATCCAGCCAAACTTTCAGCCGGATATCCGGCAGCAGTATGTTTTCTTCTTTTTTGTTTTAGTTTCACTAGTTGTCTTAGATCATTAAGATATTATTTTTTTCTTTAAATTTTCTCATTATTTTCAAATCATTTAATTCAAAAATCAGAAATCCTTTTGGGATTGTTTCCATGAATTTAGTACCAGTTTTACTGCAATTAAAGTCATGCAAATAACAGTGTCATGGATGTTCACCCTCAAGAGTTAGATAAATATTTTAAAGGATCAGTTCTTGAAAGAAAGACATCTCCACTCAACTGCTAGAAAATCAATGTAACAAATTTCCTTGTTTATCAAAATTGAGGGGGGGGGGAGGGGGATATTTTCTCACCAGCCAATTTATAGAGGATAAAAAGGTAACTGAAGATTGTAAAACAGTGTTTTGTACAATAATTTTTTCCAGTAATAATTTACTCCAATTTTAAACAAAGATAGAAGTACTTAATTTTTTTTCCTCATTTTCTATACATGATAAAAATACATTCTAAAAAGTATTGAAAACAAAACATTTTCACAAAACTGTTTTTTTGCATTTTTTGTTATTGCAGTTTTTAGAATTTATTCATTTATTATGTTTATTTATGCTTTTTCTCTGTATATAATCTTAGGCCAGATGTACTGCCGGATATTTGTAATATCCGGCTACTGCCAATTATCCAGCGTATTGGCCAGATGCAGTATGTTTGCCTGATATCCGTTGCAATCCTACTACAGACATCAATGAATTGCCAGATACTTTCATTTCAAGCACTAAAGGAATTAACTAGCAAGCTCTCTTAAGGAAGATTAGGTTTTCTATTATTCATTTGTATGCTTAACAACAATTATTTCTTCACATGGGGAGAGCAGTGCCCGAGAAGTTTCAAGGCAGACAGGAGTGTCGTACGGAAGTGTGTAGAGAGCACTGCAAATAACTCTGAAACGGTATCCCTATAAGTTGAAACATAACCAAGAACTGAAACCTCCTGACTTTGACTCTCGTCGAGATTTTACCATTGGGTATTCAATAAAATGGAAGAGCAGCACGACTAGCTTCACACTGTGCTTTGGACAGATGAGGTGCATTTCACACTTTCTGGTACTGTTAACACCCACAACTGTCGAGTGTACAGAGTTGTTATGATTTTGCCCAACCCGAAAAAACCCGGGTGGGTTTTTTATGAAAAAGCCCACTTGAAAAAACCCAACTGGGTTTTTTCAAAATTTCAACTTTAATTATGTAGATAATGCATCACTTAATATCAGTACACCACTTATAAAGTTTATAAACAGCTCCTTACCTCCCCCCACACCCCCGTAGCAGAAACACCGCGACACGGCGACAATGTCGCGGACACAGAAATCTGCTTGCGGATAGTTTTTGTCGGCATATTTTTTAAAAAAAGTTTTTAATTTCTGCCGTAAAAAAAAAAAAAAAAAAAAAAAAAAAATTTTTAACTGTCCGCAACTTTCGGGAACATTTTGCCGCGGTTCGTTACGCTGCCTCCGCTCTGCGATGACATCACTAACGCAAAAAACGTGCAAAAAGAAATGGCCGAATCTGTTGGAGCTAAATAATTTTTATTAAACTAAATATATTTAACTGAATTCAAATTTAAGATGCTAAAAATTTATTTTGCCCAATTGTTTTCCCCTGGCCTTGCATCAGCCATCTATTTCATAAAGTTTTTTTTCATGTGCCAATTAGGCTTAAGTTTTGTTTATGTTATTCACCCATGGGTTAAACCTATCTTAATTGTATTAAAGTTCAACTAAAATTAATTAATATCAGTTTAAAAATAAAATTCAAATGGTTTTAAACTTCTTCAGAACCCTAAATAGCAGTAGCTCTAGTAAGTTAAAAATGTAAACAAAATAAAACCCCTAATTCTTATTGTGAAAAAAAAAAAAATTAATTAATTAAATAAAATTGAAATAATATACTTTTTATTCATTGAAGACCCAAGACAACTTCAAAGTAAAATTTAAAAACCTAAGCTCAATATTTAATAAAGTTGTTGTGTTTAGTTGTTGACTACTGCTGCTGCTGGATGGAAATAGCCTCTGAACTATGGCCCAGTAGTTTAATGATGTCATGCTTCCTGAAAAATAAGGGTCTTCCTTTTGACAAATAGATGCTTAGGTTCTCTAAAGAATCATGGGGGTAAGAGAATTAGTTCTGGTTAGGGTAGGACTTTTAACTAATGTTTAAACCATGGGTGAAGAGTGAAAAGCCTGAAGTGAAAGGCAATTTTCTGAGGTTGTTTTCAATATGCAAATTTATTGAACCTTTATTTTATGCAAATGTTGCATACTTTTTTATTCTGTAACTGTAAAATTAACCTGTTTTATATAGTATATAAAGTGTCTGCTTTATGAGAAACACACAGGCCAGGCTGCTGATACAGCTAGAAGGTTGCCCTAGTCATGGGAAGGGCTTGATGTATTTCTGCCAGATATTTTATAAAAGGCTTGCATTGGAACTGGAAATTTTTCCATTTAAATTTATTGCAGATGGCCTGGTTTATCTTAAAATCTGAAATTGTTTTTAAATTTTTTTTTTGTTTTGTAAGTGTTCTTTTTGTGCAAAGCCTTCACCTCTAGTGGTACAACTCAAACTGTGGGTCATTTTCATGACATACTTGGCATTTCATCCACGGACCCAACAGAATCTAGCTTTTACACACCTCTGCGCCCTCCTGGTTTCACATTTTTATTATTTACCAACGATCATCATTTTTTATTTCCCATGCACCATTTTGGATTCGTTTCGTGCCCTATCGCAAAAATGCATTTATTAAAACGGCCCCTTCAGATAAATACGATTAAGTACAATAACCCCATCACAGTGGCGGATCTAGGATTGGGTAAAGGGGGGGGGCTAACTTACTGGGTCTTCAATAATTTGGGTGCAGTTATCCACAGGCCTTACGAGAGGGGGGGGGGCAGGCGGAGCATCGCCCTGGAGCCGTGTTCAGCTAAAGTGCGTCCGTAAATTTTTCAGAATGTGTTAAGAATTTGATTTATAGATCTGTAATTAAAATCTTTTTCTTTTAAACAGACTAAATTTCGAATGCATCCCAGATAACACAAACTTGTTCAGAACCCTCCTAGAAGACGTCATACAGACAAGTTGACATGTCCATTAAACATCCAGGATTCGTCGGATTCTCGTCCCTTTTACGTCAATATGGCACTATAGGACGCCCATATGACGTCTTATAGACATCTATATAGGCGTAATTATGGACGTGCTTGCCTATTTATGGACTTAGTATGGGCAAGTCTTGGACATCTCCATCCATGCTTCTTGCCATTTCACTAAGGTACTATGGATTATCTGGGATACGTCTATAAAAAAGACTTACTCTGGAAATTCCATGTCTAGTTTTGGTCTATTCATGGACATTTTCTGGATTTTCCAGATTATGTACATAAATAGATGTTTTCTGGATGTATATCTATAGACATGGACGTAATATGGGCGAGATGGATCAGAAATGGATATAAAATGGACAACTGTGCTATCTGGGATAATTCTAAAATGATTTACATGGCAGAAATGTTAATTCTACCATTTAAATATTAGTATTTTTTTTTCAATCTTCGAACATGAATTAAAAGTAACATTATCTATCAGACAAACTTCCCTCCCACTCTCTTTCCTTTTAGCATTTTATATGAAAATCATTAAAAAGACCAGTTTTACAAAAAAAATCCCTTCTGTCCCTCCTGTTTTTTCGAAACTTTTGTGCTTTACGAAAGGGGCCGGGAAGGCTTTCGCACCGCCTTATAAAATTTCTCTCAGAGGCCCTGGTTATCCAAGCTTGGCGACATTTGGCACGATTTTTTGCATGTCGCCTATATATTTCATTTTTCTGCCTACATATAGTATTACGTAATCGAATTTCGAGAAAGGTGTGCGAATTTCCGATAAAATAAAGTACTCGAACCTGCTAGGACTTCATAGGAAAAACAATGTCTGAAAAAATTAATTTAAATGATACCTCTCTTTTCCATAGTGATATCATTGTATTCTTTCTAATAATGCACCTCTTTACAAACTGCCTGTTAGTGATGCATGTGGTATATTTTGTGGGTGCTGTTCTCCTTGAAATAGCTTGTTCTGGGGCTGTGCATTTATGATTTCTTCCTGACAGGGCCGGCCCAAGGGGGGTGCAAATGTAGGCGATCGCCTAGGCCCCGCGCTTATAGAGGCCCCGCTCCTGGGCTATTTTATTGCTATCTCATAAGACATGATAGAGAAGAGGCCCCGCTCATGCGCTTCACCTGGGCCCCGCACGCCCCTCGGGCCGTCTCTGTTCCTGATGATTTGCGCTTTCACTCTCACTAGACAAATTATCATTTTTCGGACTTTTCATAAAATAATCTCCTATATTACAATTCAATGACCGCTTTCTTGAGGCCATAATATTTGCATTTAAATTAAATTCTACCAGTGGCGGCTCGTGGGATACAGCAAGTACTGCCGGGCTGCACTTGAAATTATCAGCACATACTTTAAAATAATTTATTCTACTAATTTTCTTAAATTCAGATTAGAATTATGGAATTTCTATGGTAAATTTTAAAAAATCTCAAAAACACCGTATTGTAGTAACTGCCGGATCACTCATTCAGAAAAGAAAATCATCCCGCAATTCAACTGTGAGTCTTGGTACAGTCCTCATAGCTGATAACGAAATTGGCTGCACCGTTGCCATGGCAACGACTATGTAAGCAGTGTCTCCGGCATAGGGAGTATGTAGTTAAGATACAGCTGATGAAAGATTTTCTAACGACGGCTGCACTTGTCAATTCGACTAACTGATTGGCTGGAGAAGTGACGGGGGGGGGGGGGGGGTTAAGGAGAATATATGTTCGGAAAACTCTCGACTTTATATTGTTGAATTTATCAAGAAGGTTAGCCTGAATAGACGCTTATGAATGGACAATTACCCATCAAAACAGTATTGTTTTTAAGTAAGCAAGAACTGGCATTTAGAGGACATGGCGAGCGAGAAAATTCTTTAAACATGGGAAATTTTAAAGAGCTCTTAAAATTATTGATATCTGAATTAAAACAACGCCTTTTTATGAGGACATCACTGACCAATTCGCAAGTTTAAAAGAAAGGAGGATTGATTTGACTTATAAAAAATAAGTAAGTTTTCTTTTCTTCCCAAGTTATCATTACAAAAGAAAATTCTAAGGAAACTTCGAATCAGACACGGATTAATGCAATTTTGAGGATAAGAGCTGGTTGAAATTTATGTCCATTTTATGGAAGTAAAATAGGATCTCTTGCATTTTTTATGTAATTTCTTTTTTACTTTTCTTTTTTTTTCCCTCGGTGAGGGTTTAATCTGCCAGCTTTCGAATTCAGTAACAAAGATTTTCCATTCCTGTCCGGAGGAAGGGGAGGGGGCTCATATGCTTCCGGCTGCACTAACAGTTTTGACCACGGGCCGCCACTGAATTCTACACACGAACGGGGCTAAATAGAGAACAAATGAATCACACTAGTGCTTCACCGAAAAGAACGACCAAGAGGCGAAAGCAATTTCAATGGGCTAAGATTTTGAAGCCTGCTTAAAAAGGACTACAGTACTTCCAAGAAATTCTTCCACCATTCCTAAACATTCAAAACGGGTGTACTTTTGTATAAACAGTAAATGTCCGAAAACCAGGTAAGGAAAACTAGTTATAATAATAGTATTCTTTCAAAATACCCCTGAAAATCCAAATGGCGGAACAAAAGAACTTTTCACAATGATACAGGAGATAGACATCAAGTGACTAGGAATCCCAAGTGGCTATGTTACACTCCCCCATCCCCTCACTATGTACATCCACAGACCTCAAAATACACATAGACCAGACAACCCTTATGCTTTCGCTGTGACTAAAATCATCGGGAGTTGTAGGAGGAGCGGTTAGCTGCCAAGGGGGTCCCAAAGATGACGATTGGCGAATTCACCCCTCTTCCTTCGGGGGGGGGTGTAGCTGCGCTTTCCCCTTTCTCCAATGCGAAAGAGTACCGATCTTTTGTTCATGAACTTGTAAACCATCTTCGGGACCATCTGGTCGCTCTCAGCCCCTCCCACTGCCACCGACCACTTTATTCACAGAGAAATCATAGGGGTGTCCGGTCTATGTGTATTTTGAGGTCTGTGTGTACATCTATCATAAGGCACACATCACACATCAGGTACACATCAGTACAGGATCTGAGACACGCACCACACAAGGCGGGCGCAAAGACTGTTTATGTTTAACAGTGAATTATATGTATTTTTAGCTCCCCCCTTTTATGACTTATGTTAGGAAAAGTAACTGTAAACCTTGCCTTAAAGGTTCCATGACATGTGGTTGTGTTTTTCTTTATTATAACTGAATGCTGTATAACTTAACTTTAATTATTTGCCTTAAAATCTAAAGGCACAGATAGCTCTTATTTTTCTTAATTAAAGTTCGTACTTAACACTATTCTAATATCAACGCTTCAAACAAGCACCTAATTGCTGCAAAACGTTTTGCATAATGTGTTTCTGTTTTTGACCGCTAGAGCCGCTGTACTCCCGGCGACTTGCCATGGAGCTATTTTCTCCTTTTTCTTTTCACGTCACAGGTCCGCAGTCATTAGTGACGTCGTTGCCTGGCCGACAGTATAAAAGTTCGCCGCTATCGAGAGGAGAGAGGAGAGGCGAAAAGGGTGATGCAACAAGATGTGTGTAGAAGGACGCTCGTGGCCAGCCATGTGAGATGCTCTGAGCTGAGTCAAGCGATTAACCTGGAGCCTTCCCGCCGCCGCTTCCAATAAAGCCTTTTGATTACACCACTGCAAGTTTATCTCAAGATGATGCTGTTCGACCTAGTACCATAGGCTGGTTTGTTGTCCAGAACGTCCGACGACACATAGATGCTGTACTACATCAAATACCTGTTTTGTTCCTTTGTTCATCCCCATCTGTATACAAGCCTTCATACCTCATTACTAAAATAAATGAACTATCAAGGTAAACGCTTTTGTCATCTTTGTCCTGGCAAGCCCTCAATTCATTTTCTTACTAGCTTTCACTGCTTAAAATTTTGAAGTATAAAAACTCTGCTAAACACAGACAACTTTGCAGGGGGTGAATGGACATCATCGCTCAAACACTGTTCTCTGCATTTGCCATAACTCGTTCAAACAATTAGCTGTTCTGCGCTACTCACGTCATGAACTTGTAAACCATCTTCGGGACCATCTGGTAGCTCTCAGCCCCTCCCACTGCCTCCGATCACTTTATTCACAGAGAAATCATACGGGTGTCCGGTCTATGTGTATTTTGAGGTCTGTGTGTACATCTATCATAAGGTATCCCACATCAGGTACACATCAGTACAGGATCTGAGACGCGCACCACACAAGGCGCGCGCAAAGACTGTTTATGTTTAACAGTGAATTATATGTATTTTTAGCTCCCCCCTTTTATGACTTTGCAGGGGGTGAATGGACATCATCGCTCAAACACTGTTCTCTGCATTTGCCATAACCCGTTCAAACAATTAGCTGTTCTGCGCTACTCACCTATATATAGTAAAACTGGGTTACTGATCATCCTTAAAAGAAACCGAAATGTTTCAAGGAGGAGACGAAATTTCGGGCGAGTCCTTGGGACTCAAGTTTTGAAAATACCTGTAGCCTGGGGACGAAAGGGTTAAAAACCATTAGATTTAGGTCAAGTCTAAAAATCAAAGTAATAAATCAAAAAAGTAAATTAAAATTTCAAAATAACATTTTAGACACGCAGCTTTTAACTAAGCATCAAAACTTTATTTTATCTAGTCAAAATTCAGTTTCAATGGGGGGGGGGCTATAGCTGCTATAGCCCAAGATCCGCCTCTGCCCCATCATAAAAATATGAATGACTGATTGAAAACGGCCCTTCTACAAAATTACCTTCTAAATCGGACCTTTCTCACAAATATTACTCCAAATGTTCTATTTTTTCAGATCCGTATTATTATTGCATTTTTCATTATCTTTGAAGAGCTGAGTAACCTGAAAGTGCCCCTTCTGCAATGTTTTGTTTTTGCTGACTCAAGTGAGAACTCGATCGGCATCGTGCGTATTTCGCTTAGGAAATGAGGGAAGAAAATATAGTTGAAAAATTCATTATTCTAGAGTTCGTCGCCAGCTGTATAGTTATTCCTCTTCTCTGTTTTAATTGTTTTGCATGCTTGCAAGTTTTTTCTCTCTTTTTTTTCTGAACGCTTTACTCTATTTAACCGGCTTTCTTATTACGCATTATTCATAATTATTACAAATATTTACTAACCGTAAATAACTACAAATGATATAAAAAGTGTCTTAGCAAAACTACGTTGTGCGATTCTGAAATTAAGTGAGACTTCCAGAAATTGATCTGAAAATTGGGCGATTTTAGACATTTTGCGAACAGCACTTGAAATATATTATAATTTGCCAAAATTAAGCATATTAGTGACATTTTGCTTCATCGGTGTAGCTGGGGTTATTTGCGCCCGGTGCAGTCCTTCCGTTTTCTGCCACATTCTACTAAAGGCCAGAGCAGACTTCAGCACGTTTCCGTATGCTAGAATGGGTACTCAGTGTATTTTTTCGTATCTCCAAGACGGATTGCTGAGAAAAATGTCCCCATTGTATGTTTGGCGTGCTTTTGTGGTTTCACGGGTTATCCTTTGTTGGCAAATCTCGACTGGTCATTAAAAGCCTATAAAATTTTGACCCTGCACTGCTCCCCCCTTTTACAAAGCGTGCACGTGCAAATTGACCATTAAAAAACTCCCCTCATGCCTCTTAACCTGCAGCGTACGGCAATCGCACTCGAGTCTGCGCTGGCCTTAATTGTCAATATTCTCTGGTCGCTTATCTTTGTTTTTATCTTGCCGCCTTCGCAGATCGCCAACCCCCCCCCCTCTTATTACGCCGCTCTTTTGCTTATATAAAAAAAAAAAAAAAAAAAAAGTGGAGTAATTTCAGAATTAGGTAATTCAGACTATTGATAAGATTTGGTATTCTAAATATGCAAATCATATATCTTCTGAAATTTTGAAAAATTTCAACATTTTACTAAATGAAGAAAAAAAAATTAAAGCAAAGATAAAGTAATTCTGGGAAAGTAAGTCTTCAGAAAACAAATTGTCATAGTCTAACAGTTAGGTTATTCTTCGAATAAGCTATTATCAATTTAAGCTTATTTTGCTTTCAAAAACTAAAAAAAAAAAAAAAAAATTTTTATAAATAATTCCGGAAGCTTTTTTTTCTTATGAAATTGTTCAAATACTTTCTGTAACAGAATGTTATTTTTTTTAATCAGCTAGTTACAAAACTTGCTGCTTAAAATAAAATTTGCAATTCATACATTTTAATCACGAACGTATATAAGGGGGGGGGGAGGTTCATGGGGTTTGAACCCCCCCTTACTCTACGCAAAATGCTAGTTTTCGCCGAACATCTTTTTGCATTCGTGCCTCATTTAAGTATAACAGTTTAAAAAAGAAATGTTTTGAGTGTTAATTTTGAAAATTTTATTTCAATTATAACAATTACATTAATTTAGTACGCTCTAAATTAATGGGTAACTAAAACAATACAAGAAGCTTTGCGGAAGCTGCATGTTTGCAAACATCAGAAGGTTGACCGATGTACAATGCCATCTTGATCCACAGGTCACGATGAGTGCGGGGGGGGGGGGGGGGGTGTTTTGTCATCTTGGGCTTTTTCACAATATGGACAATGAGCGCCGAGCTAAAGGCCTGAAGGTATGGGAGTGGTATTTATAACATGGTGTATGGGGTGTGTATTTATAATATGAAAGTATACATTTTGTAATTCCTCTCTAATGTGAAATTAGTTTCAAGGTTAGCTGAAACTTTCATATAAAGCAGTGGTACTCAGTGTTAGGGGTGGCGAAAAATTACCTTGGTTTCCAAACTGAATTCAAAAACTGTAAATAAATTTAATGGAATACAAAAATATTAATTATTCAAAGTTTTGTGAAAAAGTATTAAATTTTAAAAGTTTCACTAAATGTTGAATGTGTTGTGTTGTGGGATTAAGGCCAATTATCTACAAGATGGATCTAGGTCTCTGGGTGCGGCACCTCCGTGGGTGTCTTTCTAAGGGGGTCCTAATCCGTATTTTCGCTAAGTTTTGGAGAAAACGACGGAAAACTCCGAATGATTAGGTCGGTGAACGCGACCTGGTTCCGAACCACACTAAATGTTGAAATTTATGACATCGCGACACTGTGAAAACAAACACAAACGGATACATTTGTAATAATTGGCATTTAGTTTGTTATTTTTTGCTACTTCGCACAAACATCCTTCAGGTCGACATGATACCTCAATGTCCCACGTAAGGTCGCTATGTATATCTTGGTGCACCTCCCTGGATAAAATCCTGGCCGCGTCCTTGCTTTCAATACTGGCGCTTGCTCAGTAATAAGAGATACATTGACTCTATTGTCTTTCTTTATAAATTAACAATGTCCCAAGTCTTCAGGCGAATTTCAGAGTGTCATGATTTGCAACAATTGTATCACAAAAGAATTTCTACAAGTAAACGTCTTAGCTTGGAAAATGTTAATAAAAAATCTTAAAAGAAACGCCTCTTTTTGAACAGAATTAAAAGTATGAGAAATAAATATATTTTGTTTCTTTGAGTTGTAGATTCAAGTCTCCCTTTGAGATAAAATTCTGTCACAGAAATTCGACTGCAGATCTAAACTTAAATTAATTAGCATGGATAAAATGATTGCGAGCAGTGCGGCAAATCAAAATGAAGTTAAATAAATAATATTTTTAATTACTTCTATATCTCAAAAACTGGAAGCACACGGTAACAATTTGATCGACTTGTGAGATTATGATCCCTGGGGACACACTTCTAATAATAACAATTTTTGTGTTAAAAAAAAAAACAGTTTTGCCATATAACCCAGCCAGATGTTACAGGCCAACATTTAGGGGGGGGGGGGGGATTACTATTCAGAGAAAAACTGCACCGCAAAATTGGCTGTAGTGCTATTCATTTATAAAACATATTACAAAATACTGTAAGCGTGTCATTCTTTTTCTGAATGTTTCATAATCTTTATAAGCTTCCAAGATTTATACATTACAGTTTGTAAAGAGATATTCTGAATTTTTAAAAGTGTCTGATGTCATTTAATTGTGTTAAAAAATTACACTACTTTTTTTTAATGAGAAGGAGGTATGAATTTTGCTTTAATATACTCATCCTTTTCTTCTTCTTTTATTTTATTTTTTTAACGGCACAACACTGGCACATTAAGCCTTTACTGGCAGCTGCCAAAAGCTATAGGCGTTTGTGAAGGGGCACTCAATGGGCGACCGTCATTACCCCTAACAAGGCATCACAGATACCCAAAGCTATTGCCGGGTATTGAGCCCGAACCCAAGGTATGGTAGAATAATTCGTTAGAAAACTACGCCACCTTGGCCTAGGCAGCTACTCATCATAGCTAAAAATGTAATTAAATTTGTCTGTATTAGGTATTATTATATTCGTATAGTTGAGCAATATTTATTCGGAGCATAGTATGGGTGAAAATTAGCTGTCCAGAGAAATATTATTTTTCACTTTTAGTTGCGACTCTCACAACATCAACGAGAAAAAAAGATGGGTGGTCTTTGGTCTTTTATATTGGAGGTCTTTGGTTATCTAGAAGCATTGAATAGAAACTCTTAACATAAAAAGTTTGCTTCCTATCTTACACTAGTGTAAAACACGCACAGACAATGAAATTGCTATCGAATTTCAAGACACTAAAAAGCTTGGAACCTGGTGGAGGAGAAAGAAATTTAGAGCCCCATACTGTTGCCCCTAGACAAACTATTTATTGCCTAATTCGTCAGTTATATCTACAGGGTGTCTACAACATGAAGTAAGCTTGATTTCTTGACCATACGAAATACGAAACACTAATATCAAAAATACATTCGTGCCAGGGATGCAGAATATGTACGATCCGGCAATCTAAGATAGGGGGAAATTTTAGCCATCTGGGGGAAATTTTGCAGAAAATATACAACTGATTTCAATTTTAACAATGAATTACAAAATTCTTCGAGTTATATCCCTTTAAAAATAGGAATGGGAAAGAATTTTTTTCAACTTTTTCACAGATCAGCAGTTTGCTTTCTCTTAACTTCGACCAATTGCTATTTAGTAAACATGTATGTAGCTTGTACATTGCAAATATTTTTACACTTATGGTAATACAGAACTTATGCAAGTCTATAAACATATCATAAAATTTTGGGGAATTTTGCATATGGATTGAGGGAAATGTTGAGAGTAAAAACAGTTTCTGCACCCCTGAGAATGAAGAAAAATTAGACTTTTAAATTTAACACTATTAATATACAGGGTGATTAGCGAATAAGCCCTGATTTCAAAATTGAATATCTCTACAACAAAGATCGATAGAATTATGCGTAAACTGTACGTTTATTAGCAAAACTGTAAAAATAGTGCACAAAAGTTTAGGAAATTTAGTTACAAAAATTGTCAACTAAGAATTTGAATGAAATGGAAAAAGGGAGTTGAATCGAAAATTGTGACCTAGTGCTTCATTTCTTGACCTTTTCTTGACTTTCCTGACCTTTTTTCCAATTCTTGACTTTTCCGTGACTTTCGTGACCTTTGCATGATGGTAGACACCCTGATCTATTCCGCCCCCTTTTTCTATTCTGAGAAAAGGATCACAATCACAATAGTTAGTCCATACCACGAAATACGCGTTTACTTTTTCAGTCTAGTTCTTTCTTTGAGTGTAAACGCAGTCTGTTGGCAGGCTTGAACCATGTCCGCTAAACGAAAATGTGAATCGATTTTATCATATTTCAAGAAAAGGGATTAGAGGGAAAAAAACGTAAGTACATTCTGGAAATCAATTTTTTCATTTAATCATTTCAGCTCTAATTATTTTTTTGCATATTTAATGAAAATTTCTCAGCTATATCTGAAACACTGTGAAAATTATATGTATTCTCTTAGCATTTTCAAAATAAATGTATTATGAATAGTAAATATATTTATGCATTTTTATGCATTTTCTGCATTTGATTATTTAGTGAAGCAACGAACAGTGGTTTGCCCAAATATTCGGCCAAGTTATAGCAGAATTTTAATTAATAAATCCTAATTTCTTTTATAATACTATGACTGTGTATCTTTATACAATTCTTATTAAGCATACTCAGAAATTTAAATTAGTTTTAAATATTTTATTAAAACTATAAACAAAATACCTGGCTTTAAATAGTAAAATATTTTATATGAAAAAGCTGAAAAATGTTTCAGAATGATTAGTGCAATATCCTTCAGTTTTTCAGATACTTTTAGAGGTTAGATAGTTTGAACAGCTTTATCATTTTATTATTATACAAAAACATTTTGTTATAAAACATTTTTAAACATATTAAAACATGTTGCTGATTATTATTCCTGTTTTAAATCTAATAATAAAATCAGAGTTTGAAATTTTTTTTTTCATTCCCTCTGATAACATTTTATTATAATTCTTATGTATCAAACAAGTGTATTTCCTGAAAAATATCCCCTTATCTCTTTTCTAGCTTCTGACTAAGTTTTAATCCAAATCCTTAATCAACCCCCCCCCCCCAAAAAAATAAAAAAATCTTAAATGCATAATACTTATGTATAACGTAAATAAATTCAAATTAATAATTTACTTGAAACTTTCAAATAACATTATTTCATGTGTACTTCACGTTAAGAAAATTTCAATTATTATTAAATTTATATTTAGTATTTGAAATAAAATTGTGTAAAACATTTAGGGATGGGGTGATATGATGTAAATTGAGAATAAATAAACTGAATTTCTCCACGACATAGAGCTTATACTAGCCAGTCCGAAAATTTCGGGGTGTGGTGGTGGGGTAGGATATAATCACCCTTCTGGTTTGGACACCCCTCCCCCCCAATGTGGTAGCTATAGCTACGTCCATGAGTGGTCCAGTTCCGATATTTCTCTCCTTCCACGGTGAACAATGAAATAAATGACATTTGAATATAACTGTGGTATACTGTCAAAGAACACTGTATGTAGAAAGACCGATGTTTCAGTTCTCAGAGATGCAGAGCTGTAATAAAACTATCATTCAACTTATATAATTTAAAGATGTTTGTTTGTGTGATTATGGCAACGCTACGCTTGGGCAATCTGCCAAAGATGAGGGGTGCCTTTGTAGGAGGACTTTCTAAGGGGTTGTATCGGGTATTTACCTTACATCTGGAAAAAAAATTACCAAAACTCCAGACCGTTAGATCGATAGCCGCGCGATGAGACCCGGACCCAGTACCTTCACACATCGGCTGTCTACCATTTTCAGTGACATAGCCACTGTGCCATGGTGAGGCATAATTGAAAGAAATAGTTAAAATTTTCATTCTGTGTGAAAAGATAAAAAATAAAAAAGTAGTTTTGTTTAGGGCCCCCTGTGAAACTGTTGACTGGGTGCCACTGGCGTAAAATGGCATGTAACATTGGGGACAAAATGCTTCCCATTGTAGAAAATACTATTTTCAAATGGGTGATATCTGAATTTTCTTGAATTTTAAGGGGGGCGGGGGGAGCAAATGCCCCCTAAAATTCAGGGGCCCCCTTCAAAAAATTTCAGAGGGCGCCAATCCAGGGGGCCTCTTTTTGGTCGAAGAACGGCCCAAAAGGGGCCTCTTATGGCCGCCCTCGCTGGACCCCCCCATGTGAAAGCTATAGCTACGTCCATGATTTTAATATACTTTTTTTTTTTTTACATTACGAAATTGAAGTTTAAGAAAGATGATTTATTGCTTTTAAGGGAACAGTTTACACCAAAGGTCAAAGAATTGATTTTCTTTCTGCTTGCTAAATTATAAAAATTTTGACACCTTATTTTTAATCATATGCCAATAATATCACGAGATACTGCAACTTTAGTTCCTACACTTAGTGCAATTTCATTGGCAAACAAACTTTTTAGATGGCCTTTTCTCCATGTTCATATTTTCTTCAATTACATGTTTTAAACATGCTAAAGCTTTTTTTTTTTTTTTTTTTTTTAGATAAAGATTTTTTTGTACATGTTCTTTATTACAGTTCTTATCTGATAAATCTGTGCATGGAATTAGCCTTCAGTTTTTTTTCTTTTGTATTTTACAGAAATTATATGAAGATATGTTACATTTTATTTTTTACATTTTATTGTTTTACACTGTATCATATATCAGCACAAAAACTATATTAAACGTAATATTAGATGTATCTGAAAATCCATGCACAGCCTTGTGTAATATATTTTTGAAAATCTTTTTTTTTTTTTTAATTGGACAAAAATCTTAATTTTTTTTAAGTAGAGGGATTTTTTATAAATCAGATTTTTAAACTACTTAAAAATTTTACTTAAATGTGCAGTTTAAAGAAATTTATTTTTTCAAAATGTACTATTAGTTGAACATTGAAATGCATCCAGTTCATAATTTGTACTATAGTTTTAAAAAAATGCTGAAATGGTAAACTATTTCCTTAAAGGGACTTTGTTAGCATGTCACAAAAAAATTAAAATTATTTAAATTATTTTAAACATTGTTTCTTACCTTTTGCAAATTCTGTGAGTTAAAATGTTTTTGATTTATATTTATGCTAAAACTTACATATCTTATTTATAATAATAATTTTTATTGATATATTTTAAGAATAAAAGAATAGTGCTTTTTTAAAAACTTACATTCACGTTTAATGAATGAGCAAACATCAAACTATAAAGAGTGTGTTTGTACATGGGCATCGCCAGAATATTTCCCAGGGGGAGGGGGCGAAGACTACTTCAACGTATGGTTACCATGTGGAAAAGAACAAAAAAGCAAGGGAAAACACTGAATACAATAATCCAGGGGGGCAAGTGCCCCCCTTGCCCTATGCTGCCGGCACCCATGTGTGTGTAAGAGGAAGAACAAATACATTTCAGTAACTTGATTTTAAATGGTGTACATCCAACAGTTGGATGCAATACAAAGTTTGTATATGACTCTGAAAAAAGAAAAGAAAGAACTAACTATGCACTGTAAGTCAAAACACACATTACAACCCTACAAGTTTTGGGGATAAGCCCTAGTCCTTTTCAGATTGTTTCAAACCAGTTTTCTGTAATATGCTATCTACCTATACTTTTTCAGGGAACTCAAGTACCCTTTTTGAAAACAGGCTGTCCTATTTTAATTTTTCCCCGGCGGACTTTTTTTTTCTCTAGAGTCAACACTATTTAACAGCATTGGTTAAAAATTGCTGGCTTTATTTATGAATTATCCACTAAAATTACACGCAAAATTTTGCAGACTGATTATGAAACTCTGAAAGCTTGTCGCAGACAGCTACAAAAGTTTCTGCCACTGGGCCCCACACCACCACTACCTAAGGGGGAAAAGAAATCAGACTTCACATAGGCATAAAAACTTCCAGGGCAAATTTTTATGCCTATCTGTATAAAAATGAATAAAGATTTTTTAACCATAAAAAATCATTAGTTTAAGAAATTCTAATTAGGCACTGGTATATCACTGTTAAAATTATTACTAATAGTCAATTTATCTAAGAGCAAACCATGATTGGAGTTGCTATTGCTACTGATTTATACATTTTGGCTAAGCTTCGATATACCCCCTACTTTTTTTGGGGCGCCAAATTTATTTTTTTGCACCAAATTTGGCTATAAAAGGGATTTTTTGGTAACCCTAACGAACTGCGTTGGCGACATTGGGGGAAGGCTATTTATGGCAACCCCAGCTGGCCGGCCAATGACAGAGCACCAGTGATGCAATCTCTCCTGCACGTGGAAGCTAGCCTGTGTTTGTAGTACAACCACAACATTTGGATCAGAGCCAATGAAATCGCGGGAAAAATTCGGTTAGCGGGTGTCGGCTATTTTTTTGGCGATTTTTTTTTTCGCCAACTCCCGTAATTTGGCGTGTTTTTTTTTTTCGTCGCCAAATTTTTCCGCGAGCGAAACACAGTTTTACTAAACAATAAATACATAAAATATTCACTCACCTGCACATATCCAAAACACTGATTCAAGTATTCCAGTAAATGCATACAAAAAAAAAAAAAAAAAAATTGGCTGTGGGGTACATGAGTTTCTTTCCCACTCCAAAATAAACTCACAAAACGTAATATTCGAACCACGAAACTACGCTAAACAACTACTTAAATTACCTTTTAAACTTACAAAAACTAACATAAAAAGCACATTCTTCGTACAAAAAACCCCCCTCAAAATACAAATTTAGCAAACTAAACCCCCCCATCCCCAAAAATTTCAGTACTGTTCCCAATCACTTTCTTCAATTTCTTCTACATCAATTTCAGCATCCTTACTACAACCTGCAGTAATTACTCCTTCTATATTTTCCGATTTTACAGTAGGAACTATAAATTTTCTCATTTTCAACCCTTCTTTCCTGGGTCCTGGATATACCCTCTTTATGTCACTCAAAAATTGAAATATTTTTTCTCCATTTGTTAAAAATTTATTAAGTTGGGTTCGTCTATAAAAATATAATGCCATAAACTGAAAAAGGGTGTTTTTAGGCCTCCTTACTTTTAACAAATTTTTAAAATGCTTATTTTGGTTCTCGATATCATTTATGGTATTTTTAACGTCTTCTTTTGATACAAATTCCCCCTTCGAATGGTTAGTTGTCTTATGAACTGCTTGATTAAAAATTTTTTCAACCCCCCTGTACTGTGGCGCACTATCTGTACAAATAATCGACGTATCAGGGTGAACAAAGCTCTTAACATATGGCCATAATTCCTGCTTACTTTTACTATCAACTTCAAAAAAAAAAACCCTCTTTATCTTCCCTACAATAAATTCCAAATACCACTATTTTACTAGATTCGTAAATTCTACCTTTGCAATATTTCCGCTTAGTCAAAAAAGTCTCATCCAAAGAAACAGTCTTCCCAGGACCCCCCAACTTCTTATCTTCATGTGAAACAACGACTTCGCAAACCTCGCGACAAAACGAAAAATAATCAGTAGCCGTACCTGACGACATACCCTTTTCCCCCCTCAATGCACGCCAAGAATTAATTTCAGTTAATGTAAACGAAATCGGAAGTTTCATAACAAAACAAAAAATAATAGCCAATATATCTCTTATACTAATGCGAGTTTTCTCAAAAAAAGTATTACTTAAGGGATCTAAAGTTCCGGAACACTTACTCTTTTTTCTATTCTTGCAAACAAATCGATAGCCCACCTTCCTTCCACTATCATTCCAACAAGCCATTTCTGAACCACACAAATGACAAAAAAAAAACACTCGTCCTTGCCGGGATTAAACCCACATCAATTAAAAAATCCAATACCTTTTCATCACTTTCTAAAATCAAAAACATGCTAAAAATACTAAAATTTACCAACAACGGATGCATCATAAAATTCTAAAACCACACAGTCAAAAACATTAAAACCATTCACTAAAATTCTAAAAAGCAGACGAGGTTTTTAATATGTCAAAATTTCGTAAAATGTTCCGGACAAATAACTCACGTACCCCACAGCAAACTAAACTAAAAATGACGAAACAAGCTCAAAACATCCCCCTTTTAAAAGTTCCGATCACCGGTTACAGTTAAAAACCGTCAACCAATCAGAAAATTCGCTTAACAAACATCACAATACTGTTCAACGCAACAACCAACCAATTTCTTCCAAACAACAGCATCATCCAACACCTCAACTCAATCCACACAGGTTACAACGGACATCGGACTCTAAAGCTAAAGTAAACAAACTTTCGACCAAACTCCAATCTTGGCGACTCATCATCGCTTGGCGACGACACCCGCTAACCGAAGAATCCCGGAAATCGCTCTATTCCCCGAGAGCAAAAAACGTCACGAGAGAACGCCAGGATGAACAGATGCGCCAGAGATGTTGGCGAGAATCAAATTCTGTATCTCGCGGACATTTGTTTATTACTTTGAAGGAGCAGAAATTGACAAATATAATTTGCGTTTAACATATATTTCTTGATATCAATATGCAGTATAGTGTGAGTGTGTGAAAATTAAACTTTTATATTAGTATTGATTGTGTGTCTTTTTACTTAAAAAAAAAAAAAATTACAGATACATTTCTATTGCTTTAAAGTATTTTCTACAGCTTTTATTAAATATCATCATAGGCGTCTATAGAAACTTTTCTAAAGTAAGGGGAGGGTTAATTAATAAAAAAACACACTATCGGGAGGTGGAAATTTGGACTTGTAAGTTTCGATTTTGCTTTGCGATGCAGTTTTGTTTACATTATAAGTCGATACGTTAAAGTTTGAGTACCCTGTCTCTCTCTCTCTCCCCCCCCTCCCCTTATGGACACCCATGCTTATGACATGCATCATTCTAGTATCTTAAAGAACAATTTGGGGGTCCCCTCTTTTTGTAGAGGCCCCAGACGCTTGCCCCGAATGCCCGCCCGGGAATCAGGCTCTGCCCATATATCTCTATCACCTATAACGTATTAACTTCAAAGTTAACTCATCTCTACTTTTGGTGACCTTAATAAATTACTGTAATAGTGTCAAATTATTCATCATTTCTATCCCAACTTTTTCAATATAAATATGAACAAAAGCGACATTTTTTACTCTAATTAACTTACACGGAAATGAAATGCAGCAGGTTCGTATGTTAAATGTTCTGCATTACTATTGTGTACAGCAAATTTGCTCATAAAGTGTCTTTACACTGAAAACAGAAATTATGAAATTTAACAGGAGCGACTTGTCTTCTTTTTAATTCGTATATATTTTATTGGACTATATTCCGTATACGGTGCTTAGTTTACATATCATGTTTTGTTTACAAATCATTGGCGAACAATCTGACGGCAGAGTGAGCGAGTGATGCACCGCCAAAGTGAAGCTACCTGCCGGTAGTAGTTGTGACTGGCAACCATAAAGAATACGTGTTTCGTCAGGTTTGGGAATTTGAAATTGTTTCTGTTATTGATGGAAGGGAATGAAATGTGTTATGTTAATATATGAAAAGAATTTGTGTGTGTTTGTTAGAAATATAGTGTTATTATAAAGCTAAATAAAAGAAGCATGCTGGTATTACGTTATAAGCCGGTGGGTGTTGGGGACATTTCTGAGCGGTTATTTAAAAAAAAATAAAGGTAAGTGCTCTTTTTTAACGAATCTTTGCAATGTTTAAGGTTTTTAATGTGAATTTTAAATTGATATTTGATGTGTTTATGTTTTCGTAAGTGCTATTTACGTGCTATTCTAATCATACTGACTTTATAAGAGGTGTAAAACTAGGTTGTTTAATCCACCAATGTTTTTTTGAGTTGAAAACGGGCCAGTGTTTGCCCAGTTTACATTAGCTGTAAAACTAGGTTGTTTAATCCACCAATGTTTTTTTCAGCTGAAAACGGGCCAGTGTTTGCCCAGTTTACATTAGCTGTACAACTAGGTTGCTTAATTCACTGCTGTTTTTTAGTTAAAAACGGTCCACTGGTTGCATAGTTTACATAGCTGTACAACTAGGTTGCTGAATCCACTGAGGTTTTTTTAGTTAAAAACGGTCCACTGGTTGCATAGTTTACATAAATGTACAACTAGGTTGCTGAATCCACTGAGGTTTTTTTAGTTAAAGACGGTCCACTGTTTGCTCATTTGAAATTGCCCGTTAGTGAATTTGCAGATGTTCTTTTGGTTAAATATGGACGTTGTATTTTGTTTTAATGTTTTTGTAAGTGGAATATATGTGCAATTTTAATGTGTTAAAATACTTTGCTGATCGTGCAAAATGGTTGGCGACAGTCGCTGGAGCTTGGCGGTTGCCAAGCTCCAGCGGCTGTCGCCGTGTTTACATGGGGTGCGCACCGGCTTGTATGATTTTACCATTTTATTATCGCATTAAAGAAAGAAAAATACTTTAAGTCAATCAAAACATCTTAAAGTAATAAACAATAATGTCGTTTCACTATTACAGTGGAACCCCGATCTATCGTACCCGCATTCATCGTTTTATTGCTATGGTCCCTGCACAAACTGTATTCAAATAACGTTAACAAAACCCGTATGTATCGTTCGTCAAAAATTCACTTTCCCGCATTCATCGTAGTAAAATGTTTCTTCTGACCGAAATGAAATTGAAGATGAAGTGGATCAATATGGCTTACAAATCTAATTACTTCCTGGTATGATATCTTGGGTTGATGATGGTATAGGTGAAGAGTTCTTGCATCTAGCAGGGATGAGTATGGTGTGAAATGTAGTGATTATATTTCCATTGATTTAGAAGTAGCAACGTGCGGTATCCTAAGAATGGAATAAATGGGACGCAAAAAATGAAAATAATCGCGAAGAGGCTGAGAATAATATTCATACCGATGAGACTGAGCCAACACTAGTGCCTAATTTATCCTACGCAATAACGGTATTTGAAATTGTATAACTTTTATATACAAAGATGAATACACATAAAAAGAAAAAAAAAAATTGTAAATTTTGAAAATTTTGCTTTATTAAAAGATTAATGGAAAACCCAGTATAATATTACTGATTTCTTAAAAATAAGTATCACTTAATTTTTACACAACTTCAATTTGTTTCTTTTACATTTTGGTAAAAAATTTAGTATTTTTGGTATGCTGTATACATTGTCTGTATTCATAAATACTGTTTTCGTCGTATTTTGACTTTAACCAGCATTCGACGTTTTCCCGCATGCATCGTTTTTTACTACGCACCCCTTGAAAAATGATAGATCGAGGTTCTACTGTATTGCCGTTGGTTTTTTAATGACTATTTCAATATAACTGTCCAGCTTCATCCGACTTTAAAAAAAAAAAAAAAAAAAAAAAAAATTCACGATGGAACAAAACTGCAGGTCTGATTCCTCCCCAAATACAAGCTACCGAAACTTCCCACCCGATGACACTGCAACCCTAAGTTTCGCTCTCCAGGAATGGAGCAGTTTCATTGGCTGATCCAAATGTTGTGGTTGTACAAACACAGGATAGTACGTGGAAGCTTGTGAGAACTTTATTTCACATTCTTAGAGGTATTAAGTTGACCGAAGGTGCTTCTACAAAGGTACTGTGATCTTTTGATATTTTACTGTACTTTTTTGGGGGGGATTTTTGGTTAAGATTTTGTGATTTTTTAAGTACCTCCGTAGCTAATGTAGTTGAAAAATATCAGGGTATTTTTTAACAAAATTTAACGTTTAAATTGTCAGGTAAAAATCCCACGTGCGGGAAGAAAGGTGTAGCTAATATAATTTTTGTTATGAGCTATTTGTTAGTGGACTGGGACAAGATTTTGGATTTTTTCTTAAAACGCTCTACTCGTTTTCTTATTTTTCCAGTTTTCCGACTACACAGAGCCCCCCCTCACATAAAAATCCCATTATTTGTGAAATTTACGTTTTTCAAATTTTTAACCCTAAATTCTTGTTAGAAAACACGATTTCTGTGTCCATCAATTCTTAAATTTCCTTGAATTTATTCGTGTTTAGATTCCTAACCCTGAATTATTTCTACAATTTTTTTACTTCTAATAGTTTTTGCGCTTTCGGAAACGCATTTTTATGGCCCTAAATTCTTGTTCGAAAAGGCGAATTCTATGTTCATGAAATCTTAAATTTTCTTGATTTTATTGTTTACATTCTTAACCCTAAATTTTTTGTAGAATTCTTCTAATTCTCATAGTTTTTTCTGGTTTTGAAAACATTGCTGAGTGGCCATTTTTACATTTTTAACCCTAAATTTTTTGTGGAATTCTTCTAATTCTTAATTTTATTAGTTTTTCCGCTTTCGGAAACGTGGTTTCATGGCCTTTTTTTTTTTTTTTTTTTTTTTTTTTTTTGCGCCGTTGAAAATGGCCTTGGCGCCAAAAAAAAATCGACAGAAATCGAGGTAGGGGGTATATTGAAGGTGCGCCGATTTTTGTAATCAATTAGCTGCTTTAAGTTTTATTTAGTAATAAGCAAAATTTTTTCAAATATTCTGAAACCCCATCCCTTCTTCTGAAAAAAACCCAAAAATCCTGAAAGAACACAGTGGTTTGAGTTTTTTCTGAAAAAACCCAGGTTTTTAACAACCCTGAGTGTGGACCTTAGAAAATCCACATGCATTTGTTGAGGTACTCTTGCAACAGCCTAAAGTGACAGTCTGGTGTGGCTTCACTGCTGATTTCATAATTGGTCCATTTTTTTTCGAGGAAGTCACACAGACATGTTTCAAAACAGTTTCTGTCACTGGTCAGCGATATGCAGCACTATTACAGAACAACATTATTCCTTAACTGCAAGCGCGACAGGCACTTCAAACAGTCACCTTTATGCAAGATGGAGCACGGTTTCTTTTCCATGCGTTTGGTGCGAAACATATCTTTGTATCTTGATTCGTTTTTCGAATTATTAATTTTTAAAGTTTGCCCTGACTTTTGGATCACCCGGTATATCTCAAGCGAAAATAATAAAGCATCTAAATTTACTAGTGGAAAAAGGTATTTTTCAAAATTCCCCCACCTGACCCTATAGATCAGAACACTTAAGGTATTGCATTGATTATGCAAAGGAGTTGAATAAATTTTTCTAAAACTACGGTTTATAAATTTTAAAATGGATAATTCATAAAACAAGTCTAATATTCAGTTATTCAAACTTTATGTATAGTTATGTAGATTTAAAGACACAAAGAATTGGGAAATATTGCGATTGATCGGAAAGGTCTTGAAAAGGATTAAAAGTAAAGAAATTTGAATTTTTTGGCGGCAGGGTGCGGTTGCAACCTTCGCACTATGCCTGACGAGGATAGAAAAACAGTTTCAGTTAACGATTAGAATAGAAATTTCAGTTAGGAAGAAGTGCTTTGGGCAAAATGGAACACAGACTGATTATGATACACATTCCAACATGATGGAACAATGGCACAAGCAGGGCCGATACATGAATTGATACCCTTTAATATATATATAGCACGTAGTGCGTATTTCAAATATAAAAGTGTTTCAGATTTTCTTTTTAATTAGATAAATACTTACAAGCTAATATGTAACCCATAGTTAAAACTAAGCAGGTAAGAGTAGGAAACATTACATTCATGATTGAAGTTTTCACAATTTTAAAAATATATCAAAAGAAAGAATGTCAATATACACGCATGCCGTAAAATGAATATGCTCAAAACTCTGAAATGTCAGCGTACTAGCAGCACCTTTGCGTAGGGTACCGGCCAAGGACAAGGACTTAGTGCGCACGTGCAACAGACAAAAAGGAATGTCTCTCTGGGCGCTATCGTAAACGCCAAACGAGTTGCACTCGTGCAACGAGTTTCTATCTAAGGTGTTCGTAAAGAAAACTGAGTGCTTTCAGTTTAAAAACTAGAGCGTTCGTATACAAAACTGGGTGCAATTAGTTTCAAACGAAGTAAACTGAGAATGAATTAGGTTCGTTGAGTTTTACTTTCTGCGCGTTGTTTTTGTTTAGAAATGGCGTCTGATAGTATGATGTTATGAAAAGTATTTTACGTTTGCTGAAGCTGCAAATATTAGTTTTTCGAAGTGGAAATTGAGGCATACGTTAGAAACTGCTACGAAGGTACATACTTTTTCAAAGGCAATCATTTTCTTGTAGTTTTCATTTTAGTAAATTCAAAAATGCGTGTTTTGGGGCCCGTTCGAGAATTTACCGGTTGGTTATGCACCGGTGCTACCAGTTGCGGTCATTCTTCGGTTAAGTGACGTCACGGTTGTCAACCGGTTTCGGTTAGAGCCCCTGTATATAGGAGCCTTAGTTTCGGTCATCCTCACCACATCCATCCAATCCAAGCCAAGAAAACAAAAATAAACATTGGCAACACTACGCTAACAACCGGAATAACCCACCTCGCTAGCAGGGTCATTCTGGTTGCGCTCTGGTCACGCTGAGCAGACAACCGCTACATGACCGAAATGTTTTCGAACGCGGTTACTTCCAGAGCTCCGCCTTTTCGAACGCTCTGGTCGTATGGCCGGTGCACAACCGATGAATTCTCGAACGCGCCCTTAGTGTCGAGATCGTCGAGATTGAAGCTGATTTAAACCGTTATTTGCGAAATTTGAATTTCTCTTGCTAAATACTTTTGAAAGAATGAAGTTTAAGTTGAAATTTCTAAATTTTAATCTGTGCACTTCAATGATGGCCATTCCTTCTTTTAAAAATCCTGTTGATTTTATATTGAGTATGTGCTAAAAACTCTCCAGCAAAGTTAGTATTCGCGAATTGTAAACAAACACGTCTCCTAGGCGACGAAACTCAATAAACTGAAGTTGTTCGTAAAGAAAGGTGACCAGATTTTTGTAGTCAGAATCGGGGACATGTCCCCGATTCTGACAACAAATCTGGGGACATTTATAATTAATTCAATAATTGACAGTAATTTAATTGAAAAACAATGCAATAATTAAAAAATTGTCCCCAGTTCCATTTTTACATTCTTTGGACAAATTGAAAAACGTATTGAAAATGGGGACGTTTGGTCACCTTATCGTAAAGGCAAAAGAAACTGATAACCACTGACATCACTCAACACACAGTCAGCTCACAGTCACTCAACACAGGCATTCCAGTTTTCTTACGAAAACTCGTGCAACGAGTTTGTCGTTTACGAATGCAGCCTCTATTGTGAAAATGCTAGTACGCTGACATTTCGGAGTTTTAAATGCATTAATTCTAATTGTTTACATTTTACAAGTTACGTTTTTTCAAGTAAAAATTCATGGTTAATCTGAAGGTTCAGCTTTGCCGTCTCTCATTTTCTTTGATTTGCGAATGAAAAATTTTTTTAAATAACAATATCGGCATCGAAGTTTTAGCCATGTTTGTGAATTATGTTTTAAAACCAACGAATACGTTTAATTTTATTCTTCATGGGCATATAAAGTCACGCATGGTATTAATACTATCAATATTTTTTGTATTAATGTTACTGATAAACTTAAAAAAAAAGGAAACATTTAGGTGTTAGCGCAAAGCCTTATTATCCCGGATTTGCCCAGGGCACCTGATTTCAAATATTGTTCTGAAATGTATTTTTGATATAAAAATTTTATGGAAAATAAAACAAATTTCATAGATTGGTGCCCCCGAAATTCATCAATGCCCGGGTCCCCCGTTGGTCATAATCAGGCTCTGTGTTAGCGTAGACTATTACATAACAGTGCAGACAGAAGTCGCGATACATTTCTCAGCAAGTGAGACCACAGGGTATATTTTATTTTCTGTCCCCTCAATAAGGAATAAATTCGATATCATCCCGTTTTGGGGCTGTTTTGTCTATTTGACGACAAATTAATGTAGCTAATTATTATAATATACCACACTACTTCTTTTTTTTTTTTTTTTTTTTTTTGAGATATGGATGTTTGTTTCATAGATTTATAGATTTTTATCGCTAGTATGTTAGTTGATATTTACTACCCCTCAAACCTTTTTTTTTTTTTTTTTTTGCTTTAAAGTAAACAAAATTATATAACAACAAATTCTTGAGGAAGATATATGGAATGAAAATAAACCTAAATTACACAGCACTAAATACAGTCAAACTCAGATAACATGAAAAGGAAATCAATTGAAATTTTACGTCGAAACAAGGGATAAGCAACAGCCTTTCCCACATGGCGCTGTTACAAACCTAAAGTTTATTGCTCTGTTTTTTTTCACTTCACCCATTGTTCAGAGGGGAGAGTATACTTTTGACTTTGCTGGGGTTGATCCAGGAATTTTTTCCAGGGGTCCCATTTTTGTGAAAATTGTTTTTGTTTTTTTGTGTGTGTGTGAATTTTAATACTTAATTTTTTGAATTTCAATGCTTATTTTTGTACCAATTTTTAAAAAAAGTCACTCTTTTTGTTAAAATAATTGATAAAACAGAGTAAAATGCCAATGAAAAGTCATTTTAACCCTTTAACGCGCAGTTATCCCGCTCTGGGAACACCCAACTCTGAAGTTTTGACTGTTGCCAGTCACGAAGAATAGATTTGATTTCTATAAAAATAGGTGTGGGTGATGTATCTCCACGAGAATCCTATACTTTTTAGCACATAATTTCCGGTTAAAAGATTGTCACGATTATTTTTAACAGCACTGACATCTGCTGAAAAATGGAAGAATGCGAGAACAAGCTCAGATTGCCCAATGCTGAAAAAAAGGGCAGCCGTTGCCATCGCTCGACTTAACTGTGCGCGAGCACAGCCAGCTGTCGTCGAAAAAGGGTCTCTGTGGCACGCGATGAACGTTTCGATCGTCCACCATCTTGCTGGTAGTTAAGTCGAGCGATGGCAACGGCTGCCCTTTTTTCAGCATTATGGAAAGGTTGCGCCTCAAAGGGTTAATCGATTGTAATTTTGTGAAGGAGCCACAGAACAGACCCAATTTTCATCTGCATCGACCCCTGCTTAGATTATGTTCCGTCACAGTGTTCACATGAGAAAGTGAAAGATGTCTAACTTTCTCATTTTTTTTCCTCCTTGGAACAAATTACTGCTCGCTGGAGTGCTTTTTGAAGAATCAGTATAAAAACTATACATGATTACAGTAGTGAGTTGACCAAAAGGAATAATAAACAGACTTTCCTTCTTGCGAATAAAAAATCAGATAATTTGCTGTATAATAGAGATTTCTAAAGATTTAAAAAATATCAAAATAGTAACTAGTTAATAACAATTAATAATGATAACTCCTTTTTTAAAATTATGAACTACAAATTATAGTTTTTCTTGAAGAATATTAAGTTGCCTCCAGATGCTAGTGTTCACGTAACAGGAACAATTCTTCCTTTGCTAAATAACTTTATTAAATAATAACAAAAACGAAACCTTTCTTGATTACTTAGTTGTACAGCGAACCTTTGCGTATAGTGGCGTACAGTAGTACGCAGTAGTTGCGTACAGTAGAACCTTTGCGTATAGTGGATCACAAGATCCTCTAGATTACAATATATTTAAAATATAAAGGCAGCTTAACACAGCTAACTTTCTGTAAAAACACATAATTCAAATCAATGCAAGCAATATCACAACAAGAATAAAAAACAAAGTTCTACAAAAAAAGCGAGCAGTCAAGTATTGCCATCTAGGAGTAAAAAATAATAATATACAGTAGAACCCCGATCTATCGTTTTTCAAGGGGTGCATAGTAAAAAACGATGCATGCAGGAAAACGACGAATGCGGGTTAAAGTCAAAATACGAAGAAAACAGTATTTATAAATACACACAATGTATACAGAATACCGAACATACTAAATTTGTTACCAAACTGTAAAAGAAACAAATAGAAGTTGTGTAGAAATTAAGTGATACTTATTTTTAAAAAATCAGTAATTTGACACAGGGTTTTTCATTAACCTTTTAATTAAACAAAGTTTTCAAGATTCACAATATATTTTTTGTCTTATATTCACAATATATTTTTATGTGCATTCATGTTTGTATGTAAAAGTCATACAATTTCAAATACCGTCATTGCGTAGGATAAACTAGGCACTAGTGTTGGCCCAGTCTCATCGGCATAAATATTATTCTCAGCTTCTTCGCGATTATTTTTATCTTTTGCATCACATTTCTTCCATTCTTAGGATACCGCACGTTGATACATCTAAATCAATGGAAATATAATCACTACATTTCACACCATACACATCCCCTGCTGGATGTAAGAACTCGTCATCTATACCATCATCAACCCAAGATATCATACCAGGAAGTAATTAGATTTGTAAGCCTTATTGATCCACTTGACCTTCAATTTCATTTCGGTCAGAAGAAACATTTTAATACTATGAACGCGGGAAAGCGAATTTTTGATGAACGATACATGCGGGTTTTGTTAACATTATTTGAATACAGTTTGTGACGGGACCATAGAAATAAAACGATCAATACGGGAAAACGATGAATGCGGGAACAATAGATCGAGGTTCCACTGTAATAAGATTAATAAGATAAGACCTAAGATAACTCCCACCCATCAAGAATTTATTCTTGATGCACAGACAATAATACAAGTTTAGCAATAGGTCTTTTAAATAATCCTTTTACTGTGACCACACGTACTAATTCATCCTTGCCTGGATGAGTGGCAATGATTTTACCAAGAGGCCACACAGATGGTGGAACATTGTCCTCCTTTACGATTACCACATCTCCAATTTTAAAATTATCTTTAGTACCCTTCCACTTATAGGTAAAAATTAGCGTATTTGATTAATAGCCAGTGGCGAGTAACGTCCATTTTTTTAATGGCCACTTTTTTGAGTTAATTGCCACACACCAGCCAAATTTTTTTATTTGTTTAAAATTTAAATAATTTATTTTATTATCATTAAAATCAATTTATCGTATTACATTTATTATAAATAAAAATTAAATTGTATTAAAAAATATTAATTTATAAAAATAAACAAATTTTTGTTATGAATTTGAGTCTTCAGTCTGAAAGAATCATTAAAAGAAATTAATGTCGCTTTGAAATTGTGCAGAATAATACATATCTAAATTAACTTTATGTTTGATTAATAAAATGCTATGAATAGATTTAGATTACATTTTTACTTTATTTTATATTCAGAGCTCATTCTAGGTGGGAAAAGGGGCAGGGTGCAAAGATTTTAAAAAAGGGCATTATTATTTTGAAAGGGCACTACAAATCCAAATTTATAAAAACTTCCAATTTGCAAATAAATAAATAAACTTTTTTACTTTATAAAATTAATTACTAATTTTCATTAATATATTAAACATTAATTAAGTTAATAAAGTATATTAAAATAGTTAATTAGTTTTTAAGTAACATTTTAAATTATCCTTATCTATATCATTAAAGTAACTTAAATATAGTTAACAACAACATTTCTTCTAAAGATTTTTAAAACAGGATTTTGTTTCTTTTTATAACAAAAACAACCACCCAAGTACACAAAATAGGGAAGACAATGCTTAATTAAGTAATGATTTTGCATAAGAGGCAAAGGTGTTAATAAGAAATTTATGTGGTCACCTTGTTAAGAATCTTGAATGACTAAACGAAGAAACTCTTAATAAAGTTAAGTTTGTCCTAAAGTTCAATTTTCAAGTTGAATATTCTTTTCAGTTTTTAAGTTATTACAATTATAAAAATGACTAATTCAATTTCACATCATTCACTTGCCTTTGTAAGAATTAATTCAGAGGTATAAATGATTAAAATATTTTACAGGGATGTGATTGGCCAAGAAAAAAATTAGCTGAAATTTTTAGCTGACGCGACAAAATTTTCGAAAATTTTAAAAGGTATATAATGTATGTTAGCACAGTGATATCAAATAATCATGTTTTCATATTAAATGAAATCAGAGGTCTTCCAATATGGAATTAATGATAAAAATTACATATTAGGTATATAAGTACAGTATAGGACCGATTATCCGGAATGGCCGCCAGTCTCTTTCTTTTTTCCGATCATCATAATGAAATAGGGGGGGAAAAAAGGGTCTTTCAAAAATTTGTGACCGTTCCCACATTTTGCTTGAATTAAAAAAAAGAGGGAAAAAGACATTATTAAATTGTAGGAGTAACGCAATTACGCTAGTATGTCATTATTTTCTTTATAACAGTCCGGAGTAAAGCAGATTGAGGAATGTGCTTTGGTCGCGGAGTGAACGAGCTCTCCTCTGTCCTTGGGTGAAAGCAAAACCGGAATGGCCTAAAAACTGAGCATTTTTACTTTCCCTTGTTTTTTTTTTTTTAAAGCAATCCGAAACATCGAATGCCAGATAAGTGAAAATTCCGGATAGTTGAGTTTGTAAAAAAGGAAAGAAATGTTGACCGGCAAAACTGGTGGGTTACGCACGTGCATACAGATTTATTTTTATTTAGGTATTTTTTAAACAAAGTTTTTAATTTATGTGTTTGAATCTGTTGGAAGAATAATAAAAATAAAAAATAATACAAGAGAATGGTTAAAAAAAAGGAAATCGAGTGTTGTTCTTTGCTTCCCACCTCTTACGTTGAGATAATATAGTTGAATCTTTGGAATGTCGAGCCGGAAACTAGGTCACGACTCACTAGATTTCAATAATACGTTATCAGTCTTTCTGCTCTTATGTGGGCTTTTTTTTTTCCCTCCATAGGAGTTAATCCTTTTATAATGAGCTTTTACAAATAAAATCAGTGAAAGTGAGGTACGTGACGAAAAAATTCGGATTGATAGACTGATTAGTTCATTGAACGATGTCAGCAGCATGGTTTTGATACGGCGCAAGAAATAATGACAGTAACTTTAATTAAAGAAAAGGCATTGAAAGAAAAAGCTAAAACAATGCGGCAAACAAAAATTACCAAGATATTTTGTAAAAAATAATGTTGCGAAATAAATATTGTGCGATTTATGAGATTGTTTGTTGTCAACTGGGTTCGGCAATCCATCAAAACACCAAACTTGCATGTGGAACACACAAAAGGAGTAAACCAAGAATCGGTGCTAGATGTCCATATACTCCCCTTCTTCGTTTCACCATAGATCTTTGAAGTACTTTCAAAGACAGGTGCAATAAAGGGGCGTGTATCGGCAATTCACAGAAATGCCTCCGTGTCCACAGCAAATTCCTCCCATTCCTTTCTCAAGTGCCAGTATCACGTTATGTGTGAGCAGCCAATATAGAGTTGAGCAGATAAAAGGGCTGAAGAAACTTCTGTACACACGAGATTAAAAAAAAGAAAGAAAGAAAAAACGAACTTCGAGGGCAAAAGAAGGTATTTAGTTTTGCGTCATCGGGCTCTAACGTAAATCAAAAGGCAGCAGGGCGGATTTTTTTTTTACCCCGCCTAGAATGAGCTCTGTTATATTGCTGAAAAAGATATGGCAGTGGGAGAATGGCGACCAATGGCAATCCTTTTTATCACCGCGTGGCGAGTGGTGACCGCTAATTTTTACCTATACTTCCACTTAATTCTACCATGTAGAGAACTCAAATAGTCCGAACGCCACCTCTTCCAAAAATTCAACTTCATTTTTGAACTAAATATATCCCAACGCAACTTCAAGGATATGTCCCCTTCCTTCACAAATTAAGGAGGAGCCGTAATTACTTCACCTATCAAGAAATGAGATGGCATTAGAACATTCAAGTTGTCTACGTCATTATTATCATCTAATTTAAGAAGTAGTCTGGAATTTAAGATTGCTTCTATTTGATTTAGTAGAGTGGTCAGTTCTTCAAAAGTTAAATTGTTATTCCCCATTACTCTTCTTAAATGGAATTTCACAGACCGAACCCCAGCTTCCCACAATCCGCCAAAATGGGGACTCAAAGGGGGAATTCTATGCCACTCAATATTTCTCTGGGACAAGAAGTAAAATATTTTTTCCTTTTGGATGACTAGTTGAAATCTGTTCAGTCAACTGCTTCTTTGCCCCCCAAAAATTGGTACCGTTATCGGAGTGAATATGTTTAGGAGTACCTCTCTTGGAGCAAAATCGCCGTAAAGCAGCAATGAAGGTTTCGGAAGTAAGGTCACTGGCTAATTCCAAATGTATAGCTTTTGTGGAAAAGCAAACAAACAGAACTATGTAACCCTTTGTAGTTTTCGCTCCTCGGTCTCTGTGCTTCAAAACAGGAATAGGGCCAGCATAATCAACACCACTCACTAAAAATGCTCTGTTTGCAGTGACTCTATCTTTTGGAAGATCTGTCATCTTTTGTTTAATCCAGTAAGTTTGTTTAATTTGTCTTAATCCAGTAAGTTTGGCGTATGATACCCATCAATAAATTACCACCTGCATGTAAATGTAATTTATGAAAATACTCTACAATCAGCTTACTTAATTTATGCTCATTTGGCAAGATCACAGGATGCTTTGCATTATATTGCAGTGGAGAATTTTGAAGTCTACCTCCCACCCTGAGCAACCCGTCCTTATCAATGAAGGGACAAAGGGCTGATAGTGGGCCTTTACTTGGCAAAGACTTATTTTCCTTTATAAGCTTGATTTCCTTACTAAAATAAATGTTCTGAACATAAGATATTGCTACATTACCTGCAAACTCTCTTTCTAATGCACTTAGAGGTGCAGGTTTATCTTTGACAGAGGTTTTTGGACAAGCAAACTTACCTTTACATGCATCAAGAAACCTAAAACAAAAGGCTAAAACATCAATTAATTTGGTATATGAATAAGAATTAATTAAATTGTTGATAACATCATTTTTAAGACATGCAGCAAAACTAAATTTAGAGTTTTTCTTTTCTTTAAGAACATATTGAGAATTGTCCTTTAGCTTGGGTTGCTTTGGCCATTCAGCATCCTCTGAAGACAGCCATGGTGGACCCTCCCACCATAAGACACGATCAGGAAGCTCTTTAGGAGACAGTCCTCTGGATGCAATGTCCGCTGGGTTTTCCTTGGTTGGCACATAGTGCCAGCTGTTCAATGGAACTGAGTCGAGAATTTCTGAGGTTCTATTTGCGATAAATGGTTTCCACTGGCGAGGAGGAGAAGACAGCACGACTTGTGAATCTGTCCAGGCATAAAACTGGATGCGATGGTCTTTCAAGGCACTGACCAAGGCAGAATACAGCTTAGCCAGTAAGAGAGCACCATTCAATTCTAACCTCGGAATGGATATTGACTTAAGAGGAGCAACTTTACTCTTAGCTGCTACCAGGGTAACTTTAGTAGCACCATCACTATTGCGTTGTACTGCATACATCACACAAGCGTACGCAGCCTCCGATGCATCGCAGAACCCATGAAGACTTATTTGCTCATCAGTAGTAAAGACCCATCTTGAAATTGAAATATGATAAATTTGCTGAAATTCCCGTTGGAATTGAAACCACTTACTAGCAAATTGCTCTGGTAGAGGGCTATCCCAGTCTAGCTTTAACAACCATAACTGTTGGTAGCAAATTTTTATCAAAATTGTGCAGGGTGATAAGAACCCCAACGGATCAAAAAGTCTCACTGATTGAGAAAGAAATGATCGCTTCGTTATTTGATTTTCAAATTTCAGATTAACGTTGAAGATGAAACTATCGGTAGTAGAATCCCACATAAGACCAAGAGCCTTACTACAATTTTCTGGATGGATTTCTAAATTCGATCTGTTCTCTTCAGAACATCCGGACCCATCACCTAATATTTCTGGACAGTTGGACCTCCATTTTCTAAGATGAAATCCTCTAGCACTTCCGAAAGCTCCTTAATTATGAAGACTGCTTCTCTATTAGACATAGCTCCTGCCATTAAATCGTCCATATAGAAAGAATCCTTAATGATATTAGCGATTTTTGGTTTTTCTTCATCCAAATCTAATGCTACTTGGTACAAGCATCTGGTTGCCAAAAATGGAGCTGATGAGGTACCATATGTGACCATGCGGAGCTTATATTCACCAATTTGAGAATTTGCAGAATTTCTCCAAACAATTTGTTGTAGATCTTGATCTTCGGGGTCAACTAAAATCTGACGATACATTTGCTGTATGTCGGCTGTAAATGCGATCTTATACATTCAAAATCGAATAAGAATTGTAAATATATCTGGCTGCAAGATTTGGCCGACTCCTAAAATAGAGTTCAATGACTGAGAGTTAGGAGGCTTGCATGATCCGTCAAATACAACTCGCAGTTTAGTAGAAATGCTGTCATTCCTTCTGACAGCATGGTAAGGTAGAAAATTTGCCACCTTTGAAGAATTCCTATCCTTTATCGGTAACATGTGCTCTAATTCTTCATATTCGAACATAAACTCCTTATAATCCTTTTCCAATTTAGTGTCGTACTTAAATCTGTTTTCCATGGCCAATAATCATGAAACTGCTACCCCCTTAGTATCTCCTAACTGACATATCTCTATATACAGGTAATCTAACTACAAATCTGCCTTCGTTATTTACCTTATATGTAGATTTGAAACGATTCTCACAAAACTCTTCTTCTTCTGATGAAAGTGATCTTTTGATGGGCAACTCCTCAGTTTGCCAGAAATTTTGCAAAACAGTATCACGGTTGCTCTCATTTTCTACACAAATGAAATGGGATTTAGTCACTATAGAGTTATTGCAAGTATTTTGGATTTGACCGGCGACCACCCAGCCAAAAATGGTGCTTTGAGCAATTGGTTGTCCCTTTGAACAGACGATCTTCGCACCTCGAAGAATCGTAAAAAAACAGTCAGAGCCTAAAATTATCTCGCACTCTGATGGTTGTGAAAAGTCCTCATCTGCTAGAGGAATATTTTTCAAATAATCTAAATCCTTAACATTCACTTGTTCCAAGGAAATCTGGGAAGTTACTTGATTTAAAATATATGCATTAATTGTGAGTCATCAGAGAATCTTGACCCAACTTTTAAATGGACAGAACCTCGTGTTGTCCCAGCTGATACTCCAGCAATACCGCTTAGACATAATCGATCATTTTTCCTGTTTAATTCTAAAATATTTATCACGTTTTCCGAAATAAATGAGCACTCTGAACCGCTATCTAATAATGCTCTAAATGGAAACGCTTTTCCTTCATTATTATGAACCATGACCTTTGCTGTGGGAAGGAATGATACATGTTTTGAATTACCAACAGACGCACTAGAATTAATTTGAGGTGTATGGGAAGTAACTTCCTGATTGAACATTAGCTCACTCTGTGAGAGCTGGTTTTCCTCAAGATTTTTTTCTATATGCTTATTATCAGAACTAGTCACAGAACAGATACATGAAACAGATACATTATTACCTTTAATTTCTTCGTGCAACAAAGAATTATGCTTTCTCTGGCATACAGCACATTTTAAGTAGCTGTTTTTGCAATCTCTGATTTTATGTGAATTCAAGCACAGGAAACATAAATTGTTACGTTTAACAAACAATTTTCTGGCATTTAAATTTATTACATTTAAATAATTTGTGTGATCCTGCACACCTTAAACAAACTTTATCACCCTTGTTAGCTGGAATGCTCTTACAAGCTACAGAATTTCCCTTCGTTTGGGATTTTACTTCTGAATCATTCATGAGCTCTAGAGATGAGCACCTAGTATTTAGGAATCCTAAAAATTCTTCCCAAATAGGGATTTCAATTTCCGCAGACTTTACTGTCCACAACCTTTTTGTTTCTGAATCTAGTTTTCGTAATACTAAGTGCATTAACCCAGGATCTCTGCTCATTGCTTCTTTCCCAAGAGACTTCAGACCCCGTAACACTTCATCACTAGTGCCCACTAAACACCTTAAGTTAGCTGTACTAGCTTGATAAATGCTTTTCTGATCCAAAAATGTATTAATTAAAGAATGCATAATTTGTTTTCGTTTATCATATCTCTCATTTAATTTATTCCACGCTTCTTTATATGACTCATTTGATAGTAGAATGTGTTTTATTAACGAAGCGGGCTCATCAGTGAGCAAACCTTTCAAATACTGAAATTTTTGGATCTCAGCCAAAGCAGATTGTTCATGAACAAGTGATGTAAATAAATCTTTGAAATTTATCCAGTCCTGGAAATTTCCAGAGAATACTGGGATATTTAATTTTGGTAAGCAGAAATTCGTATTCACTTGTACCTTTTCTTCAACAGTTACCAAATTTACCCTTTCTGTTGCATTAATATTAGGTACACTAAGTGCATCAATTTTATTCTGATATAACAACAAATGAAAAAAAAGAAAATTTCATAACAACAGTTTTTTGCTTCCCCTTCTTTGGCATAGTGTTAGCGTTTGTTGCCCTGCCTCATCTTTAAAATCATTTGCTCGCAATTCTGTTATTTTAATTTTATTGGATTAAGTTTTAAGGTTGCTCTGGGATTGGCGTTATTTATCTCAGCCAAGTGTTTGTGCTTGCCAATGTGTAATTTTCTGCTGGCATAATTTTCAAATCATTCCATCTTATTTTCACTGTCCATAAAGGACGTATTTTTATTTCACTGAGCCACCAGCCAGCCTAAGTGAATTTTCTGAACTAAGCCTGAATTTTCAATCCATCACAATGCAGTTTAATAATTACACAATAGCCAATCAAACATCATCGTTATATGCCCCACCTTAGTATGCACCTTCCTTTTTTATTGAAATTGATGGGGTAGTTTTGTTTTTTTTATAGAATATCACAAAAGACTTTCTGTACATTAAGATCTATGGGCTATCTTCAATATACAGTTAGATAATTCATACTTGTTTAATTCAAAATTCTGGATACTTCAAAAGTTTTGCATATTTCCAGAAATCTTTTTTATTTATCTCTTCTAAAAGAATATATCTAATTCAAATTTTTGGATATTCTGAACTTTATCTCTGGTCCCTTCAAGTTATTCAAGTTTGACTGTATTAAAAGCCTATAGACAATTATTGTTTAGTTAGACCATACCCAAAATAATCGCATCAACTGCTGCTAAGCTTGTCGACTTTCAGCAAAGTATCACCAAATAGGGCTGTACCCAGAAAAAAAATTTGGGGAGGGTGTAAACAGTGAAAAAATCTGAAATTTCAAAAAAAAAAAAAAAAAAAAAAAGGGCTTCATCATTTTGTTAACAATAATTTTTTTTTTTTTTTTTTTTTTCAAGGGAAGTTAGGAGGTTCCTTACCAATACTACCTGGATCACATCCCCTGAGGACCTTGTCACTGAATTTGATGCCAAAAATTATTTCCAGAACTGAACCTAGCTTGACAATATCTCTTATATTTGGCAAAAAACTGGCAACCTTAATGTTATTGAAATATTATATCTCACTTTTATGAAATTAGTGTACATGATGTGTATAATTTAATAGAGACATATGGAAGTTATGTGGTGTCCACCAGTGGAATAGTTTTGTAAAAGTGTGTGTTTGGGGGGGGGGTAGGAATATGAAATAAGTTGTGAGTAAATAAATGGAATTTCTAAATCTTTACTTAATAACTTTTGACAAAAAACTTATCCTAACTAATACAAAAATTTCGGTAGGGAGATATATGCCAGTATCCCCTTGCCTATGCTTCTGGATTCCACATCAGATTTTTTTTTTTTGCTGATGGTATTGATAATCGCATCAAAATATTTCAAGTTCACAAGTTTTGTTGAACATCATTTAATCTGTAAAAAATTTGAATTGTAACTGTATTATAATCTTATTTATCTGCAATATAATATTTCTTATGTTGCAATTTTTTTCTCTCACCAGAGATATTCTGTATCTTGTGCTGTAAAAGTTAAACGTGTTCCATTATTCTCCACAACATGTTTCAGCTTATATAAATGGCCAAGATTTGTGCCTTATTCTCAGTTAACTTCTGTAAGTATTAAAGTTATTATTTGCTAATTTTTTTAAATTTTAACTTGTGATAGCAATTATGACACAAACTAAAAGTAATAGTTTGATTTAAGTTTGCTCTCATAGAAGAATTCTTTTTTTTTTTTTTTTTCCCAACTTTATTTTAGAAAAACAGAAATAACTTAATTTGCAGCTACTGAAATTTAGATGATTCCTATTTAAAAAATGCTATTTTGTTGGTGGAGTCCAGATTCTCTTTGCCAGTAAAAGAGTTTTCGGTGTGCCTTCTTTCTAGTTAGTTACAAATTTAAGTTTACCATGCACAGAAAAAAGGGGAGGAAATATTCACTGTGGTTTCCACTAAAGTTTAAAATTAGAAGTGATATAAGATTTATGTGTGGTGAGAGAAAATGGATTTATTCACTTTTAAGTCAATGTTTAAATTAGTAAAGTTTTATGACAAGTTATTCAAAGGGAAAGAAAAATTTAATCCCATGTGAAAATGCAAATAAGTGAATATTAAGGCAAAATGTGAGTACTTAATTGTTGTGGGTTATGGGGATGTTAAGTATTTTTAATTTCATATATCATTAAAGATACATTTTAAAATCCTTTTGAAGCATTATGAAAGATAATTATCATACAGAAAAATGTCTCCTTAAAGGTACATAAAAAGATGTAAGAATTTGAAGAAGATTAAAAAGAAAACATTATTGGTTCTAATTTTAGAATTTAAAGAAAAAAACTATTTTATTCTTTTCATTCATAAATTAGGATTTTTTTCTGAGTATGTAGCTATATGGTGTGTATCTAAGCACAGTGAATGTCTTCTTCATGTTATTTTCCACCTTTAGTCAATTATACTTACAGTGACTTAATCTTTCTTTGGTTAATTTCAGTGGTGCAGCGAAGGGGGGCGGGGGTCCGGACCCCCCCTATGAGCTAAGGGGCCGCTATGAGCAGGGTCCATTTATTGACAGGGCGAGTGGGGCCCATGGGCCACCAATTTAAGGGGCCCATTTTTTTCTGTAAAAAGGGCCCATTTTTTCCTCTCTTCTTCTTTCGAAATTTATTCTCTAAAAAGTGTCTTTTCTTTAAAAAAAATCTTTTTAAACTTTATATCCGTAGTTGGCTTGAAAAGGAGGATGCAGGATAAAATCATCAAAGGCTTCCAGCAAGCACCGTCATAGAGACTCCTTAGGCAATAAATCTCCAGTCGTGTCTCTGAAGGCCCTTTCAGTGATCCAGAGACATGTCGCGGGTCGCTAGCAGTAGGGTGCCTATAGCGGAACCAATTCTTCAATAGTGTAACCATTTCCTTTAAAAAGGTGGTGATACTCCGGTATTAAACCAACAAAAGATAATTGGGGACCGTGAATAATATTGCGATTTCGCACATCCCCCATCTATTGTTCGGTAGAGAACACCCCAAGTGTCGCCGCCAGTCGCAGCTTCCTAACCATGTCAAATTTCCCCGTTCAAATACATTGTAGCCGCGACATGTCTCTGGATCACTGAAGGGGCTTTGATAGGGAATTTGTGGGGCTAGGATGGACGAATCGGACAATGTAAAGGGGAGTAATTCGCACCCTTGTAGCTCAAAGGGACGGAATATCCTCAGAAAGAATCTATTCATGCTACAATTAGCTGATAACAAAATTGTCATGAAGGAAAGAGGAAAATATATTGCCTATATTGTAGTCTTCAAGCACACCACTCTTCTTTTCTTGAGATAAACAAGCCGCAGTATTCAAATAGTGAATATACACCACACACACACACAAAACAAACAATAAAAAAAGAGGGTCTGGTGGGAGCTTAGATGTGGTATAACGAAATTTCGAATTGTTCAGTGAATTCACTTAAGTTGGATGCCTGTAATTTGTAAGCAGAAGTCTAAGTTTTGGGTTCTTTGTTTCTTACGATCATGAATTCGTCCAGTTTAAAAAGAAAGAAAACCCAAAGTGAAATGTTTTTATCTTTCTTCGAGAAAAAAAAAGCGTGAAATGTAAAGAGCCGATTGCATGGGTGATCGATGGTGCGTGCAGCATCAAAGACTGCTGATAGTATGGACGGGCCCGGACCCGGTGAAAAATCTGTTGCACCGAAATAAACCTTTGAGGGTGCTGAATCTCAAGCTCATCCTCTTGATATTGGGCTCTACATTAACAAAGAGGTAAACTTTACTTGATTAAATTTCAAAATAACTTTACACAACGGAGGAGGTGGAATCACACAGACGTGGTTCATAATTTATTATCAGTAAAAATATTAATATAAAAAGATCTTTCAAGTATAATCTAGCAAATGGTTGAAGTGTTTTTTTTTTTTTTATTTATAATTGGCCAAGAATTTTCTAAACATAGACAATCGTACTTGCATGTATACAAGATGTAATGATCCAACTTATAAAGATTATTTAAAACTATATCATAAGCTTATTATTACTGGCAACTACAATGTAGTCAATGATAACAAATACATTAAATTACCTTTTTTTGAATTCCAGTTTGTGTCAAATATTGTTACTTTTTAAACACATATTATGCTAAAATATATGAAGAGCTGTTTATTTATTTTATTAATTTCTTAGGTAATGGAGGATCGAGGTAATATAATAAATAAGGATTTTGAGACTACACAATCGACTCACAAGATGAGATTCACACAATTTTTTTTTATTTCCTTTTCTTTCATTGTTTTTTAAATAAATCATACATGATGAATCAATAAGTTCATAATTAGCCTATTGAAAATTTTCTTCCTGTCAATTGAAGAATCAACTATTGCATTTATTTTTTTACAAAACTTGAAATAGTGAACGCATGTTTTGTAACTGCAGCAGATATATTAATAAGTAAAAGTTTTTTTTTAATTAATTTCAGTTTTTTGAGTAAAAAATTTTTAAACATTAAAGTTTTAAAGAATTTTAATAGGAAAATTAAAATTGCAAGAATAATGTGATAAAATATTACTTTTACAAGAGATACTATTATTTAAATAATATCTTTAATTGTTGTCATGGAGAATAATTTTTAAATTTACAGTTATTCTTTTATTAATTCTATTTGAAAGTGCGATAGCTAAAATAAACTAGTTGAAAAACATAAGACTACTTGTTTATTAGGAACCACTGGGGAAGAGTTCTTTTAAAAACAGTCCCCGGTTTAAATCGCCTTTATCTCCCCCCCCCCCCCCCCCCAAAAAAAAAGAGCTTCATTTAGTACATGAATTTAAACATTCGGTGTAATAAATCTTTCAAAATATGACTGTATAGTTAGGCAAGTCGGAGTGTCCAGGCTGAGTAATTTTTTATTTTTTACCAACTATGCGAAAAACAAATATTTCGCCAAGTATCGAATACATATGGAGAGCTGCTCTTTTGACTCTTTGCGGCAGTGGCGGCTTGTGATCCGTTTCAGTGGTGGGGCCTGAAAAAAAAAAAAAAAAAAAATAGTGCCAATTAAAATCGCGAAACTATATATACATATAGAACAACCTATCCCCACGTGAACACAGCGTAAGTATTTAAAATTTCTCAAGACAAATAATTATCAAATTTACTATACAACTTTTGCTATTTTTTACCTAGTTATGTTAAATTGAAAAGTTTACATTATTACTGAACAAAAAGCCACATTTAAATATTTAATATTTATGTTCTTTATAGTTGCCTGTTCATAATTTTTAGATGATTTATTTATTTTAAAATAAATATCAACATATATAAAAAATACATTTATACATCACTTTTCGTAAATCAAGAAAACAAAACAGAAATATATCTGACTGCACTGCAAAAATACAATCACGCAAATAAAAAATGATTTCCTCCTAAGGGGAAAATTTCGCCAATAGCTACCGATTGCCGAAATTCCCCCATACGGTCGTGTAGATCACCGTGCGTGAGCCCGAAGATCTGGGCAAAGAAGGCAGTGCCAAATAAGCCGTTTGGAAGCCAAGTTAATTCCGCATCAGTATGGCTTTTGTGCTCAATGCCAAATATGTCAACCCGGTGAACGGAGAAGAGACGCCCAATTCAGGGCAAGCCAGCCCATGGCCCATGCATGGTTAAACGTGTCTCTAAACGTTAACATAAAGAGAAGGGTCTCCCGTAGAAGTTTGATTTCTTTTGTCTTATAAGAACCTTCAGTGGCGGATTTCCCAATAGGCGCATGAGGCGTGCGCCTCGAGCCTCATATTTCTAAGGGGCCTCCAAATTCGGTTTTCAGAAAGAAAAAACTATATGTAAATATCTGTTCAAGAGACATAAACTTTGTTCATAGTTTCAGGATTGCTTCTAGAGTAGAAAGCGCTTTTAAACAATCTTTTCTGGTATTTTCATGCAACATTCCTTGGAATTTTAGGGCCCTCAACTGTCCATTATTTCCAAGAAAAATTTCTAGATTTTTTTGCATTGTTTTAATTTGCTCACTATATTTTATCTCAAAAAATACAGGTGCAGAGGGTCCCTTTGCCTTTTTCCTATCCAGAATCAATCAGTTGTGTCGGGTTGAGAGATTACGGCCAATTAATTATCTACAAGTGGGATCTATGCCGATGGGTGTGGGTACTCCCCTTGGGGGTCTTTCTAAGGTATTCTAACCCCTGTTTACGCTAAGTTTTGGAGGAAACCACGGAAAATTCCTAACGGTTAGGTTGGCGGACGCGACCTGGTTTTGAACCAGGCACCTTCCGTCTCCCAGTTCAGAGTGCTATGCGCTCAGCCACTGGTTGGGCCTCACTGAATCAGATTGCGGCTTAGTAGCTGGTATTGCAGTAGGACATTCAAATACACCTGCTTTATAGATTGCCACCCCCCCCCCCAAATCAAAAAGTGTACAGTCTGATAAGAATATTTCTCATTTTAAAAGAGAAAAGCCTGAACCGTTTTATTCTACAGCTTGAGATTGAAAAATTTGTCAAAAATTAAATATTTTATATTTTTCAGCCGTTCTTCATTTAAATGATTTAGGAAAGGACACTCTGTATTCAGTGAAATTTTCAAATATACCTAGAATATATAATTGTTGTTGGTTGTTACGATGTAAATGAAATTGGAAACAATAATTTATCTTCTTTCGAAAAATCACTAAAAATTAAAAATTTAAGCTAGGGGTAACCGATTTTATCTTATTTTTGGAATCGAAACTTTCCAAGTATGCAATGATAAAAAATTGCCGTTCAATAATTTAAAAGATATGAGCTGATACATGTGCGATAACACTTTTTTGGGGGGGATTGGGGGAAGATATTTGATAGTTAAGAAAAAAGTATTGAAAAAATAAAGAAAGCAATTTCACATGCGTGCAAAGTTTCAGCTCGATCGGATGATAGTGGGTTAAAATTCATAGACAAATTTTGAACTGGAATGTCATACACAGTTAATTAAAAACTTAAAAAAACAAATGATGATTAATTTAATTTTTTGTTTTCAACAAAAAAATATTTATGATAACTATATTATAAATACGGCATGTATTTTATAGTCGCAGATGAAAATGCTAAACATTAATAATAAACCTAGGACCAAAGCTTAGAGCATACCCATTTACCCATTATAAAGTGGAATTTATTTTTAAGTCAATAATATTTTTTGTACTTTAACAACTTAAAGTATTGTTTTTTTTAATTTCTCTTGTAGTTTCTTTCATTCTATTTAAAATATAGAATAATGTGTGTGTGTGTGTGTGTGTGTATATTATTCATACCTAATTACTAATTACTCATTATTAATAGTCCTAAACTTATTGACAGATTTTGAATAAACACAAAAATTAGTCTAAACCGAAAGTTTACTTTTACTATTAAACTGCTTAGTTTTGCAGTTCCAAACGTGAAATTTGTGAATATATTTAAATATTTATAAATATATGTTCTTGAAGTAATGTTAAATTTTTGGTTCATTTTATCCAAGTAAAGAATTCTTCTGAACTTTGACATGTCAAAGCAAGTTTCCCTTGCTCTGACCTTCAAAAGTACCTGTTAAGTAGTCAAAATTTTCATGACTGAAACAAGACATATGCCAGTGGTCCACAAAAAGTAATTCTACGTAATTAAGTAACAGTGAAAACTAATCAATATAAAACTGCAGTTGCTGAGTTATACTTAAAGGTATGCTGATGTTTATTTAGTGTTAATCATGAAAAGTGAAACGTAGTACAAAAATTATTGAGATAAAAAATATTTTTTAAGATGAACAAATCTATAAACATAAAAATTATTTTAAAATTTTAATACTACTTTTGTAGCAGGCCCTGAGTATCGGACGGACACTTGGTGCACGTGCCCTGGGCACACATGGAGAAATAAGCCAAAAAATTGAGTTTAACACGATATACAGGGGCACAAAAATTGAACCAGCTAAAGGACACAAAATCTGAAAAGTGCCCTGGGCACAAAAATGTTATAGTGAAAGTCAGGCCCTGGTTTTTAGACATAAACTAGATATAAAAGGAATCAGAACCTTTTAAAATAAGTAGTAATAATGTAAAGGAGTTAGTGATTTTTTTTTTTTTTTTTTGAGGAGGGTGGCCTCAAAATTGAGTTGTGCCTCGGGCCTCTCAAGAGCAAAATCCGCCTTTGTCCGAGTAATTTGGACCCCCCCCTAAAAAAAATTTCTGGCTGCGCTACTGGTTAATTTATTTAATTATAAATAATTTTTAACTTCTCCTTTCAAACTTTTTTTTTTTTTTTTTTAGAATCCTCCTCGATGTTTATTAGGATTTGGATACCTTCAAAATAATGGCTTATTTAATAAACTTGTTTCTGTCAAAGGTATGTTTTAACATATTTTTAATGTATAGCAACTCAATACTTATATTATTAATAACAAGAAAAATTCATTTTGCTTATATAATCAAGATTTTAAAACTGGTTTATTTGAAATATATGGCAGTGCACAATGTAGTCATAGATCCAGATATGATTTTAAAATTAGTTCAAAATCTGGGTTTCAAAAATGTTCTGAATTTTATAATAATTATTTTTATATTTTGATAATGCAAGTATGATTTATATTGTAAGAAAACTCTCACAAGAGGTACAGAATAAGATTTTAAACATAAAGGAAAACAAAGCTTTGTTAACCAAGAAATGAGGACTATATGCAGACTCCCACAATAGCTACCGAAAGAAAAAAATATATGTTCTAGGGCAGTGGCGTATCCAAGGGAAGAGTTTGGGGGTTCAACACTCCCACCCCCCTTGTCAAAATTTTTTTAACAAAATGTTCATAAATTTTTAATTTTTAGCTTAAATATTAAGCATTTTAACACAAAGTTATGTCTATAACACCCTTCCCCCCCCCCCCCCTTGAAGGAAGTCTGCATACTAGGGGTTGTTTTACTCTTCTAATGAATCAGTGTTGTAAAAAAATATTTAGAGGAAAATAATGTGGAATTTATTTATTTTTTTAAACTAATTACAAATTAAAAAATAATTTTTTGAATATCATGTTACTTAGAACAATTCCTTATATGCATGAGCAGTTTTTTTTTTTTTTTTTTTTTTTTTTTTTTTTTTTTTTTAAATAGAATCACTGGAATAAAGCAGGTGGAGACTTTTCTCCATTTTGTATCTCTCTGTAATCTTTAAAATCCTAAAATTTACACATATGGAATACTTTCTATTTGATGTCTCCTACTATAATAATAAGAAAATTACTAGTTAACTGACAGTGAGAGAGAAAAATTATTGTTACTAAAAAAAATTTTCCCTTTAAAGATAGCTTTAGATTTTAAAAGAATTAAGTTTACTGAACCCTTTGTTGCTTGCAAATTGAACAGACATCCTATGTATTTCTACTTACAGATTCATTAAATTCAAGATCATTTAGAAAAAAAATTGTGTGTGTGTGTTACATGCATTAAAGTATGAAGTTTTTATCAGTAACTCATTAAACTAAAAAAATGTTAACCCCACAAGTATTTTTATGGCATTACTATGCTAAATTAATAAGAATATTGATTAATGAATATTTTAACTGACAGATTCTTCTTCTCTTTTTTTTTTTTTTTTTTTTTTTTTTTTTAATTTTTATATTTTACTAGCCGCCTCCGGCGACCAGTTGGTTCGCTATCTTAATAAACCTTGTTCAGAGAGAATCCTGTTCCTCACTGACTTCCTTGGCACTGAAATCTCTATGATTCTGAATGGAATTTAAAATTAAGATGGTTACAAACAGGAGAGGCATTAGGGTAAATGGCGCCCCTTGCTAACGTAAAAAAGACGCCCTGTCCCCTTTTATGCTCTACTTAGTTTTTGAGTTCGAGATGACGCCCCTTCAAAGCCGGCGCCCAGATGCGATGCTTACCGTGTTGGGCCGACCCTTGTTACAAAAATAAGATGATTAAATGATAAAAACCTACAAAAAAGAACATATTAGTTTCGTCCTATATTAATTCTGAATATATTGCCCTTTTTCAAAAAACGAAAAGGAGAAAAAGATAAAATAAGAAAATCTGAAACACTCTCAGATTTTAAATATGCACTAAAGTGCTATATATTAAAAGCGTATTATAATCCACGGGAATTCCCTATTTTCTTTCTTTATTCCATTAAGTTGGAAAGTGTAACATTATTCATGAGTGTCATTAAACAAAATTAAAATTGATATTTCTAGCATCCTTTTTCTGGATCTAATGCATTAGAAATAGATAGGGAAAAAATGAGCAGAAAAATGCACAGTTCGAACTGAAATAAAGTTTAAAAACTCATTCAGGTGTATCTATAATCCAAGTAAAAGAAGCAGACGATAAATAGTGCTTGGTGCTAGAATCACATCTTCTCAAAATCGCATATCAACTATTTTATTTTTCGCCAGATTAAAAAGTTGCACGTTTTAGTCTCAGAAAATTTCCAAATTCTATTTTCCTTTTGAGTATAAAACATTTCATTCCTGCTCTGATTTCACATGCACACGACATTTTAATTAAAAAATAACCTTACAAATAATCTAAACAAAAAAAAAAATCCTTATTCTTTTATTTTTACTTCAAGAGTCTGAATCATTTAATAAACTTGCCAAATATGGCAACCTAGATATGCTTAATCTTCACTCTTTCCACTGCAGGGTTACAATTGCGAAATGGCGAGAGCAAAAATTTGCCTTTTGCAACACGTTTTTTATCGATATCTCCTAAAATAATTTGAATTTCGAAAAAATCTCTTCGAGGTATGTCGAGACCTGCCCTGGAGAATTTCCATACAAAATGTGGTAGGTCTACGATCACCTGTCTGCGAGCTACGCGAGACACAGACAAACAAACTAACTAACTAACGGACAGTTTACACTCTGTTTTATTTATATAGATCAATGCTTTTAGATGTTTTTCCTTTGTTGGGAATAAATTTCTGCTACTAAGATTTTTTTAAATGCAATCTGTTCTTTGGAAATATGTTAGAGTTAGAAGGATTTGAGAAAAGCACTCAAAATGCATAATTTTATTTTCATTAGGTCTGCCTATTCGATACTTTAAAACAACAGCTTCAGTATCTTCATCGCAAGATCCGGATAAGAAAAAAGATGATGACGGTACTGTATTATAGATTTTTCTATTGATCACTCTCTATTTTTTATTCTACACAGTATGATGGAATTGGTGAAAAGTCTGATAATATATCTTCACTGCATTATATTGCTTTACGATACAATTACCCTAGAAAATTTCTAAATTCGATTCTATTTCCTAGTTGCAATTAGCACTTCTATAAACATGTGTCCTTTCTGGGAATTCTTGGTTGGAGAGGCTGGGGTCTGGTAGCTGGCTTGCTTATAAAAATATATTATTAAAAAAAAAAGTTTGATAAAATTCTAGCTTTTTAGTACATGTTTTTTTGATTAAAAGAAAAAAAAACAATAATATGAGCTTACATTTGTACTTGTTTATTGTTAAAAAAATGAGCAAATGATCACAGGTATCATTTAAATGCTCTTCTTTTAATTAATATAATCTCTGAAATATCACTAGGCATATAACGCGAATAGTGAGCTATTTAAGTAGTTAGATGTATCCCTTTAAAATATTATAAACCTAATATATCTCATGCTAATATTTCTTCTTATTAATATTAATATTTCTAGTTTATTTTAATTTACTCTATTTTTTTTAATTTTTAATTAATTTATTAATTTTTTTATTTATTTATTTAACTTTTAATTTTTACCAGATTGTTTTAATTTACTCTAATTTTATTTCTTTATTTTATTATTATTATTATTTTTTTTTAACTCTTACTTTTTACTTATTGTTCAACTTTTCTCCAATTATTCTGGCAACCTATATTTTTTCCACTTCAATTGACAACAGCTCCATGGTTGAGCCATGTTTTCAAGTCTCTTCGTCTTTATTTTTGTCTTCATAATTACTTTTTAACAGGATAGCCCCGTAGTTACATATTTAGCTTTCTTTGTGCTAAGTAACTACATTGAAATCCTGTTATTTTGTTTTTTATCTTGGTAGTAAGTATTCGGTTCGTGGGGCCTGACAAGTATAGCCGATGCTTGCTACCCATTGTTTTACTCCATCCAATTCCATTTTAATTTTCATTTTTACCATTGTTTGGATTTCTATTCATTGACTGGATATATCTACTCATTCTTGTTTTGGATACAATTTTGTGTTCATTATATATTTGAACTACGAAACTGCTATAGAATGATTACTTGATTCGTAAGTGTAGCCATTTTACTATTTTATATATATATATATATATATATATATATATATATATATATATATATTTCTAAAAATATGATTATAACTAATTCAGTTTTTATATTCATAATTCAACTAATAATTTATGTGCTAATTATTTTTAAGTAATCCATCTAAAGAAGAAGTGGTAATTCCCCCACCCCTAATTTCCGCTTGTTGTCACATAATTTAATATATATATACAGGGTGTCCAGTGCTAACACTGTCCAAAGGCTATTTCCTAAACCATTAGTCAGAGACACATAGTTCCAATTGCAAAAATACTTTAAATTGTATAATCTATTATATGTGAAACAATCGAAGTCAATAAATCAAATCCTATAAAAATTATGAAATTTAAATTTTTACTCGGTCCCCCAGTCCTATCAGTTATATTTAGAAAATTTTTCTTTGTGCAGTTTCATGCACAATAAAAAAAAATTCGTCTTTCTACGACCAAAATTCACTGAGTTACAGCTGCTTAAAGTTAGAGCACTTTCCCAGTTGCAAAATAGGGGTTGTATACAAAATGAATTTGAGAAAAATTAATGCACATGGTTTTGAGCTTTGTAATATTTATTAGCAATTTCATTAACTATTTTATGAATATAGATTGCAATAAAGAAGATTAGCGTTTAACTATGTGTATCCAATAAAGTAAAATAAAAATATAGCTTATGCTGAAAATGGAATTTTTTAAACAGTTTTTTAAATAAACTTGCGTTAAATAGATTCCTTTGACTGCAATCTAAATATTTTTACGAATTTTCGGGGGAACCCACTGTTCTGGGGTTTAAAATAGTTGAAAATTGGTATTCTACGAGTCAAATATTTAAATTTTGCCTTTTGTTGCATCAAAATCAGTCAACTAGAACCGGAGATTCGGAGGTTTCGGTTTTCCCATTCACTTCTACTGCAGTTTCTAGAAATCGGGAAAAATATTCATCCTAGGCCTTCAGTAACTTCACTTTTGGGGACTTACTTTTGGCTCCAAATTTGGCCATATTTCTCTAAAAGTCGCCATGCTGGCGACATTTTGGTCATTTGACGCGATTTTCTTTATGGGGCTTGTAAAGTTAGTTTTTCTGCATTAACATGCATAATAGCCTAATATTTCTCTTCTATGATGTAATCAAAATTCCCGCTTTATGTGGAATGTTCGAGAGATACATTCTTCTAGAAGATCCTTGTAGCTTCTGCGACATCTATAAATGCAAGCATGACAGACCAGGGGCGTAGCCAGGTGGGGGGATATCGGGATATATCCTCCCCCCCCCCCGGAAAAATTTCCTGGCTACGCGCCTATGACAGACAACCCCAGTCAGTGTTCATCGAGCTCTCTTTGAGTGAATTTGCTGCGTTACACTTTGTATTGACGCTATAAAAACGATATTTTAGCTTGCTTTTCGAAGCTAATTTTTAAGTGCTGTATGTAAATCTTTCGTTGCTGAGTTTTGAGGGACTGTTAATGTTATCCCCCGTATATTTCCACTGAATTTTACCTGTAGAAGGGTTTTATTTTGTTTGCGAAATACAGCATTTGTGAAAACTTCTGATCTAAGCTGTCTGTTAAAAGCACATTGTCTGATTGTGCTTGTGAATTTTGTACAGCTGATTGTTTGACGAAGTTCTAGAAGCAATAAACCTTGTGCTCCATATTGACAAGTAGACTTTTTACTAGGACTTTCTACACCAACTGGACTTTAGAACGACGAACCAGAAACTAGCAGATTATTCTGCCACAATATGCACCAATCGAAGTACAGAAAACTCTTCCTGTACTTTACGTAGCACACTCTTATGTTACAAATCTGCATGCTAAACATATACGATTTAGTAAGTTTGACCTCAGATAGATTTTAATAGAGCTTGACTAAAACCCTCTGCTTGCAGAGCTCGATTATGACCAACAGTGGCCCCGGGCATTGATGGATTTGGGAGGGGGGGGGTCCCTGATCTATGAAATTTGTTTCATTTTTAATAAAATTTTGATATAAAAAAGAATGTTTCAGAAGAACATTTGAAATTGGGGGCCCTTTCGAGCTTCGGGCCCTGGGCAAAGTCCCGATTTGCCCATGCGATAATAAGGCCTTGTCTGCTTGAAGATCAGTACTCTAAAATTAGTTTTGCTTCTTTTTCCGCATTAAACCAGAAAATGAAATTAAAACCTATAATTTAAAATTTCAGTATTTATATGGTCCTTTAAAGGTTTACCATGACGGGACATTTTTAAGCGTGGAAAAGTAACTTAAGTCACAATGTTTGCTGCTTCATAAATCGATGAATTTTGGTCATCGAAGGACGAATTTTTTTTATTGTGCATGAAATTGTATAAAGAAAATTTTTCTAAATATAACTGATAGGACCGGAGGACTGTATAAAAATTTAAATTTCGTAATTTTTATAGAAATTGAATTATTGACTTTGGTTGCTTCTGATGCAATAGATTATATATTTTAAAGCATTTTTGCAATTGGAACTATGTGTCTCTGACTAACGGTTTAGGAAATAGCCATTGGACAGCGTTAGCACCAGACACCCTGTATATATATATGTAAAGAATGAGCCTTACGCCATTCCTTGTTGGAATGATTGACGCAAATCCATTGGGGTTCTAGGTTAAATAGTTTATTTCAAAGTTCGGGCAGAGGGCAGGAGTCAGGCCGGCGACCTTTTAGCTCCGGGGCTATCTTCGTACATCGCAGTCTAACAGCTAAAGCTGGAAGCACCTGCAAAAGCTTCACATTCCAAACTCCTAAAAGCTAAGCTAAAACTCTAAAAGCTCCCAAAATTTCCGCGCTTTTGCTTAAATACTCCTTAGTTACTACGCCTGCTGGCAGGGTGCAGCACGATCACGAAGGCGTTACTCTCAAATGTAATTAGTTAACTAGATTGTCAATCAAGAAATGAGAAACACCTGCTTACCCAGGAGTTCTAAATGCGCGCCGTAATGAAAACCACAGTAAACTGAAGATGCTGCTGAATCAACAATTTTCTCCTTATGGAACTTCAAAAAACGTCTCCGAGCATCATATTTGTATGGCCGAGAAACAAACTTTACAGTAAGAGTAAAAGATTAAAGAAGCTTTTTCAAATAACATTAAATTAAATTAGGTTAAATTAGCAAAGTTTATTTTATTATTACATATATATATATAAGAGTAAGAAATTGATATCCGGTTTGGGTGAATTCTTAACTTTTAATTTGTGCAAATGAAATAATTGTAAAATGCCACAAAAAGAATTGCATACCTCAAAAGAAAAAAAAATTAAATTTTGTGATTACAGAAGACATGATTTTAAGATTTGTAAAGGAATAAATTTATTTTATACTTGCATAAAATTTATATTGAAATTCTTTGGGTTGAAACTTTTAAAGTAAAAAAAAAATTAAACACTTTTGTGTAGTGTTTTTCAACCTTTTTATTTATATGGAACCCATGTGACAGTTTATGTTGAAACTTCAGTTCCTAATAAAAGATCGTTCAAGTTCTAGGGATCCCCAGTGTGTATGCTGTTAGTGAGACTCATGTTGCATGCATAGCTTTGCAATGTCTATGTACAGCTTAACAAACATTGCTAAAAGATAAATCTTCTTTCTTTTTTTTTTTTTTTTTTTTCTCAATCCAAGTAAAAGAAATTAATACAACTGTTGATGAAGTCTAATGATTACAGCTGAATAGCCAAATTTAGAAAACTCAACTTTAATGTCTAAAGTTATCTTCCTTAAATTAATGTCTAAAGTTATCTTCTTTAAATTAATAGTTCCTGAAATATACATACATTAAAATTTTAAATAATATAGAACACATTTTTTTTTTTTTTTTTTTTTTTTTTTTTTTTTTTTTTACTCTTAGGTTCATTTGAATTACAGTAAAATCTTGCTAAAAGAAAGTTCACTTTTACGAATATTTTCAGATTAATGAATATTTCTACAAAAGAAAATTATTTAGTACAAATTTAAACATGGTGTAATTTCACTTTAATGAAATTTTCAAAATTCCAAATTTGATCTTTAGTCCCCTAAAATTTGTTATCTCAGTACTTTGCTGTACTACTATTCTGTAAGTTTCTCTAAAAAGTTCCTTCCGACACAGGGGTTTTTTAAATTTTCCAAAATCTATTTGCCAAATTAGATTTTGCTGGAACATTATTAAGAAGCAATCACCAATATTTTTGCCAAAATGTGTTTTGGTCCCCAAAGTAATTTCACTTTTGGTGTTTGCATCCTTGGCAATCGAAAGCATCTTTTTTTGACAGATCTTTTTTAAAAAGTTTTTACATGCAAAATTAAGTAATTTTTTTCAGTTTGATATTTTGAGCGTTTCATAAATTTATTTTATGTATTACATCACCAGAGGTGAGGGCAAAGTTAATACAAAAGTTAACTTTGATAATCATGAACTTTTCAAAAACTTACCAGAAGTTATCTATTAAGAGTTAACCACCTAAAAGTTATATTAGCCTTTGATAATAAAAGAGGCATGGCTTAGGTACACAGGTAAAAAAAAAACTAGTAATTTAGTTATATTAGGTATTTAATGCTTTTAGGAAGAAATCATAAAAGTATATGTGCCTATATAGTATATGTACTAAACATACATTTTGGCAAGATTGTGTGCAACATTAAAAAAAAAAAAAAAACTCACATCAACAACCAATGTAGTAGTTAAAGTTAACAGATGTTCAATTTAATGGAAATTAAGAAATTATTTAATATTTCCAAAATCAAACTTTAGAAGTTAAATTGCTGAGCGGTATCTTAACTTTGTTAACCCTTTAACGTGCAGTGTTCCCGCTCTGGGAACACCAAACTCTGACGTTTTGACTGTTGCCAGTCATGAAGAATCGATTTGATTTCTATAAAAACAGTTGCGGATGACCTAGCTCTACAAGAATCCTTTACTTTTTAGCACGTCATTTTCCGTAAACAAATTGTCCCGATTATTTTTAACAGCACTGACATCTGGAAAATGGAAGAACGCGAGAACAGCTGGATAGATTACCCAATGCTGGAAAAAGGGCAACCGTTGCCATCGCTTGACTTAACTACCAGCAAGATGGCAGACGATCGAAACGTTCATCGCGTGCCACAGATCTAGAGACCCTTTTTTTACGCAGCTGGCTGTTGTCAAAAAAGGGTCTCTAGATCTGTGGCACGCGATGAATGTTTCGATCGTCCGCCATCTTGCTGGTAGTTAAGTCGAGTGATGGCAACAGCTGCCCTTTTTTTCAGCATTGGGAAAGGGTTGCGCCTCAAAGGGTTAATGATTAACATATTAGCAATGCTCAGCCCTTTGTATATTAATTATATTTGTTTAAATCTTCCTGCATTATTAAGATTTTTTTCCTTTCCTGTTTTAGATGAATCAAAGACAAGCTTGGTTCTGAAATCTGTAATATGGATGACAACTGCATACATATTTATTACTTTACTTTCATTGCTTTTTCCAAATAGTAACCAACCTGAAGTAGTCCGATTTGTATCTTGGAATGAATTTGTTTATCAAATGTTAGCTAAAGGAGAGGTAAATGAAAAAATAAAATTGAAAAAACTTTTTTTTTTTCACTTTATGATAGTTATTAATAGGTATTTTTATTCTGAGCAATAAAACTAGTCATTAATTCAAAAAACATTTACACTCAGTTGCGGGTGACTTATACTCCATAAAGTTTCAGTATCTTAGCAGTACTTTTACAAAACTAATTAAAAATATATTTTGTTATGATTTTTACATGAAAACTGAGAGGGGGAAATATTCTGTTAACATGTTAGTATTTTAATTGCCATTTTGTAATTTTCATTTTTAAAAATTTATATTTAACTTATATGGTGAAGATCTTTTATAACCTTGTTATATATCATTTTTCTTCAGTTAGCTTAGCTGTTAGTTTCAGTCAGTTGAAAATAACAGCTTTTGCTAAAACTTTTTATGACCCCCCCCCCCATTTCCTTTTTTTTCTTTTCTTTCTTTAATGTATAAATTTTATTTTAGTTGTGCCTAAAAGCTTTGTGTTAAGTTTCTAAGAATGGTTATTCATAGTATTGTTTAATTTATCTAGTCTCTCTTTACTCTTTTGAGTTATATGATTATTTTTAATTGATTTGAAAGCCATATGACTGAAGGTCTAGTTATATTATTTAATTGCATGGCATTTAATTTGATTGATAATTAATATGTTTAAGTTGAAAAGAATTCTTTTTACAGAAAAAAAAAAAAAATTTTTTTCTGTAAACCATTTTAATGCTTCAGAAGTAAATGAAAAAATCAAAGTATGTTCACAGTCCATATAAAATTATGTGCAAATTATTTTTATATTACATACATTTCTCATATTACTATAAAAATTTATTCACAATTATAAGTTTATTTTTAACATCTTTCAGTAAATGTACCAGATACATCATAAATTTATTTTTATAGTTTATTCAAATAATGAATAATCTTAAGAATGTGTTAAGTATGTTTTTCTTTTTTATGTAAAGTTTGTTTCATATATTTATTTCTGTAATTCTTTGAGTTATAGGGCTTTTTATCTGATGTTAAATTTTTCTTTAATCATTTGTTTCTTTTTTAGGTGGATGAAGTAGTAGTAAATTTTGAGAATGACCTTGTGACAATTTATTTGCATGAGGATGCTGTAGTTAAAGGCAAAAGGGTAGTTTATGTTATTTTGAATAGTAACAAATGCTGATTTTTTAATATTTTACTTGGCTTAAATATTTAATTATACTTATTTTAAATGTGTAATCAATATCATGATTTCAGTAAATAACTTTGAATGCTACTATATTTTGTTTTGTTTCCCTGTTTTAAAACATTCCTCTATAATTTTGAAACTAAGAAAACCATAGGTGAAAGTTTGAATATCTTTTTAAATCAGTCTTAAACATTGTTGTTAGGTGGTGATGTATTCCCAAAGTTGTTATGTTTAAGGAAAATATACAGGGATTTTACTTGCTAATAATTTAACATTTAAATTAAAGTAAAAAACACATGGTTCCTTTTAATATGTTTTATATTGTATCACAACTCTTTTATAAAAGCATTTGAAATATTTTTTAGAAAATTTGTGATAGTTAATCTGACATTGAGAGTGGTGAACTACTTTTTAATATGTTATAAACGTAAATTTGGAAAAACACTTGAAATGTTTTCTTATTTTTTTCTTGGGGTTTTCTTGGCAGGTTTCTTGGGGAGAGGTGTTATGTTATTATTTTCAAGTGGCTATTGTACTGTTGAAACTTTTTATACCTGTTAAATTTTAGTTTTTGCTTAAAAATAAAATTCTCTCACCATGCTTCAAATTTTGCAGCTTCACTCTATAATGAATTTAAAAAACGTTAAAAAATTCTATATTTCAACCCTCTTTTTTCTATTTTTTGATTACGTTTTTTGATAATTTAAACTGTTTCCTATTCAGGTATATTTTGTTCACCTTCAAAGGAACAGTAAGCTAGTTTTCCTTTTCCTGTACTGCACATCTCTTCATCTTAATTGCTTCATCATTGAACAATCTTTGATAGTTTCTTAGGTTGATTGTGTGTGGCAACTATGTGGATGTAATTAAATGGGCAATAGTAATATGATATTTGTAATGTCTAATTTGTATCTAATACATGTCTAAGAGACTCTATTATTGTTGTAAAAAAAAAGTAATTTGGTCATAAACAGTCTTCCTATGCTCCTAAGAAAGTATTCAGTTTATAGGAAAGAATTCTATTTTGTGGAAATTCCCTTATCATGATAAATTATAACCACGATTAACCATGATAAATGAAGGACAACTGTATATGCATAAAAAATTTTATTCTAAATACTCATTTTTAAATATTTTTAAGAAAGCATTATTTAATAGTAAAAAAATGCCTGTTCTGCTTTTAGGTTGAACATAGGACATACCACATGAAAATTGCTGATATTGAAAAATTTGAAAAGAAACTTCGCGATGTGGAAAAGAGCTTTGGTATTTTAGCTGGACAAGGTGTTCCTGTAATATATGAAAGGCACCAGGATTCTAGTTGGATAATTTTGATGTCTCTCATTGCTGTAGCTTTGTTCACTTTGGCTTTCCTGAAAAATATTCAGATCAAGGGCCCACAAAGCATGGACTTTTTCGTAATAAATTATTTGTTATAATTATTGATTCTGTATGTTCTTGTTCCTCTTTCTGTGTTGAATTTATATTTTTATTTAAATCACATTGTTGTCTACCTATTGTAGTTAAATTTTATTTATATATATTAATCTGTATATTTTCTGGTGAATTTTTTGAACAAATGCATTAAAAGTAATAGTTTATTAATATCGTACATTTTTTTTTTTCATGAAATTTATAAATATACTTTTTTGTATATTTTTAATCGAGTTCTTTTCATTCCATCTTGACTGTGTTACAATTTCATTTTATTATTAACATACAAGCTGGTAATATTCAATTATAGTAGTTATTTTTAACCAGAGTTGGGCAAAATACACCGAAAATGTATTTTAAATACAAAATACGTTGATTCAAACACTAAAATACAAAATATAAAATATTTATTGAATTTTTAAAAAAAAATGCAAAATACAAAATTTTAAAGCATTTGAATTGAGAAAAAGCTAAATTTTCCACCCGATCTCAGTTTATTTTATTTAAATACATTTTAACAAGAATAACAAAAGCAATCTTAATAGTTGTGTTACGGAAGAGGCGCTCTTTGTTTTTTCTTAAAACATTGCCTTTCAAAATTTTACCTTTATAGCAATAAGATCCAAAACAGACCATTTCAGAGAAATTGCATTAATACTCAAAACTCAATGAAAACTATACAGTTTCAGAATGTGAACAATAAATAGTCGTTTGTTTCAAAATTGTTTATAAAAACTTTAATTTCCAAAAGAGTCCCAGAGCATAAAATAAACCTCTATATATAATATTTATCTTTTATTGATTTCAGTTGAACGTTTGTATATAAATACTCAGCTAAATCACAGCCTAAAAAAATTCACATTTTGTCTTTCAGTGAGTTTTTGAATTTCTCGTAAATTTAAATACTTTGCATATTATCTAAGCTTTCAGCTTCCATAACTGACACTGCTCCTTAACCTTTTTCATTTCCATCTCAGACAAAATTTGGAAACATTTAAAATTAAGAATTGCACAAAAGGTTTCAAAACCATCTAGAATGAAATTTGATTCACCCTATCCTATTACGGGAAGCTGTCGCTCTAATGGTTTGGAATTTCGGGTATTTTACTCCATACGTAACCGAATCCTATGCTCCTTAAAACCTCTTAAAAAGTCCTCCACTTAAGGCATCTCTCCCCAATGGCTGACAGTCCTCGTGTATCTTTGTCTCCTAACCACAATAACCAAGAATCCATTATACTACTGCAGAAATACTGGCAGCCTTATTTTTCTAGTACTTAGCAACCCATTTCAAAAATTCCCTTAAAGAATCTAATAAATACTACCCAAAAATGTTTTTACTACTTTTGGTTTCATATACAGTGGAAATCTACAAGAAACATTCCTAGACCAAATATACTATTTTTGTTTTAAACAGGAGTATGAAATACTTTTCTTTCCCTTTCCTTTTCAGTTAAATTTAAAGATTATAAGAGATCGTAACACTTCTTCAGTGACAATACTACATGCAATTCCGGTTCAGCTCATAAATTACATCAAGAGAGAGGAAAAGTAAAAATCAGTAATTTTATGATTTTAATTTGCACATGCTATCTGAGCAATCTGGTGTTACGATTAATTTAATGTCAGAATACAAAATGTATTTTGTGTCAGAATAAAAAATGTATTTTTTAAATACATTCGCAAAATACTTTGTTTTTTGCTAGTGAAAATACAAAATACAATGGAAATGTATTTTAAAATACATTCTCAAAATACTTTGTTTTTTGCGAGTGAAAATACAAAATATAAGTTACAAATGTATTTTGAAAATACATGTATTAGCGATACTGCCCAACTCTGTTTTTAACTATTTTGATTTTTCTTGGTATTAACAGTTTTAAAACTATGGAATTGAAATTAAGAAGGCATTGTACAAATTATTTGTAGTTTAGGTTGAAGTAAGCTTGTAGTGTTATGAACTTACAAATATTTCTGATAGTTCTTCATCGCTATATAAAAACTAGACATGGATTTATGCTTTCGTTGAAAATCTTTGGAGTTTTATTTGATAAATATTTTATCATCAAAACAGTCATTATAAACTTTATTTATATGCTATTCTAGTTAATTAAAATGAACACAATACTTATTATTGTTGAAAAAAATATCAGTTGGTTGTATTATCTTTGGTATGTCTTTTCTTCATAACAATACTGTTAAGTGTTAAAAACCTGCATGCAAAATCGTGAAATAATTTACTTTACTTTAAATGTTGATTGTTAATGTTAAAATTTAATGTATACCTATTTCTAATCAGTTTATTTTATGTTTTAAATCCCATGTTATTGAATGTAATAAAAGTATGAATGGAGTTGCATCATATCATTGTTACTGATTATTTTTCTTGCTTGAGTATATATGCATGAATTAATTAAATGCAAAACATTTTAAATATTTATTATATAAATATGATAAAATACTGATCTCTCCCAAACTTTTTCTTCTTTTAATTAGTCTCAGTTAGGCAGAGCAAAATTTACCATTGTGGATTCTCTAACTGGTTCGGGTAAAGGTGTACAATTTAAAGATGTTGCTGGTTTGAAAGAAGCAAAAATTGAAATAATGGAGTTTGTAGATTATCTGAAGCACCCAGAAAAGTATAAAGTAAGTAGTTTCTTGAATGTACTCATTAAAATATTTAAAGAACTGAGAGAACACACACAGAAATTTATGTAACTTCTAATCACAGACATTATTCATTTTAGTGAGCTATTTAGTATTACTAGCTACTCAATTTCATTGGAGTGATGAATTATTAAGATAGTAAAAATGTTGTGGATAGCTTTTCTAGTTTCATTATGTTAGGTTTATGACAAGTATAGTTCAGAAGCCCTTCATGTAGAGGAGACAACCACCAGAAACGAACGTAAAGGGGACACCTGTCATTCCTTTCTTTTTGTACAAATTGATAATGTTACTATTGAACTAATTTGCCATTCAGTTAAATTAAACGCATATTTCAATCTATTTAGTTGATTTCTTGCCTGTTTTTTCTTTCAATTATCCTCTAATCATTATAGAATTTTTTGCAAGTCCTATTTACCAATTTTCTATTTTTTTTGCAAATTATGAGTGATTTATTAGGTCTATAGGCTTCATTTTGTTTTTAAAATAAAGCTAAATAAAATTACTACAATTTCAACTGTGTGACTTCTGTAAAGTGCACAACTTTCCAGATACTTGGTTTCAAACTTTTGGAGAAAAACTACAATTTTTGGTTATTTGGATAAAACGGCCCATTTTTTAAGTGTCCTATCTCAGAAAAAGTTAGATGTACAGAGCAGTGATTGTGTTCTAATTATTGCAAATTCAGTCCACTTTAAAAAACTGGATGCAACTTTTCTAAAATAATGCAGACAGAAGTTATACAGTAAAAACTAAAAAAGTCAGTAGTGTTTCACACATTGCACAGTTAACATGGGTCTTTTGAAGCTACAAACTTAGGTTTACACTACTGGTATTGGTCCTAAAAACATTTTCAAAAATTAGAGGTACTTGATTTTTTTATAATTTTATTGTCTAAAAAAGTGGTTCCTAAACTTTTTTTATTCATGAGCCACTTCAAAATTTTCATTTGTGTACTCATGTAGTAATATATTATTTTTGTAAACCTCTTTATACCTCTCACGAAACCCTAGGAGCTTGAGAACCACCTGTTGGGAACCATTGGTCTAAATTAACTGGCCTAATATAACATAAATGTATGGCATTCAAAAAGATTTTCTTTTTTTATTTTCTGGAATAATTATAAATCAGTCATGAATGTTTAGTTTTTTTGCTCTTAGAAATGATTAATTCACTTCATCAAACTGCAACTCCAGGATGTTACTACAAATTTTTAAAAATAAATTGGTTCTTTTGGAATTTTTCTCCTGAAATAAACAATGATATTGTTTACATTAATCAGATAGAGAACCCGGTAAAAAAATAATTTGCTATTATAACTCAGAAGGCAACATCCATAATAGCAAGTTTCTATTTTTTATTAGCTTCCCTTGTTAATGATATTGTTTTTAATTTTTATGTTTGCTTGATTACAGAATTATCTATTTCAGAAAATAATTCAAACAATTTTTGTTGTTGTTTCTAGAAATTTGTTATGTTCATTAAAATTATGATTTCTTGTATTTGACAACATGAAATTTCTCAATGTAGTCTTAAAAAAAAAAAAAAAAAAAAAAAAAGCCAGTTAAAGAAATTTACAGGCATTATATTGCAAAGCAATTTTTTTTTCTCTCTTTAAGGTACTAGGAGCAAAAATTCCTAAAGGTGTTTTATTATTGGGGCCACCTGGATGCGGCAAAACAATGCTTGCTAAAGCAGTTGCTACTGAAGCTAAAGTACCCTTCTTAGCTATGGCAGGCTCTGAATTTATTGAAATGATAGGAGGTAAAGCAATTTCTTTGTGAATATCAAAGTATTCCTATATTTCCTACCTTCCCCCTTCCCCTTTTTTTTTTTGTTGCAATATATAGAAACCTGTTGCAGAAATTAAGAAATCAAAAGTTTCTGTTGTCATCAGTAAACTTGGTATAGTGGGTAGTTAACTGTTGTGAATTATAATAAAACTCACATAGCACTTTTTATGATTGAACCTTTTTTTTTTTATTATTATTCATTGTATTCTTCGTATTAATGCTTTAGTTTAAATTTAGTGGTAATTTAAATATGGAAAAATTATATTTGGTTTTTATTAATTCTATTTGCCCCTTAAATTTCTATTGAATTTCTTTAACATAATTTTTTACTTTAAGTTATTAAATGTTTTAATAAAAATTAAAGATTCTTAAATTAATTCAAGCTAATAAAAGGATATTCTCAGAAACATAGTACTTACTTTACAATAAAGGTCAAGATTCGCGGTCGCCACTCACCACGTGGCGACTCAGTTTAAGAAAGTGGCGATGAAAAAAATTCATTACGTTCGCCACTTTTTATTTTATTAGATTTATGCATTTTGGTTTACAATTACTATTTCATACTCTCTCCAAAATACATGGACAGAATTTACAATTCACTCGGAAAAAAGAACGGCAAAACGTATCCCCTCCCGCCTCGCCTCACCCCTTTTCCATCATTCTATTGTGAATTTATTGACAGTAATCCCATGAAATCGCAGATGCAGCTTACACGCCAGCGAACCGGAGTGACTCACTTCAGTAGGAATGCACAGAATAGAAGATATTCTTGCATTTGCACTTTGCTTGGAACAATCCTTTCTCCAACCACGTGCATACATAAAAAAAAATCCATATTTTATAACAAAGCCATGTGGGACACTGGGACTTCCTGTTTTTAAATGATAAACCACAGAAGTCATAAAACCCGAGATAAAAACAAAAGTAAATACTACTTCGTTGGCTTATTACATTTAAATTAATTGTAGTCAAAGGTATGCAGTGTTGCTGAATGAAGAATTCAAAGATAACGCAATTAATATGCATGAGTTTTTAAAATGAGACAGCATGTTTACACATCATCGTAAGCACGTGACTTCGGCTCCTTTCAGACACATTGCCTTGTTTCTAGACATCCTGTCACCATGCGAAATGCAATAACTATCTATCGCTGGTAGGAATTCGCCAGTGCTTTGATAAGCAAGAGGGAAAGGAGGGGGGAAATTAGTATGTTTCGACGTAATTAAGAAGCTGAGAAGCAAGGACGTATTTAAGGGCGGGGGCTCCCCCACCCCGAAATTTTGATTTTTTGTTACTAAAATGATAAAGGTCTTTCTGTGAAACATTCTGCCTTTTTTACGTTTGGGACCCCCCCCCCCCCCGGCAATGTTTTTCCAGATACGTGCCTGCTGTGAAGAGACTGAAGAGAGTAAAATTCGGAATAATTCAACTTGCAAAATAAAACTCTATGGTAAAAACTACAGAGAGATTTAATAAATTGATTTTATATCTGAGAGTCAACTGATGAATGTGCATATGTTAATTAACCAATTAAATACCAAAAAAAAAAATGAAGCAAGTCAAATTAACCGATGTATTTAATGTAAATACAAAAGCTAATTAGATTCTAATAATAATTTAATACACTTATTTTAAATTATAATTTGAATAAATTTCGGTTACTATTTCTTATATTTTATGAAAATATTCCAAAATCAACGATCTATTCTGCTTTATAGTTTTTAGTTTGAATTGAACACTAAATTACATTTGTTCCAGTGTAGTTTCGTACTTTTTTTGGCGGTTTATACAGCGATGGTATGTTTGATTTAAGACTATTTTTCATTTATAAATAATAAACTGGTCAATAGCACGTGATCGACGATGGTTTTAATGGAAATTTTCAACAAATCTATAATCCAGAAAAATCGGTAATCCGGCACTGCGTCATTCCCACCGATGCCGGATTATCGGTGCTGCACTGTACTGCATATTCAGGAGAATTCTAAAAATTCCACCAGACAAATTTAAATGAAAAATTAAGTAGTGAAAACTTGAGTAATTTTAATATTATAAAAGAAGTCATCCAAGCTTTAATTACTATACCCCACAGTAATGCTGAAGTAGAGAGAATTTGGAGCTGTGTTAAAAATATTATAGGTGACAAATCCACATCAATGGGTAGAGAGTATTTAGAAAACAGGCTATTTGTAAAGACTGCTAAGGTTAATTTGATGGATTTTAATGTGTAATTGAATAGTGGTGGCATGATAGCCTAAAAAGCAGAAGGCCATACTTTCAACATTAAAATATAATATTTTAAATGTTTGTGTTCTTTATTAAGCCTGATTTTAATTTACTTATTTTTCAATTATTGACAAAATTAATTAAATGAGCTATAGTAAGTATTTTTATTATTATTAATTTTAAGAAATGTATACAAAATAACATTGTATTATTATTCATTAGTCCTGAAAAATTTAATTTTTTGATTATATTATATCCAATATTATACCTTTATGTGTACATACATATATTTTAATTACACATGAATTCTACGTACGTAAGATACCGTTCAAAAAGCCACTGAATTAATCATGTCCAGTGGCCACTGGCCACTCTCAAAATTTTTTAGTCTTGACCTTTACTTTACAAGAAACAGCCTTTAGCTCTTCAAAACTTATATAGATATGCAAAAAAGCAAATAAATAAAAGAAAAAAGAAAAACTTTTAGTTATTAGTGCAGCATAAATATGAACTGAATTATTTTTATCACTTTTAGGACTTGGTGCTGCTAGAGTTAGAGACTTGTTTAAGGAAGGTCGTAAACGAGCCCCTTGTATTATATACATTGATGAAATTGATGCTATCGGAAAGAAAAGGAGTGGAACGTAATTATTATTATTTATTTTATTTTTTTAACACTCATAGACTTTATTTAATAAAACTAAATAGCGAAATTTCCTGTAAATAAATAAAAGATTATTAAATGAAGTCGAGCAAAGATTTTGCCAGAGAAGTTTAGTCTACGGATGTCTAGAGGATGTATTTCTAAAAAATCATGTGATTTTGGTACATAAATACAAATGAACTATATCAGGGACTTGAAATTTTTAGAATATCTTTTCACAAGCTGTATTGTACACTGTAATAAGCTATAAACCTGTATCAGTTTTGAAACTTTAAAAAATAAATAAAAAGTTTTGAAAATGTATCACTCTGTAAAATTTTGCTGTGCCTTGTTTTAATTTTTTCCCCCCTGAAAGTTTCATGGAAGACACCTCCCCCCCCCCTCTTTTACTATAGAGCTTATGAAAAAGCATCCTGAATTTTTTTCAAGTCCCTGGTGCATTATTTATCCGAGTTTATTGTTTTTTGAAAATGTATCACATTTGAAATGCTAAGGCTTTGCCAAATATTGATGAAATTGTTTGGGAATTTTTCTATATGAACCTTACATAATCAAGTAAGAGATTAAGAATCAGATTAGCTATATGTTGAAAACTTTTTTTTAAATCAAATGTGGTATCATTTATTATATTTTCCACTTCTCTGCATTATCTTTTTTTTTTTTTTTTTTTTTTTTTTTTTAACTAATACAGTTAGCCAAAATCTAATCCTTAAATTTGCTATAAATTTTAGCATTTTAAAATTAGTAGCAAAATTGTGACTGTTTTTAAATTATTTTTTAAATTATTTTTTTAATATATTAGATTAATTGTGTTTAACATTTGCATAATAATAACCCCAACTATATTTATTATTAATAATAACTTTAATTTTTTTAAGTTATTATTAATAATAAATGTATAAAGTTTGAGGTGTTGAATATCCTAAAATGTAAAACATAAATTAGATGCATGTGGTAAATTCATTTCTTTAATGCAGCACTTCAGCAGAAGGTGCTACAGGAGAAGGAGAACAAACACTGAATCAATTACTTGTGGAACTGGATGGTATTACTTAATTTCTTTCATTTCTATTTAGTTCTTTTTAATTCAACATATTTTAATAAAATGTGAAATAATAAAGAATAAATGGGAACAAATTAATTTGCCTGTAATTTAGTTAGCAATGCTGTATATATTAGGCAATGTCACTCTGTGACATTCTCTCATGCAATTAATCCAAAATTAAAACTGAGTTCTGAAGTTTCCAAATTTTGGGCTTTAAACTGTATTACGTTTGTTAAAAAGGCAAATTTTTTATTTTGTTTAAGGACTGAGAAGAGTATAAAACATGAATAATTTAAGTGGATATGCATTATCAGGTATGATTTTCTATAAAAGTTTGACTGTGAAAGAGATCTTCTGGCCATGACCAGCATGTTAATGATATTAGTCATCATAATGTTACAGCTTTTGAGGTGTCACTCAAAATTCCATAAATAGTTAATGTGGAAGAGATTTAGAAATGTTTGTGTAGTTTGCCTCTTAGTAATTTTATTGCTTTCATTTAATATCCGTTATCTCTGAATTTTCAGGAATGGCTACCAAAGAAGGTGTCATCATGTTAGCCTCTACCAATCGAGCAGATGTGTTGGATACGGTCTGTGATCATTAATGATTGTGTAATATTACTGTGTGTTAATTGTGATTCCTTAAAAATCAGTATCTTATGCTGTTTAACTTTATAAGTTTCCTTAATCACACTTCTGTGGAATAGTTAACAACTTTAACATATACAGTACTGTGTATGGGCTTCTGCTGAAGATGGACAAAATATTTTCGCACAAAACATGTGTCCAGATTGTACCTTTTGGATGTGTTATTTTACAAAGTCTTAATTATTTCATATTTTAAACACCAGTTCCTTTTGAGTGTTTCTTGTTTTACTACTATGGTTTTATGATTCTTTCAAAATTCATGCTTTTTGATACTTCATTTTTGTAGTAGTATTCTTCTTTTTTTTTTTCTGTTTAAAATATTCGTGCTCCATATTTAACAACAGTTTTTAAAAAAATCTTTTGACAAAAACTATTTTCCATGGTTCATTTCATCATCAGAAATGCAACTTCTTGGAAATAGCATTATGGGTTATTGTCTGTAACAATCCATCTTTGAGAAACACCAACCAAAATTTATAAACCAAACTAAAAATATACTGAAACTAATGTAATAGAAAAAAGCATTGTAATTTTAGTCATTGTATTTCAACATAGTTTTTTAAAACTTGTAAGTTGATTGTATTTATCTGTATCTTGTAAAAAGAATAGCTTGTGAGTATCCCTGTAAAATAATATGAATTTATGCTACAAAGCTTTTCAAGTGTTTTTTTTTTTTTTTTTTTTCCCTCTTTTTCTTAGGATTCATAAAAATCTGGTGGCTATTTGGAATAAATACATTATTTGTTTGAATTAAATCTTCTAAATGTTTTATTTTTCAAGAATGTGTAATAAAATCCACCCATCAATGAAATTTAACTGTTTTATTTATTTATTTAAATAAAAAAACTGATTCTAACAGAAAATTTGCATAACATTAGAAACTTGAGTGTAACTATGTTTAAATAGATTTTTCTTTTCAATTTAAGAGTCTAAAAAATCTTTTAATTTCATATGTCAGTTGTGTATGTATTTTCTTCTTATTTAAATGTTCTTAAACAAAGTATATGTATATACACTTTTCTATTAATGAATATGTTTTACTTTTATGTTTAAAAATATTTCTCGCTGTCTTTTTAATTTAGGCATTGCTGAGGCCTGGTCGTTTTGACAGACATATTTTAATTGATTTGCCGACATTGGAGGAAAGAAAGGAAATATTTGAACAGCACTTAAAATCTATTTCTCTTGAATTATCTCCCCAGGAATATTCCCAGAGACTTGCTCAGTTGACTCCTGGTTTCAGTGGTATACTTTTATAAACTGCATTTACTACTAATTTTTATGATTATGTACAACTTTTAATTGACTTGATTTGGTGACATTAGGGATCGCATTAACTATAAACTGTATGCCTTTTCCAATCCATGCTGGCCCCACCAGTGGCATAGCACTAGCGCTTTGAACAGGGAGATGGAAGGTGCCTGGTTCAAAACCAGGTCGCATCCACCGACCTAACCTTTCGGAGTTTTCCATGTTTTTCTCCAAAACTTCGCATAAATATGGGTTAGGGCGCCTTAGAAAGTCCCCCCACAAAGGCAATCCCACCCCTGGCCTAGTTCCCTAGCGTGGATAATTTTCCGTAACCCACATTTCCATTTCCATACTGGTTAGAAACTTTGCAAAACCAAAAATATATTACAAAATAATTTATGCAACAAATTTTAATTATGAAATGTTTTTAGTCTTATGTATAAAATATTGAACATTTTGTAGCTGCAGTAAAAATATACAGATTAAGTTATCACTTATCTTGCTAAATATTATTGGATTAATCTTGTCCAGTATGAACTTATACAATTTATTTTAGTTTCAAACTCCGCCGCTCCCCTTATTATAATCCTTCTTCTGTTTTTTCTTTTTCTCTTCTTTCTTTCACATGAACACTCATTAAAATAATGAAATTCACATGAACACTTCATTAAAATAATTTTGTATTTCATACAATTTCATGAAATAATTTCTTAAATTATCTTTGTATATTTATAAATTTCTAAACTTTGGAATGTGAGATAAACTTTGTTACAAGGATAACCTTTCTTTTGTCTATCGCTGGAAAGGAAAAGAAAGCTTCTTTTATCTACAAAACATTTCAGTTATATATTTATTAGTACTGTGGTATTTGTCAGCAATAAATAAATGCATCTGTAATTGAAGATAAATAATGTATTTACTTCAATTGTTAAAGTAGGAAGTGTTATTAATTAAAATGATTATAGTAACACTTCCTGTTGAACTTGTGTGATTAATGCATAACTAATTTTTCATAAAGCAATATATTGTTATTCCTTTAAATTATTGTCCTATTTCCCTTCACTCCAAATACTTTACTGATTGCTGAAAATATCTCCAAAAAATTGAAATTATGTGTCTTTTGCAGGTGCAGATATAGCAAATGTTTGCAATGAAGCAGCACTGTATGCTGCTCGAAATAAGAAAAAAATGGTTACCTCTGGTGATTTGGAATATGCTGTTGAAAGAGTTGTTGGTGGTTTGTATTTTAAATAATTCATAAATTTATATTTAGGGATGGACGCGAGACGAAAAATAGGCGTCTCGCAAAACAGCCGAAAAGCTTTGTCTCTTCTTGCAAAAAAGCTGTAAATCTCTGTCTCGTCTCGCAAAATGCCATCTCGCGTCCATCCCTATTTATATTGGCTTAAATTTTTGTGTATAGTTATAATTTGTGATGAGTCCCTTTATAGAAAAGAAACAGAATATGTTTATGAAAGTAATTATAAGCTAAGGTACTATTGCAAAAAAAAAATTAAACATATTACTTTTTCATTTTTCTCATTATAGTTTTGTTTTTTAATCATCTAATTTTGTTAATCATCTTGTATTTTGGAATATTGCTAGTAAATAGTGCCATTAGGCTAGGTATACTGTCGTCACAAACACAAGTGCAGGCATTAAATTAAACTGTAATTTAAATTATAGGTACAGAAAAAAGAAGTCATGTGATATCTCCACAAGAAAAAAGAATAATTGCCTTTCATGAATGTGGACATGCTCTTGTTGGTTGGCTTTTAAAGTACACTGATGCTCTTATGAAAGTAATTTTATTTTAATTAATTTATATTGCCATCATATTTAGCATGTCAGTAAAAATGTATTTAACTGTTTAAATAGATGAAGTCAGGAAAATTTCTTTATCATGCTGTACTTATTTGCAATATTTGACTGTTGACAGTTGTAATTTTTTAGAGATTAAAATTGTATGTGTTCATTGTGATCTTGTCTAAAGAAAATATTGTGAAAGTATATTTTATTGTTTGAAAGATTGGTATATTTTTTAAACTTTAGCTTTTTTGTGATTATGAGTAATATTCTTAACATTAGTGAGGAGAAAAGGCAATAAATGAAACAAGAGAGGGAAAAAAATGTATGTTTAAAGTCTGCCTTGTCTATTAAATCATTGCCTTCAAATGAAGATAAAGAAAAATAGATTTTGGAAGGTAATTGGTACTATTGTGTAAAATGGGTATACTTATGAGTAATTTATTAATAATTTTTGATAGGTAACCGTAGAATTTTGTAGCAGAAAGGCCCGTTAACGATTATGAAAGCATGATTGTAGGCAGTGATATTATATCAAGTTAGCAATTTTTCAATTGTGAACTTTTTGTAATGTGTAATCATAGAATATTTTGTACTAAGTTTTTTACTTTTATCTGGGAGGTGGTAATCAATGTAAATATGAATTTAAATATATATAAACCATATTTTCTCGGTACAAAAAATCTAAATAATTTACATTTCATCATGTAAGACTAAATATTTTTTTACAGTATTATTTTAAAAATCAAACCTTGTTTTGACAAAATCAGCTTATTGCGAAGAAATGTTTTGCTCTTTAATAATTTCCCGTAGATTCAATGTTTTTTATTGAGCTAAGCAAACCCCTGAGTGTATGGATCTTCACTAATATCTTTAATTAGATTTTGTTTTCGCCAATTTTTTTTTCTAGATTTTATGCATGTACTCTCTGTGGCTGAAAAACTAATAGCTATCAAAGCAACAGTAAATACTTTAATTGCCATGTTATTACATTACAAATGAATGAAATCAATCCAACAGTTGTAGTCACTTGATAAAGTATCTGGATGGAACATACTTTTTGCAGTCTTTTTCGTTATAGCCAGAGCCAAATATTAGCTGACCCAAAGGAAAGGATTTTGAGTACCTTTCGTGCACATAAACAATCACTGATACCTGATTTCTCCATAGTATATTTAGATACATTTTGCTGAACTCTTCTAATGAAAAACCTTCCTTCAACCTCCTCCCTTCCACACACTCATACTCCCACATGCTGTCTTCCTCAAAAATATTTTGACTGTCTGTGGTTGGGATAGCTACTTGAACTGAAAATAAATTTGCTTATATATGAGTGAATCATTACCTTCAAAAGTATGTGTATATTTATGCACTGTAGTATACTTATATATTCAGTTTACTTACTTTTTCAGGTGTCTATTGTACCTAGAACTACAAATGTATTAGGATTTGCCCAGTATCTTCCTACTGATCAAAAATTACATTCAACTGAAGAGGTAAGTATTTTGACAGTACTGTAATCGATATTTTACACTTACATTTTAGAGAAAAGATCTTTGATTTAAAAATGGAGAAAAAGTGTACAAGATTCTCAGACTTTAAAAAACCCTTAAATTTTGCAGAAAACTTAATCAATTTTTACAGAAAAAATAAATCATTTCTCTTCTAACATCCCTTCAAAAAATTCCTTGCATAAAGTACTTTTGTTATCCCACATAGCTGATCCATCTCTTGGATTAAAATATATTTTTTAATCAAATAGTTTTTGAGATTCAGCCAAAGAACATAAAATAAAAGTGATGAAAAAATTAATGAAGTGGTTAAAAAGTTAAAAAGTAGTGATTACCATTTTAGAGCTTCTTTTTGCATTGACATCTGCAATAGATAAAATATTGTTTTAAAAATGCCCCTTTTTATTGCTGAAGTTTATTCTTTCTGAACTTTTTATTTTGTTAAACTTTATACCATTTAAAGACTTGCAAGAAAACTTATTCACACTCAGGTTTTATCCATCTTTACCTTAGTATTTAAAAATGTACAATAATTTATCTTCTTCTTTTATAATGTTTAAAACTCAAAATGAAATATTTATTAAACAATTCAAAATTGCATAATTTATTGTGTATTTGTGGGTATATGTAAAACCTGTATCTAGATCTTATGAAAATGTGTTTTTTTCAGTAATATTCTTTTATTTTTGGATCACATTGAGTGCATGAGCAAAAAACTAAAGAAGAAGAAAAAAAAAAAAAAGTCTACTTGGAAACATATAGCAGCATTTATATTTGTTTCTTACAATGTTTTCTTTTCAATATTTTTTCTTTATGAGACTACTGATTATAAATTTTGAATCTCATTCAGCTTTTTGAAAGAATGTGTATGGCATTAGGAGGTAGAGTTGCAGAATCCCTTACTTTTAATCATGTTAGTACAGGTAAGTAATTGTTTCACTGTTCCAATATTTTTCTATGATTGTTTTATACATAAAATTATTACCTGTAAAACAGTGTATGTTTTTATTTTGAAATAAAATTTAAAAGCAGTGTGAAATATATGTCAAAGAAACCCTAATTTAATGTTAAATACACATTTCAGTTATCTGTGCCTAAATTATATTTTATCTGAAAAAGCAGTCATCCTCTTATCAAAAGAACTAATAATTTCATTGCACCCCCCCCCCTAAAAAAACATATTAAATTATGTAATAAGGAATTCAAATGTGTTGGTTTTTAAACTATATATTTATTGATAAATACTTTTTCATATAGGTGCCCAAGATGATTTAAAAAAAGTAACAAAGATGGCTTATGCACAGATAAAGCAATATGGAATGGATGAAGTTATTGGTCCACTCTCATTTCCTTCTGATGAAGAACAAGAAGGGAATTTTCTTGGTAAAAAGCCTTATAGCAAACGCTTGGCTCGTATAATAGATGAAGTAAGAAAATATTTAATCTATCATGTTTTAAAATTAATGATAAAATTTCTATACTATTTTTGCTGGTAACACACTTAAATTAATTCATGAGTTATCATTTGACATTAACCACTTACTTTAAATTGTAAACATATAGTCATCAATTCTTTTAACAAAAATAAACTTCAGTTGTTATGAATTTTCACAATGTCTTCCAAATATAGAAAAAAAATTATACTTTAATACCTTTGTGTTTTCATTTTATTTAATCTATAAAATATTTAATTCATTTTTATCTGAAATACATTTTGGATTATTTCATAAATAATAAAATTATTAAATATAAGAATCAGAAATTAGATAGTTATCTACATGTGTTACCTATTTTACATTTTAGCAAGCAAGATCATTAGTTGCTAGAGCCTATAAGAGAACTGAAACCTTACTTCTTGAAAATAAAGACAAGTTGACCTTGGTAAACAGTGTTTTAATATAATTAATTTTTAGTATCACATATAAATTTAGATTTTTTGTTTTAATGAAGCAGTGAATTCTTTATAGATCATTTCTGTATTGTTCTGGATCTGTTAAAAACACAATATTCTCATGTGTTGTTAAAAAAAATTCCATAATTCAGTTTTTTTATACTTAAACAATATTATAATAAACACACAAAACCCTATTGCAATTTTGTGCAAGTTCTTCGTCCATTTCCCCTGTAAATTAAAAAGTAAGTAATCATAATAAAACTAATTTAAGTATTAAAATCAATTATAAAAACAGTTTATAATTAGTCCTATATAATAAATAATTCAATTTAAATTTTGTGTAAGTAATTCTAAACATTTGTCTCCCCAGTATATAGGCACATACTTTTTAACTCAAATACATACCAGTAGTATTTGAGTTGGGGGGGAAAAGGGGGGATCAATAGAAAGGTCTCAAAAAAGCACTCAAATATAAAAACCACTTTAAATTATTTTTTATTTTTAAATTATTTTTTAATTTGTATATTAAATATTCATCTAAAAATATGGATAAATAAATGTTATAAACATGTTCAATATTTATAAATTTTAAAAATCAATTTTTGTGTTCTATGATAGTAAGCATGTAGTCGAAAATCAAATGACTACTTTTTACTTAATGTCAAATATTAAAGCATTTTCTCTTTTAATGTTTATCTTATCTCTTTAAGAATTTAGTTGTTTTTAATTATAATATTAGAAAATAAATATTGGAGAAAAACAGTACACTGGACATTTTTTTACTAGGTAGATATGTTCCACACAATACTCTATAAAGCCATATTCTAAAAAATATAATAATGGGGATAGTTTTCCTTGTAAAAGAATCTATTCAAAGTATTGAAGTATAAAAATTGTTGCTGCTTATTGTGTCTTAATTTTATTTTTAAGTAATAATATTAAAAAGTGTATAAAAAAATTATTCACTATTAGACATCAGTTGTATCCATTTAAAATTTGGATTGATTCAGAATTACCAAATTTTATCTATCACAAAATGCACCATCCAAAATGACAAGTGATTTCTTTAATTTTTTAAGTGTTTTTTCAAGTGTATGTTTTTGAAAAAGGCTAATTATTTATACTTAAAACAAATGTCTCAGTTTTCTCTAAGGCTGTTACTGGGTGGTTATAATTAAACTTCGACTATAAACAGCATTTTGTAGGTCAATCTAGTGAGCAGATTGCTTCCACCTTTGGCATGGGGACTGTACACAAGATGCGCTCGAAAAAGTTTTTTCTTGCGCAGTTTGGTTCTCTCAGTTTGGTTCCAAAAATGTCCACTAGGTGATGCTTTCCATTGAAATTCAGCTCAAGAAATGGCTCAAATTAGTTAATAAATTTGTGATAACTGCTGAATAAAAGTTGAAATTGTTTGTACATTTTGAGTTAGTCATTTTCGATGTTAAATTTCCTGTGCACCCAGTGGACTTTTTTGAACTATTTTTTTTTTTCTCGAAATTTCTTGAGCGCATCCATCTCATCTATATACCAAATTTGGTCACAATCTCCTAACCCATTTTAGCTGTAGAAATACTTTGTTTGTCGGAGAAGTTTAATCATAACTACCTGGTATATATGCCTACAGGCAATCACAAAAACTAAAGGACATAATGCTAACTGCCATATCTTAAAGAGTTAACTAAAGCTGTATGATCCTTAGATTGATATATTTCTGATATTGATATACACTGAGGCACGGATGTATATAAGGAGGAGGGAGTTGTGGGATGTATATAAGGGGGGGGAGGGCTATGGACCTCCCCACGTCTACTCAAAAATGCTAATTTTGGCCAAATATTGACTTAAACTCTCTGTTTTAATGGGTAATAAAAAATTACTATAATGATTAAAATTTTTTAATGTAACTGAAATTTCTTACAAGTTTTCTATCGTAAAAGTTACCGTCAGTCACATTTTTTAATAAGAATGAAACCCTCCCATTTGTGCACAGAGATAATGCAAAATATTTTAGAACCATTTCTCTCTAGAGCAGTATTCAGTCTATATCCTAGAATGTCGGATGCCCATGTGTGAATTAAAATTGGCAGCCTTTTTCAGAAACCTTATGTTTAAAATAATTTTGGTACTTTTCTGTTATATGACAACACTTGGCGATTTTTTAAATAATAGCAGTTGCCAAGCTTGGATAATGGCTGCCAGGCTCTTAAAACTGTCGCCAGTACTACAGATGTCTTTCCTCTGCCCACCCCTTCCCTCCAAAATTCCGAAACTGTTATGAAAAATATTAAAACTAAAAATCATAAAAGATTATACCCGCATTCTGTATGCCACCTAAGGAAAATAATAAGATGCTCACTACCATGCATGATATGATATGCAATGAACAAATAAAAAAAATTAACTTAGTGTCCTGCATGGTTTTATTTTGTATTGGTTTTATACTGCCAAAAAATAAGGTGTTGTACTCGTTAAAAAGAAAACACAACACACTAATACAGCAGCAATACATAAAACAAACAGCAGTTGTATATTTGAAATCACTATTTTAAAACCACATTACCTGAATGCATACAGAGAGTTTTTAAACATTTACTTTTATTGCATTTCCAAATAGTATGGCTTTTGTTCACATTCAATTTAATCTTGCACAAAGAAACACAGAATCTGTTTGAAGGTAAAACACTGTACTTATGTACAATGCAATAGAATCAAATTCATTTCTCACAAATATTCATAGTACTAAACATAAGGTTAAAAAAATCAAAATACAGAAAAAAAAAATTTGCAAAACACTATCCTTACTTCAATGTTTCAAAATATGAAGAAAAAAAAAGTGGCAATACAGTATCAATATTAAATGTAACATAAATAAGTCAAATTATGAATGAAAGTGACAAAATCAAAACTTTCTTGACTCTGTTAAAAATAGCTTGCACATTAATTCATTGTTCCCAGATGTATTCAAATGCGAAATAATCTTTATATCATCAGGCATGAATACAGTGCAATATCTACATTGAGACAGGGGTGCAGAAAATGTTTGGGGCCCAATATTTTCTCAGAACACAATTTGTTTTTGTCCAAAATTTCCCTAAAACCAAAGCATGCATTTTTTCATTCTAGTTTAAGTGACTATCTATCGCTAGCTTCTTTTTTCATCTCTATTTAAAAAAAAAAAAAAAAAAAAATCTCTTTTTCTTTTCTTTAAATACACTCGGGGTAAAAATTTCCCCAGTGCTTCAGAATTTTCCCGACCTCATTTGTGCATTCGGACATATTTTGCACCCTTGCATAGAAATACATCAAATTCAGACAGATGAACAAAGTCCAAAAAAAAAAATGTCTACATGGCCCAGGTTCATTATGATCCATCAGGGTTGCATAAATGTTCCTCAGCACCACTTACGTTATTTATCACCAATGTTGCTGCTTTTTCTCAAGTGGTATATAACAGAAAAGTACCTTTTTTTTCTGCCCTTGAGTTTGGCGATCCATATGCTGTGCAACATCTTACTCCCTGCTAGGATCAGCCGTGGCAATATTTAGTATAAAAAGTGTAGCTGAAAACAAATTATGGATGAATTTGAGCATTAAGTTGGGATTATGTATTCCCAAAAACAGTGGTGGCTCGTGGGATACAGCAAGTACTGCCGGGCTGCACTTGAAATTATCAGCACATACTTTAAAATAATTTATTCTATAAATTTTCTTAAATTCAGATTAGAATTATGGAAATCCTATGGTAAATTTTTAAAAAATCTTTTAAAAAAAAAAAAAAAAAAACGTATTGTAGTAACGGCCGGATTGCTCATTCAGAAAAAAACCCCTTTAATCTTCCCCAGGGATGTTAATTCTGCACCGAAACACAAATTCTTGCGCCGAACTGCACTTTTAGCCGATTTTTGCGCCGGTCTGTGCCGAATATGTCATTTTGACTCTTTCAGGGAGCGCCGAAACACAAATATTGCGCCGAACTGCGCTTTTAGCCGATTTTTGCGCCGGTCTGCGCCGAATACGTCATTTTGACTCTTTGTTAAATTTTTGCCACGCTCATTTATCTTTTAAAGCGTGTATGGAAAGCTAGTTAGCAGTAAAGCAAGATTCAAACTGTGTACGAAAGCTGCATTCCGAAGCCATTCTACCCGCCCCGGATCGGACCAGTCGGGCTTTGTTAGTCACCTCAATCAGGGCCGGCCAGATAGGCAAACAAGTAATCATCGCAACGGGCACCGTTTTTTGTTTATGAAGGGGCACGATTTCCAACTTAAAATCATAAAAGCAATTTTGAAAAAAGTAAAAGGGACGTCTTTTTCTGCGTTAGCAGGGTGGAGTGGGAGCAGAGCCTGATTAAGACCAACAGGGGCCCCGGGCATTGATGAATTTGGGGGCCCCTATCTATGGAATTTGTTTTATTTTTCATAAAATTTTGATATAAAAAAGAATAGTTCAGAACAACATTTGATATTGGGGGCCCTTTCGAGCCGGGGGCCCTGGGCAAAGTCCCGATTTGCCCATGCGATAATAAGGCTCTGAGTGGGTGTCATGTACGCAGGGCCGCCCCTGATCTAAACCAGACCGGTCCGTAAAGAAAACAGTATATTATGGTGACATCCCAGCCCCTAAAAAATCACGGTTTATGACCCGGCCCATAGCAACAATGAAAATTGGAAGCATGACCCGTTTAGAAATCAGAATTTAGGCTGTCTGAATTAATAGAATATTTCATTTCAAAATAATCCGGAAATCCGCTGCTAGTGGTGTAGTCGCGGGGGGTAGAGATCTGTGCGGGCCCAGGCTTTTGCAGCACGATTCATTCAAGGCACGGGCTGACCTCAGCATTTTCTAGAATGGACCGGAACAAGCGTATACTCTTAAAGACGGTCCTCTGCGCTTGCAAAATCGAGCCTTTCCGGAAATTTTTGTTCTCCTAAAATTTGGACAAGACCAAACGATTGGCTTGTGATCCCCCCCCCCCCTTCCTTAAATCATGATTAATATACGAGCTGGACCGGGTCTGAATTTTTTATTTTGATTAAATGCCGGGCCGGGCTAGACATTTTCGGCCCGTGAAGATCATGAGCGGGGAGATGCCGTCTCACTACTTTTTCATTCGAGCTTATATCAGCAAAAGTAAGCGTTCTTCACTTTTCATCATGGACGCATGACATTTGAGTCTTCAGTTGCGAGTGTTCCTAAACCTTTTTTCTTAAAACTACACCACTGCTTTTCTTTTTGTGTGTGTGCAGGCTCTACGAGAGGGGGCAGACGGGGCGACGCCCCTGGGCCCGTGTTCAGCCAAAGTGCGTCCGCAAATTTTTCAGAATGTGTTACGAATTTCATTTATAGATCCGTAATTAAAATCTTTATTTTAAAATAGACTAAATTTTGAATATATAATTCTAGAATGATATAAACGGCAGAAATGTTAATTCTACCATTTAAATATTAGTATTTTTACAACCTTCGAACATGCATTAAAAGTACCATTGCATATAAGAAATACTTCCCTCCCACTCTCTTTCCATTTAGCATTTATATGAAAACCATTAAAAAGAGCAGTTTCACACACACACACAAAAAAAAAATTCCTTCCGTCCATGTAAATCCATGTATTGTTTTTACCAAGTTGCTGATAGCATAGCCTGTATACACCCTTTTTTTTCCAGAGCTTTCCTAAAGTGCTTTCAAATAGTGTTTTGCTTTTAGCAAATGGTGTTGCTTGCAAACTTTGCTTTTCTTGTATGCATTTATTGTGTTCCTAAATCTTCAATTTTATGCTCCAAAATCATGTTAATTCTGATCTCGAATCTTAGTTTTCCCTCTCGGAAACTATTTTTTTGTGCTCCCAAATGGAATTTTTCTGCTCCCAAATAGAATTTTTCTGCTCCCAAATGGAATTTTTCTGCTCCCGAGGTGCTCCCAAATGAAATTTTTTCTGCTCCCGGGGTGCTCCCAAATCGAGTGTTGGAGTTAACATCCCTGCTTCCCGCAATTGAACTGCGAAAGTCGTTGGTACAGCCCTCAGCGCTGATTAAGGAATTGGCAGCACCATTACCATGGTAACAACTGCGTAAGCACTTCCTCCGGCTTAGGATAGTGAAGCATGGGGTGTTTTAGCTACAGCTGAAAAATGTTTTCTGATTTTTGCTACATTAGTGAATTCGACAAACTGATTGGCTCGGACGAGAAGTGAGGGAGAGAATAAAGACACAGAATATATGTTCTAGCCCAAGCGTTTCTCAACCTGAGGGGTTGGCGCACTCCGCAGAACGTTTGCAGGGGGGGGGTGAGAAAAACTATAAAGCAAGTAGTGATGCATATTTTTAAAAAATCATCTTATTTATTCTCATTTTTACTCAAAAATATATCCATTTTTGCTTAAAATGTTCATTATTAAAGATTAAAAAACTCAATGTATGGCGAAAAATGTGGGGGGGGGGGGAGTGCCACTGTAAGTTAGCCTTTGTTGGAGGGGTCACGATGTTAAAAGGTTGAGAACCGCTGTTCTAGTCCATTCTAACGGAAACAATGGTTGTTTTTTCTTTCTTGTCTGGGAAGGTTGAAAGTTTTTAGCCTTATTTGTTACTGTGTCCATGTGTTATTGGAATCTATGATTTAACCGTTTTGAAACATGGAGCCCCGTTATTATCCAGTTTGCGTTTTGCTTGAAACTCCGTTTAACACATGGAAAGAAGATGATAAACGACAACCACTAAAAGAAAATAGACCGACACTAAAATTGTCCATTCGTAAGAAAAAGGCAGGTTCGTCTCAGCATGGTCGTAGCTTCCATTCATCATGATATGCACTATTCTCGTGGCTATGAGGCAGTTTTTATTTACAAAAAAAAATGTTTTGTTGGCCGTGTTTAATCGTTGAGATAAAAAAAAGAGTGTTTGGAATGGTACTGGATAAGATGGATTAACCACCATCACACGAGCATGTAAAACACATGATAGCTCAATCGAGCATTTAAAAAATTCTTTAAAATTTAAGTTGATAAGAAGTGGGAGCTAAATTGCTGATGCATTAAAGGAAAACTCTCGACTTTATATTGCTGAATTTATCAAGAAGGTTTGCCTGAATAGACGCTTTATGCAATTACCCATTAAATCAGTATTGTTTTTAAGTAAGCAAGAACTGGCATTAAGAGGTCATGGCAAGTGAGAAAATTCTTTAAACATGGGGAATTTTAAAGAGCTTTTAAAATTAATGATATCTGAATTAAAACAACGCCTTTTTATGAGGACATCACTGACTTATTCGCAAGTTTAAAAAGAAAGGAGGATTGATTTGACTTATAAAAAATAAGTAAGTTTTCTTTTTTTTTTCTTCTTCTCAAGTTATCATTACAAAAGAAAATTCTCAGGAAACTTCGAATCAGACACGGATTAATGCAATTTTGAAGATAGGAGCGGCTGGTTGAAATTTGTGTCCATTTTAAGGAAGTAAAATAGGATCTCTTACATTTTTTATGTAATTTCTTTATTTTTTTTCTTTTTCTTTCTTTCTTTCTTTTTTTTTTTTTTTTTTTTTTTTTATTTTTTTTTTTAAATCCTGGGTGAGGGCTTAATCCGCCAGCTTTCGAATTCAGTAACAAAGATTTTCCATTCCTGTCCGGAGGAAGGGGGGGGGGGGGGTCATATGTTTCCGGCTGCACTAACATTTTTGACCACGGGCCCTCACTGCTCAAAAATGTTCGAGACCAAGGGAGCCTAAAGAGATATCTACATCAGATGCATAGCCTGGAAAAGTTTTCAGGGGGTGGGAGATATGAACTTATATGTATATAAATAGATGGAATATCTGGACGCCATAAATCTTCTGATCACTAATCCAAAAATTCCGTGGGGGGGGAGGGGGGAATATCCTGATATCCACCCCACTGGTCTACATTTCCATAATCTTCAAACTATGCTTGAACACACCTAAGAGAGTGTATAAGAATGTTATCATTTAAAAAAAATTCTTAGAGAATAAAATATAGATATGATCTCTTCTTTCCTCAGAATATTGATTCTCATAATAATCAGCTTTCATTTTTCCATGCTAGGTAACAAATCGTATCTCATTTTTGTAGTTTGTTGCAGCTATTGCTAGAGTATTCATTGTTGATGGCAGTTGATGGATAAGTAATAAAAATGTTGATGATGATAAAATTGTTGATGAATAAGTAGAAAAAAAATCTGGCAATACCTGTTGATTCACTTTAAAGCAGGTATGCAAATAACAGGTGGCATGGTGCGACCAAAAAATCGATGCATGCGACTAAAAATTATATTAATTTTTGTGATTTTTAAAGATAAGAAATGTTTGGTGCCACCCAATTTTTGTCGGTGCTACATATGTAGATCCTCTTTGCATCCCTGCTTTAGAGCCAACTTTACTTACTCATATTAAAAGTGTTTGATTCAAATTTGTGAGTTAATTTTATATTTGAGAATCTAAACTATGAAATATTTTTTTATTCAGCTTGCTGAAGAGCTATTAAAGAAAGAAGTTCTCAACTATGCAGACATTGAAAAACTTATTGGACCACCAGCACATGGAAAAAAACAGTTAATTGAAACAATAGATTTTGGTCCACTTAATGAAGCTTCTAATCAACAGAAAGTTGCCTCTGAAGAACCTCGCTCTTAGTATTTGTTTAATATGTGAAAAATTGTAAATAAAATTTTTATTTAATATAAAAGTTTTAATTATTTTTGCTTATTCACAGTTTGTCGGAAAAAATTTTTCAATGTAGTCTTGTGATATTATTAGAACTTTTTTATCATAAAAACACTAATGACTGACACTAACAGAAATTACTATTTAAAGGAGAGGGACTATTAATTTCTGGTTTTAAAGTATTGAATGGAAAGCAAAATAAAACAAATGATATTACATGGTATGTTTTTTTCCCTGAACAGCATAATTTATCCAGTGGCTTACCCAGAGGGGGGTGCAAAGGGACATATGCACCCCCCAAGATTTTTTTCAAAATTAAAATATTTCAGATGGTAAAAAAAAAAACCTGATTTTTTCCAAAAAGAAAATTCTTCATCATAAAAGGAAAACATGATTCCGGCAAGTGAATTCTTGAAAAAATAATAGAAAGTCTTTGGGGACTCTAAAAATGTGCCTTTATGTTCATGAGGCCAATGGTCAGAGTTTGCAGGTGGAGGAGAGAGAAGGGGAGGGTGCATCCCTATAGAATATCTATGGAATATTATATTATTTCTATGGAAGATGCCCCCCCTCTCCGAACAGTTAGTAATAATCTCTGATTTCGTATTCATAAACGGAGAGCAGTCAGAAAATCTCATTCAATCCATTTTCTTTTGCTCAAATTGCTAAGTTAATAATTTTATAACTTTAAATTCATTTTAATCGTTTCCTTAATTTTTTTATGAGAATGAGTAGAAGTAATCAGTTGTCGCTTTAAGTTTTTTAAATCTGGTGAAAAAAAATTCCAAACATCAATTTGAAGCAGAAAAGTATACATTAAATAACAATTTCACGTGACAGTAATAAATTTTTGAATGCTGTAATTTTACATCTTAAAGAAAGGTTCAGAAAACACAAAGAAATTTTGAGATAAATATTTTAGTTTCACTGGAAATAACTTCTTAGCTAGATGAAAACAAGTTAGAAATGCTAAGAATGCTAATGATTATAGAATATCAGCTATGGAAAAAGAAATTACTGGCACAACAGATTAGATTACCTGCTGTAGAAGCTTTACAAGTAACAACATTGATATTTTCCCGAATATCCATAAACTTTTAAAAACTTAAGTTACTTTGCCTGAGACAACATGTACTACTGAAGGATAATTTTCGACTAAAATATTTAAGAAACAGAAAATTTGAAATGTGTTTAAATGGTCTCTGTTATACATGTATAAAAATATATTTGCAAGTGAAGAAGTCTTAAATATTTTGCAAAAACAAACAGGGAGAATAAATATAACCTTGTAGAAAATAATATGTATGAAATTTTTCATTTTATTACAACCACTTCTTTTTGACCATTCTGTGGCAGAATTGTGGCTGTTTTTTCAATCATTAAATGACTTTTATCGAATTTTCAACGATGTTGGATTCTGCCGATTCTGATAAATACGAATTTTTGTTCTTATGGCATCTTTACTATTTTTTCCCATGATCTTCAATTTTGTAACCTTTAATAACTTGATAAATATTATATTAATTCTTGAACAGGTTTAAATGGGAGAAACAAGAAACTTTATGCATGGGCGATAATATGGAACATGCTTGTATTTTGAGCAGCTCATCTTCAGTTTTCAAACACTTTAAAACTTTATTAATTTGAAAGATTTCAATATGATATAAAATTGTTTACTACACTGCTAGCTGCAATAGGGGAGTGGAGACTCAAACCCCTATACCTGTACCCTTATATGGGCACCCATGATAGCATATTCTTTAGATTTCACCAAGTGGTACATTACTTCTTTCATGGTGATGATGATATGCAACACCCCGAATGAATTCCTGGGTATGCCACTGAATTTATCTACCATGCCATACAGTATGAAGCACATGTTTTACTTTTGTATGATGTCATTTTCTCTAGCTTATTTCTCTAATCTGGATTAGTTATAATTAGCTAGACTTTTCAATTTTATTTTTCTCTTTGCTCATGGATTTTTTATTTATGAAACATTTTCTCTGTTATCATTCTTATCAGAATTTTTGTGCTTGTGTATGAGAGGCAGATAACTATGATAATACCCTGGAAAATGAATAAAGCAGCACTAGAAGTAAATAGAGAGTAAAAAAAGTTAACACCTCATGAAGAAATATTAAAAACTATAAAATCTTTTGTTTTAATTATAAGCTAATCTATAATGAATAGTGAAATGTGTAAATTTTATTTTGATATAAGCATTTACATATACATATAGTAGAACTTGTCTATTTTGACTGCCATTTCAAATAACAGAAATAGTCACCAGTAGCTTGTAGTCAATGGACTAGGGGAACTAGTCTAAACCCCTAAACATTTTCAAAGAATTTCAGTTATCAGTTTTTGAAATATCTGTATAGCCATTTTTTTCACAGAGGTCATTTGTCAATTCTGTAAGCCAAAATTTCTTACACTATATACACACACATTTCCTTTCAACTTTAGTCTAGTCGGTGACCTTTCGAGCACTTCCCACTCCTCCTCTATCTCTGTAGATTTGTCCAAGGAACTAGTTGGCACCTTGTTCCCTGGACAGCCATAAGCATTTAAAAATAATAGGCATTCTGTCAAAAGAGTTTCTATTTACTATTAATTATGTTTTAAGCCCAAGAAAGAATTTTCTTTTGGGAGTTTAAGAAGGCAAAGTGTGTAAGTTGTAAAACGAAATTTTACAAAAGTGGTCTGTTTACCAAGTTGGTCACTTTACAAGGGTTCACTGTGATTACTTTTTAAATAAAAAAGAGGAAAATGTAGAAACTAAATTTTTATTCGATAAGCTGTCAAAATTGATTTTCAGTGCATTTGTCATCATGGATGAAATGGGAAGAGAATTTATAAAAGGAATGAAACAACATTGAATAATGATAAAATTCCAAAAGAATTATACATTTTTAGAAAGTGAATATATCAACCTTTCAAGTATATTAGGCAAGTTGGAGTGTATAGGCTGATTATTTTACCAACTATGCAAAAAATTCCAGAGCTGGGGCTCGAACCCAGGACTACCGCTTAACGTGCGGGATTCATCTGGGAATCGTCCCAGAGTAGCTCAGTGGTAGAGCACCCGCACGTTAAGCAGTAGTCCTGGGTTCGAGCCCCAGCTCTGGAATTTTTCGCATAGTTGGTAAAATAATCAGCCTATACACTCCAACTTGCCTAATATACTTGAAAGGTTGATATATTCACTTTCTAAAAATGTATAAAACTTCCGCGGCGTAATGGAGTTGTCGCGAATTAATTGTTTCATCTGTTCCATCTGTGGTTTGCAGAGGAAGATGATAAATGCCAACGGTTCAAAAGCGAGAAATTTCATCTGGGAATCGTCCCAGAGTAGCTCAGTGGTAGAGCACCCGCACGTTAAGCGGTAGTCCTGGGTTCGAGCCCCAGCTCTGGAATTTTTCGCATAGTTGGTAAAATAATCAGCCTATACACTCCAACTTGCCTAATATTCCAAAAGAAGTTGTTTATATCCAAATGGAATTACCTAAATCAATTATCAAACTGAACATGCACTATATCACTGTATTGTTATTGAAATAGAGCTTTTGAGTTATCCATGCTCCTGTAAGCCCCTCGCATGGTTTGTTTAGTTTAAAACTCAGGACATTAGTTATGGTAAATATTCTGTATAGTTTGCATTTATTACGCTTTTTGTCTGATGAGTTCTTCTTAAAATTACACATCATTTGTGTGAAAAAAAAAAAAAACAGTTAAAGTGGAAATAATAGATTTTATAAGCCTCAAATGTTCAAGCACTCTCTTTATATATACATCCTTCTATATAGTTAAGCTGATCCCTGACTCACTGATTCTCTAGTAAATCTGGGTAACCTCTCCAAGATAAAACTTTTACCACCATTACTCCAAAAAGATTGAAAAGTTAATCACAAAAAGAGCAATTGCATCTACACCGTTTGTGCGATCTGCTTGAAATTTTTCATAATTATGTAGAAAACAACCTGTGCTGCTTTAAAAATCTTAAATTCCACCTGTTCCTTAATTTTGGAAATGTTTTTTCGCTATTATGAGTTCCATTTTATTTCCGAGAGTAAAAATCATTTGCATGACAAAATTAGCTGTCGCAAGTGACAATTACATTATACTGAAATCATGGTTATCAGGCTTTGAAGGGAAAATTGTGGTTCTAATTTGTTTAAAATAGTTTTTCTAGATTATCCAGCTCTTTTTTCCACAAATAAAATGAGTTCATTTGCATGAAACATTGATATAAGAGATGTTTCCAGTGAACAAAATCTTTCGAATGCGAAAAATTTTCTTGCATTTTTAGAAGAAAATGCATTTCATATTTTGAAGTTACTGTATTGGCCCGAATATAACACAATGTTTTTAGACTATCATTTCCTATTAAAAGCCTGACTTTCAAGGTCTAAATGTAGGATTTTTCTAATTATCTTGATGAAAAATTTCGAGGTCGCATTGTATTTGGGCTAGTACGGTATCTATTTTAAGTGGACAAAGATTTTATGTATTGAGTGTAAACATATTTTGTTAAATGTTTTTTCTAGTGCCCATTGTAATTGACTCCAGAACGAGCTTTATCTTCTACAAAAATATTAAGTAAAACTAAACTCGGTGGCAAAGCAGTCCAGATGGGGACAAGGCCTGTGTTGCCCATCCATGCTTTCATAACCATGGAATCTGGGGGTACCACAGCCAGATGTTCAAGATATTAAGTACAACACAGTAAAAGTTTTCTTTAAAAAATTTCTTAAGTTATAATAAAATATTTTATAACCATTAAAAAGAATAGATGCTCTTTATATCCATAGATAATATAAATTTACCAATGGTAAATTTTGATGGTCCTGAGAGAAATATTCAGTTTTCATGATGCAGTTAAGAAATAACACTAAATATATTTTATTCATGATGCTGCTTGTTGAGATATAAAGTTGTTGTTTTGATATAGTGCATCATAAAATAATATGGTGTAGCAGACTAAAAGTTAAACCAGTCCTGACCGGTCCATATGGATTTTCAACTGAATATGATTTTAAGAATGATAGTCAGTTAAAAAAGTATCTGTATTACTATTAAAAAGATGACCCCAAAATGGAAATCTGTCTAGGGCTTCAGTTGTATGCTTATTTTCAAACAGCATCTGTAGTATCATTTACTGTAAAATGTTTTTTGGTTTCTAGTTTATGGAATGAACACTAAGACTGCAAAGATGGTGATAAATGCATTTTAATGCCTGTTTAAAGCTACTGTCTTCACAATATACCCACCAGACTTCGTGCGATTACACCATCATCTGTAATCGATTACAAGAAATGATATGGTTTACGATTACGATTACTAATAATTTCCAAAAAGATTATGACTAATGAAAGTTAATTTAGTAAAATAACAGTAATCTTGATGTTAAAGAAATCAAATATGAAAAGAATTCTATAATAATGCAATTTATCATAGCATTTTTTAAAATAATTTTTTATTCATCGATTACAGTCGATTGTAATCGGCATGAAGTCTGATACCCACACAGATGTACCTATTCCTTGATACAAGCAGTTCATTGAAAACCTGTGTTTAACCTAAGTTAAATGGAATAGTATGCAAAAATAGTGCAAGGGAAATAAGTTAAAGATGTAATATAAGGGTAAAAAATTTCAAGCCCAGCTGACCCAAAATCTAAATAAGAAATTAAGAGATCAGGCTGGCTCAACCAAAATTTTAAAAAAATGAAGTATAGTCCATATATAAAGTCATGATTTAAAGCCTGGTTTGAACTAGTTAATCTAACAAATCATTTCAGAGAAAAGTTGCATTTTAATTATCATTTCAAACTTCTGATATTAATCACATAACTAGCCACCAATGTGGTCATCTTTGCTGCTCCATACTTTTATGCTTAATTTGTTGTGTATATCAGAAATATTATAAATCAATACCAGATAATTTTTTCGGTTACTTTTTTTTCTTTCTTTCAACAGATGTATCAAGTTTGTACAGAAAATTAATTTTGGAGGAAAGATTTATTAAAATATTGCCTTCTAGACAAAATGTTTAAAAATGTACTTAACCCTTTGAGGCACAACCCTTTCCCAATGCTGAAAAAAGGGCAGCCGTTGCCATCGTCTTTTTTTTTACGCAGCTGGCTGTGCTGGGCACAGCCAGCTGTCGTCAAAAAAAGGGTCTCTAGATCTGTGGCACGCGATGAACGTTTCGATCGTCTGCCATCTTGCTGGTAGTTAAGTCGAGCGATGGCAACGGCTAACCGTTTTTTCAGCATTGGGCAATCTATCCAGCTGTTTTTCGCATTCTTCCCTTTTTCAGCAGATGTCAGTGCTGTTAAAAATAATCGTGCCCATTTTTTGACGGGAAATGACGTGCTAAAAAGTAAAGGATTCTCGTGGAGCTATGTCACCCGCAACTAATTTTATAGAAATCAAATCTATTCTTCGTGACTGGTGACAGTCAAAACGTCAGAGTTGGGTGTTCCCAGAGCGGGATCACTGCGCTTTAAAGGGTTAAGATGATTTCATTACATTGAGTCTGCATGATTAAAAAAAAGATGTAGAAAAGGATTGCTTGTTGATTATAGTGGCTACCGAAATTCATTTGCCGTGATGGTGGTGGTGGGAGTCCAGTAAAAATGCTTGCAGTCTTAAAGCATAACACCAATCTTGCTGTAGTTCTAATATCGCCGAACAAATTCAGTGGTTTCTGTAATCCACAAGTACCAAAAATGTTTATCCCTATTGTAGGTGTAGACATTAACATGGCAACCTATAGATTTGGGGATGTATCCAGGGCCTTATTATCACATGGGCAAATTGGAACTTTGCCCAGGACCCCCAACTTCAAATATTGTTCTGAAAACTTCTTTTTTATATCAAAATTTTATGAAAAATAAAACAAATTTCATAGATGGGGCACCCCTAAATTCATCAATGCTCGGGGCTCCTGTTGGTCATAATCAGACCTTGGATATATCACCATATGTTTTCTTATTTCAGGGTGTCTACCGCTCCGGAAAGTCTGAAAAAAGCCGGGAAATTGGAAAATGGGTCCGGAAAGTGTGGAAAAAAACGGGAAATTGGATAATGGGTCCGGAAAATTCACCAAAAGAATCAATTTTTTTTTTTTTTCATGTCCTTTTTTTAAAAAAAAAAAAAAAAACTTTCTCTCTAATTGTCAAACTCAAAACCGAAAGCAACTGCAATGCATTTTTCGGACCGCGAAAGAATATAGCAATGTGTTTGTATAAGGAGGGGAAAATGGGGCTGTTCAATCGTGACAGGAGAGTAAAAGACAAATTAGCTTACATGGTACCGTATTTCCAAGAACAGTTAGTTAATTCTATCAGAAAGTGTGACTACTTCTGTTTCTCAATGGATGAAAGCTTAATCCTGGATACTTCAGTTAAAATTGATTTCAAGAAGTTGTACAAAATATTCAAATATAAAGACAAGGGAGGGGACACTGTGCAATTTCCTAAAGTAAAATGCATTGGTCAGGAATTTCTTTCCCGGGACCTTCCAAAAGTCAGGTAAAAGTTAGGAAATTGACTTTCAGAAATTTGGTAGACACCCTGTATTTGTTAATTTGGAATGAAAAATACACATTTTGTTCTTCATACCCTTCCCCATTAATCAGCAAGTTGAGACACTTATGCCCATATCACACCTTCTCCTACTTTCAATCAAGTATTTCGTTCAACTTGTTCGACTATGTCACTCATCTGGTTTGACTGGAAAAGGGAATGAACGAATCTGTGATGTCACAGCAGCCTCTCTGTTTGCTTGCCTGTGATTGGTCTATCGAAAAAGTTGAACAAGTTGAATGAAATACTGAATTTTTCCCGTACCGTGTGGGAAAAGTTGCGGATGTTGAACATACATATCACACAATCCTTTTCACCCAACTGTTGTGGGAAACAGTTGCTTGAATTGAAGATGGGGAAGGTGTGATATGGGCTTTATGAGCTGGGAATAGATGCATTCCAGTGCAATTGCACGAATGAAAGTAGCTTTTGGCATCAGTATCTGCTGAAGCTGGTTTCAAAACAAAATAAAAATTTTTCTGTTACTTTGTGTGTGCATGTGTATTTCTTGAAGGGTGATGGTAATAAATTTACTAATTACAGGTCTGTTGACTACATAAATCAATAATCACAAGTTAATTTTTGTTCAGTAATAATAGTTAAATAATTTTACAATATCCATAACTTCTAAATTATACTTGACTTACAAACTTTCCTTTGATATGCATTTTTAAAGAAAGATCACAATTATTTGAAAAATAAATACAAAACTCTTCCCTTTTAGTTATACATTTTTGTGTTTGATTCCCTGCACAAGCAGCATTTAGTTTTCCAACTTTCATTTCATGAAAGGGGTGTTCATGCTCTTGAGTAACACTTGTTTCCTTATATATTTTCTTTTTTGGATATTAAAATAGAGGGAAAATATGTGTATTAACCGTAAAAAAAGTATCAGAAAATTTCTAAGTACTTTCAACTCTCTGCACATAAACTTGTCCATGAAAGAATTAACAAGATGTCATGATTAGCCATCTCATGTTTATTTCTTATGCTCACATTGTTTGCATAACTGGTACCAATACTTTAGCTTAGTGGCAACTGGCACAAATACTTGACCTATTTCATCTATGTGTATGTTTTTTAATTTGTAATATGAATAAAATAATATTTTAGTTTTGACATAATTGGCAACAGTATACAGTAGAGAGCCAGAAATCCGCACAGCTTGGGACCATGGCTTGTGCGGATTTTAGGATTTTGCAGATTTTGGGCCATAAAAGATAAATCATTACATTTCTGATTTTAAAAAAGTAGAATACAATTACAATGTAGTAAAAACAGTCAAAAGTATTTCACTTATATTTTCACATTAACTACAAAAGCATAGGTGAAAAAAGAAGAAAATTACATGAAGATTAGCAAAGCAAATGGTTTCAAAATTTCCTTTTTCTAATTTTGAAAGCATGTTCTATGGCGATTTATTTTAAAATATTATTTTTGTCTACTTTCAGTTTCTTTTCCTTATTCATTTATGGAAATTATATATTATCATTAATTCTTGTTTTGTTACAAAACTTTGCTGTTCTAAAAATTGAAGGTATTCTTCTCTTAACGTTAAACTTTTGTGAAATGGATTTTATTATTATTATTACCCAAGTTTTCATCATCAGAATCATATTTATCTAGATTCAAGACACTTTTGAACCATTTCATCACTGGCGGATGACTTGCAATTTCATTATTTACATCAGAGAAGGTGTGTGGATTTCGGACTTTTGCGGATTTTAGGTCGGTGGATTTTTGGCTCTCAACTGTATTAGTTTAATGGGGACTGGATCAAAAGAATAAACTTAAGGTGAAGAAAAAACTGTAAAAAGTAAAAATTGTGAAAGAAAATGTATAAAGTATGGGGGAAATGTTGCTTGCAGTCACAGTCAACTGTTCCCATAGTCCTCTGGCACCAGAGATTTATTCTTCTATGGTAGATAACTGATTGGCCTTAACCAGCCATTTGGTGTCAACTGTCTTGTTAACTTTTTACAGCTGATTTAGCCAATCGCATGAGAAAAATGAAGAAATCCAAAACTCCCTTCAAGAAAAGGCTGAGGTATCAACTGTCCTTTGTTATCTATCTGGGGAGAATAGACTTGCAGTGCAATGGATAGTCTGGATTCGATTCATATCTGGTTCTTGCAGTCTGTAGTGTAGAAATACTGTTGATTTTGGTGTGCCTCTATATTAGTATTTTATATAAGATTGTATAATACATGGTTATACTACAATAAGAATTTTTATCGAAAACACTTTAAATGTAAAAACATAATATTTAAATTTATTTTTAAAGCAAGAAATTTTGTTGTGGACCCTAAATCACTTATGTATATAGAGTAAGATTCAAGTTTAGGACCACTAAATAAGAAGCTAAAGGGTTAACCACTAAACCAGATGATCATGAATGAACAATAAAGCCTGATAACATTAATTATTAGCGTTTCCTTCTTACTGCATTATTTATTCAATTTTGTAAGAAGTACTTGCAATCAAATATATTAGTTTCTATAATATTTGAACCGTAATAAATAGTTACTTATTAATACCTACAAATTAAGAAAGGAAATAGGCTCAAAAGAAAGAAGAAAAAACTTGGTTTAAAAAAAAAATATTCAAATGTTCTGAAAGAACATGTTTTTATTAAAATATTTATGGCTAAACAGTATAAATTTTATTTGACAAATTAATTATATAACTTAATTCATACAAATTTATTACATTCAGTTTCTGATATCAGAATTATAATTAAAGATATTTTTTATAAATTCCCAATTTTTTTAAACAAGAAACTGCAACATATAGATTTAAAAAACATGTAACATAAAATAAACCCTAATTAACAACAACGTATTTTAATGATGAAAAATAAATCTACCCTAAAAAATATATGTAAAGTATGTAATGCATTATTTTAACTGTGCCATTAGTGAAGCATTTTCTTGTTGCATTTGCTTATAATCTGATGTTATTCTTTCTAGTGTAGCAGCTACTTGTTTCTGATTTTCTTGGTCAATTTGATCTTCCAATTCTCGTATTTCTCTGACAATGGATCCTGTTTCTTCAACTATCTGAACCAACTGACTACAATTTTCATGTAATGCAGCCAAATATTTATAAGCTCGTCGTATGGCTTCATCTTTTTTAGCATCCCTAAAGATCAGCTCATCAGTTACTGTAAAAGTTCTTTCAAGTTTTCCAGATAACCTGTTGATTTCTTTTTGGACATTCCTTGTATCCAAAAGAACTTTATCTATTTCAGCCTTCTGTTTCTTGATATTTCCTACGATTTCCAAAATCCTTCTTGTGTAAGATGAACGGCTGACATCTTTCGTGAGTTTCTCGTAGGCATTGAGCAGGTGTTTGTACATCTCCTCCTTTTGTCTGGCTTCCAAACCAAAGTTCTGGATTTTTTCTCTTAAAATCTTTATTTCTTCCAGCTTTCTTTGAGTTTCATTTACTCTACGCGAGGATTGCTCCCTAAGTTCTCTGAACTCTTCTATCAGAGGAACTCTATGTTGTTCCCATTGGTTTGCTAAAGAGACTAGCCTTTGTGAGCTGGTGTCTATTAATCTTTGTAACTTTTCAATGTTCACTTCTGCATCAGGCAAGAGTGACAGAGTGCACTTTTTAACTCGATAGCGCTCTTTAATTTCATCGATGTTCGCTTTTTCTTTCTTTATAAGCTCTTCAATATTCGAGCACATAGATTCGTGGGTTTTATTTTCTTTTAGAAGAGCTTCGAGTTTTTCAGTCAGGGAATCAACTTTCTCCTGGAGCTCTTTAATCTCTTCCTCTCTTTTTTTCATTTTTTCCTCTTCGGAGTCTGGTTTACTCATTTCAACATTCAACAGAGCTACAGTCTCTTTTTTGTCAGACGTGAATTGCAGCTCTAATGAATGGATAAATCTCGAACCTTTAGATTCAGCAATGTTTGCTTTTGGCAACATTTCATATTTCTCAATATCTTTTTTCTGTTTCAAAGCCTGGAGTAAGAAATCATTTATAGTTTTATCTATTTTTGAGCGTTTTTGTAAAATAAATTCTTTTTTATTCACAGCTGAAGTTAAGTCATCTTGACTATCATTCAGGCATTGTTGCAAATAATCTAATGAGTTCATTTCGAGAACTGAACAGCTTAATTGTGAGCCACACTTCACTTGATTTGACATAACTTGCAAATTATTATTACAATACTCTCGGTAATTCCTTTTATATTTTAAACTATCTGTGTTTGATGGAATAAACAGTATAATAGGTTGGAATGAGTTTGTGGAGAACAAAGGACTTTTGACAAAATAACCGGTACTGACAGCATTACTTTTACAATAATTAGGTAACCATGGAAAACTAATACATTTAGATAGTGAAAGAGCAATTTCTTTTAACAGTAAAGCATGCTTATTTAAAGGTTCATCAAGTGCTTTTTCTGTTTCTTTCGGCAAATTCTCAAATAAGAAAAGAAATATCTTCCTTAAATCTGTTTCATTTGAATACAAAAAAGTCTGGTAGCCGATTTCTCCTTTATAACCCAAATCTTTACAAGCTGAAGCTAAAGTTGAACCTAAACGGTACTTGCCAGACATGCTTGGTGGAATATGATGTGAAAGTTCAAGTGATGAGTTTATGAGATTTAAACATCGAACTACGCCTTCCATTGCTACTTCAGTAGTAAATTCTTTTAAACTATTCACTTCTTCAAAATCGCAACCAATTTGACGCAGTGTATGAAGAACTATTTGATCGACTTCCTCCATAATGTTTGGTACAATATGTTAGTTAAAATACTAACTGTATCATAAAATGATAAATTACTATGCACAGAGAAAGGGAAACACCGACCAGACTGATGTAAATGTAAACAACAAGCCTGGCTTTCTCCAATCTTACTCACGGCTATCCTAACCGGACGAAAAACGCGAATACACGGTAGTTAGCAATTTTTCCATGGTGGCGCTAGTATCATGAACATATCATGGCGGATAAAGTCGGTCCTTTTGAGGATCCCGTCTTCTGTTGGACGGAATCCTTCGAACCCGTCCTTTTTGATCAGCTTCGGAATAAAGAAATGTGTTCGGTACCGAGATAAACGACCAAGAATCTATTTGACAAAAGAGGTGGATCCGGACAGAGCCCAGATAGCACAAACTTGTACAAAACACGCCTAGAAGACGTCATATAGACAAGCTGACATGTACATTAAACATCCAGTATTCGTCCAATTCTCGTCCATTTTACGTCAATATGGCACTATAGGACGCCCATGTGACGTCCTATAGACATGCATATGGACGTGTTTGTCTATTTATAGACCTTTTACGGTCTAATAATTTTTAGCTAATTTTATGTAATGATTAATTTAAATTTATCATTACATCTTAATATCGAATTTTGTAAAAATATTCGTACCTAATTTTTTTTAAACTGACCTTTAAGTACTTGCCCCACTTCAGATTCGAACCCTTAATCATGGACTTCACAGTAATCTGTACACCCTCCAAAAAAAGTATTCAAGCAAGAGAGAAATTTCCTATTTTAGATTTGCGAATAATAATTGAGTTTTAGAAAAACGCACAACTTGATAGAAATATAGAAAGTCATATTTATACATAACCTAATTCATATTCTTTGATAAATAATTTTTAATATACGAAAACAACGTAGGAAATTTCTCTCTTGCTCGAATACTTTTTTGGAGAGTGTACTAGCCCCTATACGCAGCGGGACTTACTCTGCTGCGTAAAAATGTTGAAGTAAAGATTTTTTAGTTTCGGACTTGGAACATAGAAAAAAATATGCAGCTATTCCTTTTTATATGTTGAGTCGCTAGAGAATTTTCTTTTCTTGTATGAGGGTATGAGTTTCTTTTTACACAATACCGCTTTTATAGGAAATAATAATACATAAAAAGTATTTTAAATTTCAAAAGTTCCCCGACAAAAAAAAAAAACTCTAGAATTTAAAATGTTTTTAAATTTTTTGGGGTAAAATATCAATAAAAGCATAAAGTATAATAAACTCATGCGTCGTAAGTACAATACTGGGTAAAATGAAAATCAATGACAAAAAAGTAACTTTTCCATATTTTGTCCATTTCTGGACTTATACACACATCCATTTTATGTCGTATCACTGACACCCAGATAACACACTTGTCCATTTTATGTCTATTTCTGGTCCAACACATCCATAATACATCCATGTCTATACATAGACATCCATAAGACATCTATTTATGGACATAATCTGGAAAATCCAAAATACGTCCATGAATAGGCCAAAACTAGACTTAGAATATCCAGAATATGTCCATTAATGGACGTATTCCAGATGAAACACACTATGTCAGTGATACGACATAAAATGGATGTGTGTATAAGTCCAGAAATGGACAAAATATGGAAAAGTTACTTTTTGTCATTGATTTTCATTTTAATCAATACTGTACCGACGACGCATGAATTTATTATACTTTATGTTTTTATTGATATTACATTTTACCCCCAAAAAGTTTAAAAACTTTTGACATTCTAGAGTTTTTTTTTTTTTTTTTTTTTTTTTTTTTGTCGAGGAACTTTTGAAATTTAAAATACTTTTTATGTATTATTATTTCCTATAAAAGCGGTATTGTGTAAAAAGAAACTCATATCCACATGCAAAAAAAAGAAAATTCTCTAGCGACTCAACATCCAAAAACGAATAGCTGTATATTTTTTTCTAAGTTCCCAGTCCGAAACTAAAAAATCTTTACTTCTGCATTTTGACGCATCAGAGCAAGTACCGCTGCGTATAGTGGTTAGCACACTCTACTGTGAAGACCACGATCAAGGGTTCGAATCTGAAGCGGGGCAAGTACTTAAAGGTTGGTTTAAAAAAAAAAGATTGGCACGAATATTTTTGCAAAATTCGTTATTAAGATGTAACGATAAATTTAAATTAATCATTACATACAATTAGCTAAAAATTATTAAATGGTTTTTGTTGATGTCCAGGATTCGACCGTAAAAGGTCTATAAATAGACAAACACGTCCATTATTACGTCCATATACATGTCTATAAGACGTCGTATGGGCGTCCTATAGTGCCATATTGACGTAAAATGGACGAGAATTGGGCGAATCCTGGATGTTTAATGGACATGTCAGCTTGTCTATATGACGTCTTCTAGACGTGTTCTAGACAAGTTTGTGCTATCTGGGCATAGACTGGATCATCTGGAATACGTCCATAAATGGACTTATTCTGGATATTCTAATTCTACCCTGACAGCATACTTGCCCAATTTATGTCCATATCTGGACAAACTTGTCCAAAACATGTCTATGTCTATGATAAGATATCTCCTGGACATCATTTTACCGACATCTTTGGGAAAGTCTATAATATGTCTAGAATAAGACATGATTGGGGCATGTAACACCCCAATTAAGTCTTATTACGACAAGAACGGGAAAATCCATATTATGCCTGTTATATGACATGAATTGGACATCTAAACACCCCAATCATGCCTATTTTATGACATAAATGGGAAAATCTATCGGCGACAAACTCTGATTGGTTCAATTTGTTTGATCATGCGCAGTAACATTTTTGTATGCACGTTGTTTTTAATAATCTATGGTGGTTGTGGTAAATAGTACCCATATATTTGAAGTTTCCTTGTCAGCTAATTATAACATTTTTAAGCGCACTTCGTGCGTATTGCTTGCCTATATCACTGTTCTTTACAATACGGGGTAATGTACAACTTTTTGACCTCATGTGTATTTTAATAAAAAAAAATTAAGTCGACTCGTCAGGAATGGCGAAATGTTGAATAAGAAGTTAATGATGAATTATTCCTTATTGAAGCTGAATGTAATGTGAATGATATTGAATGAAAGCTTATTAATGCGCACGATTATAATTATTTTCATAATGAATTTGAAAATAGGATCGATGAAAATATTTTTGAAGATTCAAATATGTGTGATCCTACAAGCAGTTCTTGTAATAGCTTCATTTCAGAAATTACTGATGAAACAGATACTTCTATTCCTTTATGGTAGTAACTTATCCATAGCATAAAAATAAACTGTGGATATGAGATAAATATCCACAGAATGTTTTTTTATGGACAAATTATGGATGTCCATAACATGTCCATATGAATGTCCATAACATGTCCATATGGATGTCCATAACATGCCCATATAGATAAGTTTTGGATGTCCATATGGATGTCTATATTTTGTCCAGAGGATATCATTATGGACGCCGTATTGTGCCATATGGACAAGTTTGGGGGGGTATTATGGACAATATATAGACAAATTTGGGAATGTCAGTTATGTCCCGTACTTGTTCATGATATCATATGGACATGTTGTGGACAAGTTTGTGCTGTCTGGGTAGTTTTGGTCTATTCATATACACATTCTGGATTTTCCAGATTATGTCCATAAATATATGTCTTATGGATGTCTATGTATAGACATGGATGTATTATGGATGAGTTGGATCAGAAATAGACATAAAATGGACAAGTGTGTTATCTGGGTCATTAACCCAGACAGCACAAACTTGTCCAGAACATGTCCATATGATATCATGGACAAGTTCGGGACATAACTGACATTCCTAAATTTGTCTATATCTTGTCCATAATACCCCCCAAACTTGTCCATATGGCACAATACGGCGTCCATAATGATATCCTCTGGACAAAATATAGACATCCATATGGACATGTTATGGACATCCATGTGGACATGTTATGGACATCCATAATTTGTCCATAAAAAGACATTCTGTGGATATTTATCTCACATCCACAGTTTATTTTTATGCTATGGATAAGTTACTACCATAAAGGAATAGAAGTATCTGCTTCATCAGTAATTTCTGAAATGAAGCTATTACAAGAACTGCTTGTAAGATCACACATATTTGAATCTTCAAAAATATTTTCATCGATCCTATTTTCAAATTCATTATGAAAATAATTATAATCGTGCGCATTAATAGGCTTTAATTCAGTATCATTCACATTACATTCAGCTTCAATAAGGAATAATTCATCATTAACTTCTTATTCAACATTTCGCCATTCCTGGCGAGTCGACTTAATTTTTTTATTAAAATACACATTAAGTCAAAAAGTTGTACATTACCCCGTATTGTAACGAACAGTGATATAGGCAAGCAATATGCAAGAAGTGCGCATAAAAATGTTATAATTAAGCTGACAATGAAACTTCAAATATATGGGTACTATCTACCACAACCACCACAGATTATTAAAAACAACGTGCATACAAAAATGTTACTGCGCATGATCAAACAAATTGAGCCAATCAGAGTTTGTCGCCGATAGATTTTCCCATTTATGTCATAAAATAGGCATGATTGGGATGTTTAGATGTCCAATTCATGTCATATAACAGACATAATATGGATTTTCCCGTTCTTCTCGTAATAAGACTTAATTGGGGTGTTACATGCCCCAATCATGTCTTATTCTAGACATATTATGGACTTTCCCAAAGATGTCGCTAAAATGATGTCCAGGAGATATCTTATCATAGACATAGACATGTTTTGGACAAGTTTGTCCAGATATGGACATAAATTGGGCAAGTGTGCTGTCTGGGAATCGGCGATGACGGGGAGTCAGTTAGAATTTATGTAGTGAGCTGAAGTTCTGCTGATTCAGAAGAAAAATTAATGTTTTGTTATACATTTTTTTATAAATTAAAGAAATGGTTGAATCGAAACTGTTCTAATATTGTTTTCCTTGTATAGAACTCACTGTAAATTAAAATAGAAGTATCAAACTTGATTAAAAAAAGTTTAATGAGTTAAAAAAGTTTCGAATGATATATTTGAATAATTTATCATTGTTTATGAGAAAAAAATAATATGAAATAGTATGAAATGTAAAATAATATGAAATAGAAATTTTTTTAATGGAACATTTATTAGCTGTACGTGTTTCACTTTCTGACTGTTCCATTCGTATAAGCAAAGATTAACTGATACATTTAGTGTAAAAATTGTAATATTAGGATACATCTTTAATAAATAGAATAATTGCTACATTGACAAATTTATGTATTTTATAATATTTTTTAAAATATGTTTACATGAATGAATTTTGTGTGAATTAAAATTTTTCCATATAACATTCTATATATCAATATATATAATTCTTAAATTACTTTGTAACAGTTGATCTGCTACAAGTGGAACAATCGCGATTCTCAACTGATTACAGTGGGAGTGGGATCATTTCATTGAAAACTCTTTCTCCAGAAGTGAGAAGAGCTTCCGGAAGACGCATTCCTTTGAGATAGAAATACGGGAAAAAAGTTTCAGCTTATTGATGGGTCAAAGCAGTGACCAGTAACGGGAGAATGCAATTTTGTAAGGGGGAGGGGGGTTGTTAGGAGATTCACAAGTTTGAGTTAGAACGTGAGGCGCAGTCAAAGAATTCCCTTGTGTAAGTGCCACAAAAATATTGTTCTGGGGGGGAGGGTGTTAACGTTTTCCCTACCCCCTCCTTGCTGAAATTTTTTTAACATACAGTCCATATATTTTTCATTTTTTACATAAACATTATATCTATAAAGTGAGCTGAAAAAACCCCACCCGGAAAAATCAGCCACGGTCTAGGGCTCCCAAAATTTTAGGGGGCAGTTGTTAAAATATTTTCTTACATGTATAATTCGAATTGATTCCAGTGATGTTGAATCTAAAAATAAGTAAAATGATTTGACTCTTGGCGTAAAGTTACTCATTAGTTATTCGTAACGTTAGTATAAGTACTGATCTCACCATTTTAATATTATGACACAAAAAACTATGTCGGTGTCGTTCGCGAACAGAAAAAGAATAGCTTGACGGTTTGCAGCGAATATTCCTAACTTTCAAAATCTCTCATTTCTACATCATACTCTTTTTTAGGTTTAAGTTATACCATCAATACCTCAGATACTACATGATGTGGAGAACTGTTTTATTTTATAATTTTTTTCTAGCGCTCGTTGTACTTGCTTCACAACGGGCTTTGACGTTTAGTTGTACAATAACAGTAGTGTTTGCCGCATTTTCGCTTCAAATATAAGGCAATAAACAACAGATGTTCTAATTCGAATCTCGGAAAAATCGCTTCGAGATATGTTGGGACCCGTCCTGGCAAATTTCCACACAAAATTTGGTGGGCCTACAATTTGGCTGAATTCCCCCAACTTAAATGAATTGACTTAATTTGGTAAAAATTCTGAATAAAGTCTTAAAATCTCCTTAATAACTGCATTATTTCTGCACGGATAATTAAAATTCAAAGCCGCATTTTAACAAAACCTACGCTTGTTTTTAAAAATACTCTCTCATCAAATTGCGCCAAGCGCTAGAATCATCTTCTAAATATCGCATATCAATCATTTTATTTTTCGACAAAGTAAAATGTTGCACATTTTAGATTTTAGTCACGGAAAATTTCCAAATCCTATTTTTCTTTTGAGCATAAAACATTTTGTTCCTGCTCTGATTTCACATACACACGATACTTTAATTAAAAATAACCTTACAAATGATCTTAACAAAAGAAATCGTTATTCTTTTACTTTTACTTGAAGAGCCTGAATCATTTAATAAACTTGCCAATTATGGCAACCTAGATATGCTTAATGATCACTTTTTCCTCTACGGGGGTTACAATTGAGAAATAGCGGAAAGCAAAAATTAGGCTTTTGCGGCACATTTTTTTAAATCGATATCTCCTAAAATAATTCGAATTTCGAAAAAAAATCCCCAGATAACACACTTGTCCATTTTATGTTTATTTCTAGTGGTGGGTAAAGTCGGTCCTTTTGAGGATCCGGTCCGAACGGATCCGATCCTCTGAAGGACCGCCTCCTTCGGACCCGGTCCTATTGGATCCGCTCCCAGGAAAAGGAACGGGTCCGGACCCGTTCCTTTCGGTCCGAAATCGGAACCGGTCCGGACCGAGATGACCGAGAGGAACGACTTCGGATCCATTTGGCAGAAAGAAGTGGATCCGGACAGAGAGGAACGACTCCGGATCCATTTGGCGGAAAGAAGTGGATCCGGACAGAGATGACCGAGAGGAACGACTCCGGATCCATTGGGCAGAAAGAAGTGGATCCGGACAGAGATGAGGATGAGCAAATGGAGAGTATCCGGACAGAGATGATCGAAAGGAAAGATCCCAGCCAGACATAACAGAAATAAGCAATAAGACTGATTTCAGAAAGCATAAACAACGCCGGTGTGCGGAAAAAACGCTCACATGATTAATTTTTACTAAATATTGGACATAAACATTCTTTGTTTTGTAATATACACGAGAAAGGTAACTGGATCTTAAATCCAAAATTCTTTTGTTTTGGAGTAAAGGGGTAAATTTTCAGTTCAGCAGGTCTGGGAATGGTACCTCTTAGAACGCTATTGTTATTAGGTTTCCTAAGCATATAACATATGGACCATAGGAAAAGCGTCGGGAGGGGGGCACAGGGTGTCACGTGCCCCCCCTCCGTGCCCCCCTCCCCCCTTAAAAATAGAAATTTTGATTCGAATTTCAAAATAAAATGTTAAATAAACATTTGCTTGAAATTTTAAAAATAACTTTCCTTTTCTGCTCTTACATTCGATATGTGCCCCCCTCAAATCTTTCTTGTGCCCCTCCAAAATTTCAGTAGGTCCGGGAGCAGTGATAAGCCCTCCTTAGGAAGTTACTGTTATATTATTAGGTATTGTTATAAGCGTGTGGTACATATGAACCATAGCATTATAGTCGGGGGGTGGGGCACAGGGTTTACCTGTCCCGCTGCCCCCCCCCCAACTTACTCTCAAAATCTTTTAAACAAACATTTGTTTCAAAATTTAAAAGAAACTTCCATTTTCTGCTCTTAAATTAAATATGTGCCCTCCCACCCCAAAAAAAAATCTTTCATGTGTTCCCAGGGGCGTAGCCAAGGGGGTGGTTAGGGGGGTCATAACCCCCCCCATGAGGAATTTTTTGCCATACAAAATGTATATTCTTCACTACATTGTCACACCCACGTGTACATATATATGAGTTGTAGTAGTCGTAACCCCCCGCATGAAAATTTTCTGGCTACGCCCTTGTGTGTTCCTCCAAGATTTCAGTAGGTCTGTGAGCGGTGATAAGCCTTCCGCCTTCCTTAGAAAGCTCTTGTTAATAGGTTTTCCTAAGAATGTAATACATATGAGCCATAGGTGTATATCGGGGGGACAGAGGGGGCACGTGTCCCCCTCTCCCCCCCCAACTTCGTCGCAGAATCTTTTCATTTTAAAAATTTGTTTGACGCGTTGTTTTAACCGCTCCACTTAAAAATGCGAAACTCCAGTCTGCGTCTTTACAATATATTTTTAAAAAATTGTCCACTGTCAAGTTTGTTTAATTTAAACGTTACTTTTTTAAGCACTGGTTTAAACAACCTTTCTCATTTTCAATCTGTTGTACTGGTTTTAAATACTTCCTGGCTAAAAGGGTTTCTTTAGAACTTTAATTAATTAATTAATTTTAATTTTTTAATGCAATACAAAATACTTTATGCAAAAAAGGTTTTATTTGATGAATAAAGGTGAATAATGTTTTTACTTTTCATAATTACATAACTCTCACGTGTTTACATTAAGTTATATTACTTAAGTTACATTAAGTTATATTATAATAGATTTATTGTTATCCTACTTATTGTCTTTCAATCATATATGAAGTTCAATGTTTGATAATTTACCTTTGAACTTGTATATCGTCATTCTCCCGTGTTTCAGCATCTTTTTTAAATGCTTGCTAGTAAAATAAGTATAATAGCTTAATAATGAAGAGAAAGCTTTATATAGGTTTATCTTATAAAGCTTTAAAAAGCATTTCTTTAATCGTATACTTTTTACGTCATAGTATGATTACTTTTTACTCATTTCATGATAATTTAGTAAACGGTTGAAGTGTGTAAGTCCAGGAATCTGGGCTACCACGCGCCTGTTTTCTCCAGATGTCACGTGAATACGCGTTAGAACCCCTTAGAAAGTCCGTCTACCGAGGCACTCCCATCCTTGGCAGATCGCCCTAGCGTAGAGTTGCCGTAATCACACAAGCAAACCCATTTTTTCTTTTTCTATCTTTTTTTTTGGGGGGGGGGGGTGAAGGAAGGAAGAGTTTTTAAGTATGAGAAATCCCGTGCATTTTTAAAGTCCCCCCTTTAAAAAGCAGACCCCGCCCCCCGAAAATAAAAATGTGTGGGCACCCATGGTGACATTATTTTATACATAACTATTCGCAAATATCATATTACTCTAAAATTTAAGTCAATCAAAGGCACACATCTCTATCTACTGAATGTTTTGATGCTACTTTATTTTACTTTTTTTGTACTGGCATGTATACAATTCATGTCACATTATATATAGATGTCACATAAAACTAGGAAATAAAAATGATTTAAATATTTCAGCGGAAAGAAATCAACTTATTACGTCTTAAAGTTTCATTAAAATTTAAATAATTCACTTGAAATCAATTAAGTTCTATCAGCCCTTGCAAATTTCCTTTCAAATAATTTAGTATGTTTTATTTTTAAAATTCTTAATAAAAGAATTTTATCTTTTATAAACAGAATAATCGGTATAAAATTAATTTTTAAAAAATCTGATAAAACATATTTACTATCACAAAACTTTTGAATGTTTCTGCTGGATATAATATATTCTTAAATGTTAAACAAAAGAAATTTAGTGCGTCTACTTTTGATTGAATGCCATTCTCATATTTTATCCAAAACGAAGCAAGTTTATGTTCAATATTTAAATAAAAATTATTGTTCTTAGCTGGGGGAATTCTTTTATTCTGGTTGGCGACCCTTCGCGTTTTTTCCGGTTAGTAACAAAGAAGCACAGCGTCGTCTGAAGAACTACCCCTCAATTTCCAAGAACGCGCTCCTTCGCTACCTTTTGTAGACGCAAATATCCCCGGGCTATCAGAGAATATTCCGAAAAGAGCGTTTATCTTTGATCACTCTGGAAATTATTTAGAACCTTCCATAAAGGGAAGTCGAAGACGAAAAGAAAACGAGTAAAAGAAATGTCCCTGGTCAATACCTGATTAGAAAATAGAAAACGTAAAGAAATTCCTTGTTGAATATAAGAATGACTAAAAGCAAACTTTAAACTACAACAACAACGGAGAAGACTGATTACAATTAAAGCAATTGAGCTTTAATTGTAAAACTTAGCTTACAAAACACCAAACAATGTTGCATTAACGTAAAGTTGTGTTGTTGAGATTAAAAATTATAAAGTATTGAGACGAGTTCAAGTTAAACTTTCCTATATAAGAAAAAGGTTAATTCTCTAATAATTCCTGTAAAATAGACATTTTTATCTTTCATCTTCTCATTTTTTTTTCTAAAAGTACTTTGGCTTAGCTGTAAAATTAAATCTGAAAATTATTTTTAGTGGTGTGTGTCATTTTAAATGTTTTCTTTTAATATCTCGTGCATTTTATTTGATTTCATTTTAAATGCTTGAAGATAAATCATCATACTTTTTATCCGTTTTTGTATAACCAACTCCTACCCTCTCCCCCACACACGCTCACAAAAATAAATAAATAAAGCATGAAAAAAATTCTTCTGAACCATATTTTTGTTCTAATTATTTCTATTGGTATCAATCTACAGAATTTTACAGTGTAGAAGAATTCATACAAATAATACATGTTCTATTGCAGAATTTCTTAATATTATTATTAACAGAATTCTATTATTAACAGAATTATTATTAACAGATATATTCTTATTAACAGAATTTCTTTTTGATTTTTAAGATTAAAAAAAAAAAGACTTTCTCTTGAAAATAATTAATTAAACGGAATAATTAAACTCTATACATAACTTAATTCATTAAATTTACAGTAATTTCTCAATTATTTCATTTGGTTGTGTTGTTGAACAGGAACCAGAATTGATAATTCAATCAGTAGTACATAATCAGCCGTACAGATTTAGCATGCACATTCATCGTGTGTACGTGTTATTGTTAGATCCTTAGTCCAACAAACTATCAAGGACTGTTTCTACAAATTAATATTAAGTAAAACCAGTATTATTAAAGCTCATCCAAAAAATGCAATAATCTAAATATATAAAATAAGAAGAATTTTCCTGTTTGTCTGTATGTTCATTCGCTATAGGCACCTAGAACTTACGTCGACACTTAACGAAATTTGGCCCACTGGATCATTGAGCGATTTCCTTCTGTGTTCATCATTGCTTCCCGGCACAGATCTTGGGCCGCAGTGGGAGAAATGATGTGGGGTAACAATGGGGTAGCTGATCACAGAAGGAAAATCGCTGCGTTCGCGTCTTTGCAACGGTGAGAAGCAACCCAGACAGTAATTTTAGAAAAGTTGTGCCTTAACACTCAATGCACCCGTGCAACGCCCGTCAGTTTGTGTGAGTGCACAAAAGGGGGGGGGAGGGGGGAAGGCACTCGATATATACTCACGCACTTTAAACCGAATTACAGAAGAGAAAAATTGTTTAAACCAAGAGCTTAAAAATAACCTTGTTTGAATTAAGCAACCCTGACAAGGAACAATTTTTTTAATTATATTTGTCAAGACGCAGGCAATAGCTTGCATTTTTAAGTGGAACGGTGAAGTGAACGGTTAAAAACGACCCGCCAAACAAATGTTTAAAATAAAAGGATTTGGAAGCGAAGTGTTTAGGGAGCGGACACGTGCCCCTCTGTAAACCCCACCCCCCTCTTCCCCGATTACTACGTTTATTGTTCATATGTATAATAGGAAAGCCTATTAACAATAGCTTTCTAAAGAAGGCTTATTACCAGAACCAATGCTATGCTATGCAGAAAATATTATTGTTCCGGAGCACATGTGGCATGCCCACCTATCTCCAATGTAGCAGTAGTGGAACAAAGCTTTTTAACAAAATCACTCAAAATAACTGGTGTTTAAAGCATGTTATTTTACAAAGTTATTTATTAGTTTAAAGCATGTTAATTCATAAAATGGTATTAGGTTGAGAAAAGGTAGGGGGGGGGGGTGAGATAGGTTCAGGTCTGGACAGAGATGATTGAAAGGAAAGGATGCAAACAGGACAGATATTAACAATAAGACAGATTTGGGGAACCACTGACGAATTAATGAAATTTTGTATGTGGGGACGGTTAGTTGAAAGATTCACATACACATATATTTTATGCAGATTTACATATACTTTATTCACATACACTATGCAGATCCAAAGAGGCTGGCGGAATGAGGAATTGTTCGGGCGATCGCCCTCTTACTTGGGCGGAGGCACATTTAAACCTAAAATGCTGTCGAATTAATAGTGAGTTTAACCCAGTATTCAACCCATGTTTAACCTGTTTGTTCTTATCAATAAAAAGACGCAACGGAGACGAGTTCCGTTCTTGAATTCAAGCTGGGAAGCAACATGGATTGAACAAGAGGTGTCTTCGGTGTGGAGAGAAGGAGCTTTCTTCCGCTTGGGAGAAAAACGGGGCGTGAGGCTGCAAACTGAAATATGTAGAAATCATTTAAAACCGATCATTTTTTTAACTTCAGAGGACAAATCCCCCACCTCCCCAAATCTCCTTCGTGCTTTAAACCTATGAAGATATTTAAGGTCTTGAAGTAATCCCTTCCCCGATCTTACAGTATCAAATTCATGGCCTTAAAATTAGCGAAAAGTGAAAAAAAGGGGGTGGGGGGCACTAGAAAACGGTGGGACCATTTTAAGTAATAGTTAGTCAAAACAGTGTCAGTTATAGAAAAAGGTTTTTCTTTAAAATAAAAAAATAAAAAACAGGGAAGAGTTATTTAAACACATATTATTTCTTTGTTGCATTAACACATGTATTTAAAAAAGGAATTTATACCCTCTTTATAATTTACTTATGGTATTTTAACCTATTAAAAATATTTTGTTAAAGCTGCCAACTCTCCTGATTTTTTCGGGAGATTTCTTACCAAAATTTTTTAACAGTTTTAGCATGAATTAAAAATTTGGACTTATTTAGAGCATAAATTGCTAAGTAAAATGGTGATAAATCTCCCGAAAAAATCGGTAGAGTTTTCAGATATGTATGCGCACTGTAAACACATTACTCATCTCTTAATGCCCCACCTTTTCTAATGACGAGCACTTGCCATTTATAGGCGTCGGTCACCACTGAAAAGGGAATGGCTGTGCATGGGCACCCATAAGGGGGGGCAAGGTAAGGCACTGCCCCCCTTAGAGTTTTAGGTTAATGTCTCTTGATGTAAACAAATAGCAAAACCAGAACTAAATTTGTTAAAAGTTTGAAATTTGCCCCCCTCTCGAAAATTTTTTTGAAGTTTGCCCCCCCCCCCCTAGAAAAATTCCTATGGGCGCCCATGTGGCTGTGGTTGTTTTATCAAAGCATCCCGCTTGTAGGCAGATCCCCTTCGTCTAGGCTTGCACACGAAACATGAGCAATAGGCGGACCAGCGTTGCCGTCTATCAAGAGACGGGCGAAATGACACCCAGGCCCATGCCGGGAATCGAAAATCGACCACATGAAAAATCAATTGACAAAGACAATAAAAAGTGAATTGAGTAAATATTTATTTCAACTACAAACAAAAAGACATAAATAATTCGCAGTTAGCCACATTTATTGTATTATGCTGATAGGTATCCCTTACATATGTATCAGTGTAGTTTTTTTGGAGGAAAGAAATCATAATTATAGATTCAATGCTTCTGACATTTTTGTAGGGAACTAAACTTGTCGTAGCAAATACGATATGTACGAAAAATGTCGTACAATATAATATTTTGAAAAAAAAAGCTTTACAAATGCTTCAGAAAATCAATAGATATTTTAATTTTTAATGACAAGAAAAAAAAAAGAAAGAAATAGGAAATTAACATTGGATCATATTTGGCAAATCCTGCAGTTGGCCGAAGTTATGTATAAATTTCCGAGATTAGTTTTTAAAAGGAGTTAGCTGTACATTTAAAAATGTATTTAAAACAACATAAAGATTAGCATATTATTTTTAATTAGCATGCTAGCAGATTTATTAATTCTGAAAAAAGACCAACTGAAAAATTGTATTAATGTAATGACTTCAGAGAAGTATAATGCATCTTCCTATTACTGCAATAATTATAAGTTTGCCTGTTGTCTTTTGATAGAAGGTACACACTTGAGAGCAGCTTAGCTTCTGCCCGTATATTATTTTATAACGCTCCCTGGGATTTTTCTTTTTGAGTCGCTATCCCTATTTCAGACAACTGTCCTTTAGCACCGTGCGTATAATAAAGACAAAGTAAGCTTTGCTAAAATTAATGTAGATAATAATAAAATTCCAATATCATTAAGTAATTCATGTAGTAAAATTTAACATTTGAAACAATTAAAACATAACAATGCTAAAAATATACAATTCAAAAGACAACAAAAATACACCCTTTATGTAAAACTAAATTGCTCTAGTGCCTAATCAGAGTTTCTTAGACTGTGCTAGTGCTCCGCAAAAAAATATCGTGTTACTTTAGCCACCAATTCTCCTGTCTCAAATTTACACTATACTATATGTACACTGGTGTTTCGACAGGACTATCACAGTACTTCACTGGTGAGAACTTTGCGAAACTCTGACTTAAATTACCAACAAGAAATAAATTGGGAATCATGTAACCAGTTTTTAAAAATATTGGAAAAATACATAAAACATGATAAAAGTATTCTAGATTAGTACTACAAAATTTCTTCTGGAGACTGGAGCTTCAATTTAAAATTTCTTTTCGGTAAAGCCAGTGGTCGTGTTCGTATACTCACAAACTATCAACTCGTGTCATTAGTTTTTTTTTAATAAATAGATTATGAATTGCATTTATTTTGTACGATGGAATGTTTTAAGATGAATCATCTGATAGCCTGCGCAACTAAGTGCATTTACTGAAAATGATGTTGAAAGAATCGTGTTTTTAAAAATAAGTAATTGATCGCGTATTTAAGTGCGATTATCAATCAAAATCCATCCCAGATATTGTTGAAATCATCCTAGAACTAATTTTATAGTAAACTGTTGATTTAGGAAAATTTTAGGGTTTTGAAAGGAAGAACAAATTAATTTCAATAGAGATAGGTTTAAATTTTAACTTTCTTTCAATGAATGTCCTGTTTACGACCAGCTAGGGCCCTGGCCAATGAAAAAAGTGATGGCTCCACCTGTGAAATTTGTTATACTTTTTAATCTCTGTTTTACATTTTAGGAAGTCTTTCACGAGTGCGTATCTCAGAGCTAACTGCAACTCCCCATGCCCATAACATAAGATTTTGTGCCAACAGTAAGAAAGTCAACATTCATTTATTGAGTACTTTATGTTAAAATAGTAATATATAGTCAGGAAATGTTTTAAAACAATTTGAGGAGTGTTTATATGTGTCTGAAGTAACTGTGTATGCGTTTCAAAAAGTCCACATGTATTACCCGATCTCAGAACTTTTTTAGCTTTTCCTTATAAGTTATAAGTTCTTTAAAATTTTTAAAGTCAATCTTCTAAGAGTTTCTGCCATGTCCTAGTGGATAAGGCACTCAAAATGGTAGACCGCTGATCGGACGGCTGTCGATTTAATGGTCTGGAGTTTTGGTCGGTTTTCTCCAAATGTAACGGAAATACACGTTAGAACCCCCCCCCCAAAAAAAAAAACACACTTTTTAGGTAGATACCCATCGTGCAAGTTTGACTTAATATACGCAATATATACTTCTAAGACAGCTCGTTTGGAGGCCACCCTCTGGATCTACTAATGTCCTATCTCACAAAGCCAAATTTTCCCTTACGCGAGAGGTCTGGGAACGCATTTCTCGTGTAAGTCAAGACTCTAAAGTAATGTGGCTCGGACAATGAAATATTTTGTTATTTTAATTCGATAATTACACAAAGAACTCGAAGCCATAAATTGGGTTGATAAGGCACTATGACGAAGATATTTTATACTATTTCAAATATAAATTTATACGGAATATTTGGACAGGTGGGTTATTATAACCTGGGGGTAGTAATGACCATCTGAGATTTTAAAAAGCTTTGAAATTTAAATTTACAAAAATATTAATAACAAACAAAATACACATACTTAAGTACCGTGTTTACTCGCGTAACAGTCGCACTTTTTTGCCAATTTTTCAGAGTGAAAGTCTACGTGCAACTGTTATGCAGGGTAAAATTTACAACATGTTATTCTAACTAAAGCTATTTTTTCTACTTCAAAACGGGGGTGCGACTATTACGCGAATAAACACGGTATTATGTATTTCAAAAAAGAGATAAAAGAAAACAAATAAAATTTGATTTAGTAGATTAAATTATATTTATGGAAATGAAGCATACAATTTATGTAATTCTAAATACATACGGTGAAGGAAAATGCAGTTTTGTTCCCAAAGCTTGCGACGCCCATGAACCCAGTTGAATGTTTGAATATAAATACTCAGCTAAATCACAACCTAAAAAAATTCAAGTTTTGTCTTTCAGTGAGTTTTAGAATTTATCGTAAATTTAAATATTTTCCATATTATCTAAGTTTTCAGCTTCCATAACTGACACTGCTCCTTAACATTTTCATTTCCATCTACAGATAAAATTTGGAAACATTTTTAACTAAGATTTGCGCAAAAGGTTTCAAAATCATCTAGAATGGAAATTTGATTCACACCATCCATTACGGGAAGCTGTCGCTCTAATGGTCGGGAATTTAGTGTGTTTCACTCCATATGTAACTCGAATGCGCCTTATAACCCCTTAAAAAGTTCCCCACCCAAGGCATCCCCCCACGGCTGACAGCCTTCGTGTATCTTTGTCTCTTAACCACAGTAACCAAGAATCTATTATACTACTGCAGAAATACTGGCAGCCTTATTTTTCTAGAACTTAGGAACACATTTCGAAAATTCCCTTAAAGAATCTAATAAATACTACCTAAAAATGTTTTTACTACTTTTGGTTTCATATACAGTGGGAATCCAGAAACATTCCTAGACAAATATACTGTTTGTGTTTTAAACAGGAGTATGAAAGGCTTTTCTTTCCCTTTCCTGTTTACTTAAATTTAAAGATCACAAGAGATCCTAACACTTCTTCAGTGACACTACTACGTGTAATTCTAGTGCAGCTCATAAATTACATCAAGAGAGGGGGGGGGGGAATGAAATCAGCAATTTTATGATTTTCATTTGCACATACTATCTGAGCAATCTGTGGTGTTAAGATTAATTTAATGTCAGAATATAAAATGTATTTTTTGTATTTTGAAAATACAAAATACTATGAAAATATATTTTAAAATACATTCTCAAAATACTTTGTTTTTTGCAAGTGAAAATACAAAATACAAGATACACATGTATTTTGAAAATACATGTATATTAACGATACTGCCAAACTCTGCAACTCACATACATGTATATCTGGGTGTGATAACGGAGTGAAGAATATACATTTTGTATGGGAAAAAAATCCTCATGGGGGGGAGGGGGTTGTGCCCCCCTCTATCCTCCAGGGTTTTAAAAAACTTCTCTAAAAGACCCTCTTTAAATCAAATTTTAGTGTAACATGCAAGGTTTTTGACAAATTTTCATTTCTAAATGCTAAAACAGAAAAAAAAAAAACTTTTAAAGTAAAGTTTTAAAATTATTTAAAACTCACTTCTAAAAATGTAAAATATTTTTTTTAAATAACTGTGACTAAAATTAATTAGTTAATTAATTAAATAGCTTTGTTCCAATAGTTCTAATAATAATACTTTTACTATTATTGATATTGTATAGCGTATTGCCACTCACCAACTTTGATTAAACATATCTCTGAGCCTTTTTATGGGAAAGGCTGAAGTATTTTTGTAAGAGGGATGTATAAAAAGTAAAATTTTGTAATTAATTAGCTCTGATTTCCTGAGAGTTTTATTCGATAATATAAAGTAACTTTGTAATTTATTCTATATGTCTATGATCAATATTGAAAGAAGAAAACCCTAGATCAGTGTTATTAGGATATCTCTACAATAGGGATCAGAAGTGATAATAATTTTTACCCTATATTAAACATTTTACTTCCAATGAAAGTTATCATGAAAGTTGTTTTGGTTTCATGGTTAAGGGATGTCTACACGAGGGCAGTCTGCTTTATTAAGGGATGCCTTGGGCGGGGGACTTCCTGAGGGGTTCTAACGCGTATTCGGGTTACATTTGGAGTAAACAATTGCTCGGTAGTCCAGAACTCTAAACCTACACACTTCAGCAGTTTACCAAATTACCATGAATTTAGGAAAAATTAATTATGACGCAAAAGGTTATTAAAAAAATCTTTCTTTTTAAGCTTTATAAGATAAACTTATAAAGCCTTTTCTTTTTATAAAACTAGAAACTTTCAAAATAAACTTTAAAAAGAACTTCCTGAAATACTCAAGAATGACGATAAACAAAAAATTGGAACGATAAATTATCAAATATTGATCTTCATACCTGAATAAAAGACAATTAAAAAAAGGATGCAATAATCTATTTTAACAATCAATGTAACTTTATGTAAAGCTGTGAGAGTTACCTAATTATGAAAAAGGAAAACATTATTCACTTTATTTACCAAATAAAGCCTTTTTTGCATAAAATATTTTGCATTGCTTAAAATAAAGAAACAAAAGTTTTAAAGAAGCCCTATTATTCAAAAGCTTTAACTAGTACAACAGATTTGATATTGAAAATATTGTTTAACCAAGGGCATAAAAAACTAATTTTGTTTGAATTAAACAACCCTGACAGTGGACAATTTTTTTACAACATTTTGTCAAGGGGAAGAATGGAGTTTCCTTCTACATTTTTAGCTGGATCGGTTAATACGACCCGACGAACAAATTTTTAAAATGAAAAGATTTTGAGACAAAGTTGGGGGACAAGTGCCCCCCTGTGTTCCCCCAATACTACGCCTATGCTTCATATGTATTATATGCTTAAGAAGACTTAATAACATTAGCTTTAAAAGATTGTTTAACAGAGTTTGAAATGAAGTTGGGGGGGGAGCTCCCCCTGCACCCCCCCCGAAACTGCTGCTATGATTCATATGTATTATACGCTTAGGAAAATCAAATAATAATAGTAAGGAAGAATTTATCATTGCTTCCAGACCTACTGAAATTTTGGAGAGGTACAGGAAAGGTTTGCGGGGGGCACATATCGGATTTAAGAGCAGAAAAGGGAAGTTTTTTTTACATTTTCAAGCAAATTTTTACTTAAAAATTTTTTTGTGATGAATTTTGAGGGGGGGGGCACAGGGGGGTAGGTGACCCCTTGTGCCCCCTCCCGATGCTTTCCCTATGGTTCATATTATTACGTGCTTAGGAAACTCGGAAACCCTAATAACAATAGCTTTCTCACTCCCAGATCTACTGAACATGAAAGTTTACCCCTTTATGCCAAAACAAAAGAAATTTGGCATAAAACACAATTAAATATATTCCTCATGCATATTACAAAACAAAGAATTTTATGTCCAATTTTTAGTAAAAATTAATCATTTGGGCGTTCTTACCGTTCGCGTTTTTTCAGTCCAAGTTTTTTCCCCACACCTGGCAAATTATAGCTGATCAGCCAACCCCCAAAAACTGTGAGAAAATCTAATCCTAACTATTAAAAACTCCATCCCTACTAACTAAAATGATAAAATAACCTCCCGTAACAACACTGAATTCAACTCACAAATCAATAAATTAATAGATATCGTATTCCTTCTCCAGTCCTACATCCAATGACGACATTCTCAAAAGCAATTTATCCCCAGATTTCTTCCTATAAGCTCTCATCTCATCTCACTAATAATGAATGACCTTTCAGTCTCCTTTGGAATGTCAACCGTCCCCCGGCATCAACTAGTACAAGACTATCTTTCCACAGGAAGTGAAACCGGTACCTCTTTATATCCCCCCACCCCCTGTAATTCTCAGAAAGCCTATGTTCTTCATTCGATCAATGGAAGCGGGTTCGGACAGAGAGGACCGAGACCGACTTCGAAACCGAATGACCGAAATGAATGGATCCGGACAGAAATGACTGATTTCGGAACCAGATGAACGAAAGGACCGGGTCCGGACCCAAATGACTGATTTCAGAGCCAGATGAACGAAACGAACGGGTCCGGATCCAAATGACCGAAAGGAGCGGATCCGGAACCGGACCGGATCCATTTTTAGAGATGGATCCGCTCCGGACCCGGTCCATGCTCGGATCCGTTCCTCCGGACCCGTTCCGGTCGGAACGACACACCACTATTTATTTCTGATCCAACTCATCCATAATACATCTATGTCTATACATAGACTCCATAAGACATCTATTTATGGATATAATAATCTGGAAAATCCAGAATATGTCGGTGAATAGACCAAAACTAGAATTAGAATGTCCAGAATAAGTCTATTTATGGACGTATTCCAGATGATCCACACTACGTCAGTGATAAGACATAAAATGGATGTGTGTATAAGTCTAGAAATGGACAAAATATGGGAAAGTTACTTTTCTGTCATTGATTTTCATTTTACCGAATACTGTACTTACGACGTATGAATTTATTATACTTTATGTTTTTATTGATATTACATTTTACCCCCCAAAAGTTTAAAAACATTTTAAATTCTAGAGGTTTTTTTTTTTGGTCCGGGAACTTTTGAAATTTAAAATACTTTTTATGTGTTATTATTTCCAATAAAAGCGGTATTGTGTAAAAAGAAACTCATATCCTCATACAAAAAAAAAAAAGAATAGAGACTCAATAGCGACTCAACATCCCCCATATAGCACAAACTTGTCCAGAACACGCCTAGAAGACGTCATATAGGCAAGATGACATGTCCATTAAACATCCAGTATTCGTCCAATACTCGTCCATTTTATGTCTATATGGCACTATAGGACGCACATGTGACGTCTTATGGACATGAATATGGACGTAATAATGGACGTGTTTGTCTATTTATAGACCTTTTACCGTCGAATTCTGGACATCAACAAAAACCATTCACTAGTTTTAGCTAATTTTATGTAAGGATTGGTTTAAATTTATCGTAACATCTTAATAACGAATTTTGTAAAAATATACGTACCTAATTTTTTTTAACCCATTTATGCCTAGTGTCCCTTTTTTCGGACGGCATTTTCGCTATTAGTCGAAAACGTTATTTATTTTTCCTAGCCTTTGTTCATGAGTATTGAGCCGCAACTCTACAAAATATTTTAACATGAGCAAGTAGGATGTTGATATTTCTATTTTTATGCATAATGATTTTAAAAGAAACCATCCCTTGTTCAAGAAGTTGACATCAGAAATTTATCTATTATTTCTGTTATCAGTAAAAATCGAAGAAAGTCGCAAAAATATCCAGGCACAAATGGGTTAAACCAACATTTTAAGTACTTGCCCCCACTTCAGATTCGAACCCTTAATCATGGACTTCACATTAGAGTGTGTTAGCCACTATAAGCAGCGGGATTTGCTCTGATGCGTGAAAATGTTGAAGTAAAGATTTTTTAGTTTCGGACTGGGAACTTAGAAAAAATATGCAGCTATTCCTTTTTGGATATTGAGTCTCTAGAGAATTTTCTTTCTTTCTTTGAGGATATGAGTTTCTTTTTAAACAATACCGCTTTTATAGGAAATAATAATACATAAAAAGTATTTTAAATTTCAAAAGTTACCCGACAAAAAAAAAAAAAACCACCTCTAGAATTTAAAATGTTTTTAAACTTTTTTGGGGGTAAAATATAATATCAATAAAAACATATAGTAAATTCATGCGCCGTAAGAACAGTATTGTGTAACATGAAAATCAATGACAAAAATTTAACTTTTCCATATTTTCTCCATTTCTGGACTTAAACATACACACGTTTTATGTCGTATCACTGACATAGTGTGGATCATCTGGAATACGTCCATAAATGGACTTATTCTGGATATTCTAATTCTAGTTTTGGTCTATTCATGGACATATTCTGGATTTTCCAGATTATGTCCATAAATAGATGTCGTATGGAGTCTTTGTATAGACATGTATGTATTATGGATGAGTTGGATCAGAAATAGACATAAAATAGACTAGTGTGTTATCTGGTCCAAAAACGGATAGCTGCATATTTTTTCTAAGTTCCCAGTCCGAAACTAAAAAATCTTTACTTCAACATTTTGACGCATCAGAGCAAATCCCGCTGGGTATAGTGGCTAGCACACTCTCCTGTGAAGTCCATGATTAAGGGTTTGAAACTGAAGCGGGGCAAGTACTTAAAGGGTGGTTTAAAAAAAATTAGGTACGAATATTTTTACAAAATTCGTTATTAAGATGTACGATAAATTTAAATTAATCATTCCATAAAATTAGCTAAAAATTATTAAATGGTTTTTGTTGATGTCCAGGTTTCGACCGTAAAAGGTCTATAAATGGACAAACACGTCCATATGCATGTCTATAAGACGTCATATGGGCGTCCTATAGTGCCATATTGACGTAAAATAGACGAGAATTGGACGAATCCTGGATGTTTAATGGGCATGTCAGTTTGTCTATATGACGTCTTCTAGGCGTCTTCTGGACAAGTTTGTGCTAGCGGGGGACACACTGAACTTGGTAGATTGCTAAAGTTTGAAGGTCCAGGGTCCAGGGTTGGTCTGTCGATCTAACGATTGGAATTTCGGGCGATTTTCTCCAGATTTAACTTGAATACACATTACAAAAACAACGTGCAGCAAGAGTATCTTCTCAAAAAATAAATGAACCTGCTCCGTGCTCAGTTTACTTAGTTTGAAATTAAACGCACTTTGTATACGAACGCTCTAGTTTTTAAACTGAATGCACTCAGTTTCCTTTACGAACACCTTAGATAGAAACTCGTTGCTTAACTGTAACTCGTTTGGTGTTTACGAATGCGGCCGTTGTTGGTTATGAAAAGTATTTTACGTTTCATGAAGCTGCAAATATTATTTTTTTGAGGAGGAAAACCATGCATACTTTAGAAACTGCAACGAAGGTAGATACTTTTTCAAAGGTAATAATTTTCCTGTATTTTTCGTTTTAGTAAATTAAAAAATAATGCTTATTTTAGTGTTGAGATTGAAGTTGATTTAACCGTTATTAGCGAAATTTGAACTTCTCTTGCTAAGTACTTTTGAAAAAATGAAAGTTTAAGTTGAAATTTCTAAGTTTTGCCCTACTAGCAATTTTGCTCGGGCCGTCATCGGCTGGCTGCGTGGCCGGTGGTAGCCCGAGCAAAATTGCTAGTAGGGTGATCAGTGCACTTCAATGGTGGCCATTCTTTCTTCTCCTCGAAAAAATAACAACATACGCAAATTGTAAACACACATATCTCCTAGGCAACCAAGCTGAATAAACTGAAATTGTTCGTAAAGTCAAAAGAAACTATTAGCACTGAACAAATGTATGGACGATATCGATATGACGTCATTTCTCAACCAGCATGTGACGTTCCGGCTGTGTTGATGAGTAGTACTGTAATCTGATTGTGTGTATATTTTTAATCAACACGTGACTGAAATAGCCTCCACTGAGTGTAAGTTTTAATATGTGAGCATTTTCCAAAGGGAATCTGTGGAAAGATACATTATTTTTGTTATGTACAGATTCCACAGAGTTCTTGAAACATCCGTAGACAGCACAATAGAGAGGCATAATTATTATTTTTTTAATTTTGCGCTTATTACCAGGAGTCCAGCACATAAACACATGGAGCAAATTTGACTATTTTCCCTGGGCACGTGACTTTTATAGCTTCGAAGGCAAGGAGTGGATATCCTCCATTCCAGTGTTCTTTGTTGTTTAACTGTTTAGACTCCATGTCCCTCTTCAATACATGTGTTCTTACCTTTGAAATTTGGCAACACTGCACTGTGCCTCACTTCCTTAACGGTTAAACCTGAAATTTATCCTAAAGAAATAATTTGCCGGTTATTTTTAATATTAATAATTAGTGTCAAGTAATTATTCAATCTATCACCATGAGTTCAGATGTAAGTCTAGTATTTATATGTTTGTGTTTTTCCTTTTGCTAACTTTTTTCTCTTTTAAAATTTGATACTACTTTGTGATAAGGCCATTTTGCTTGGAAAATGGCTCCATTACACCGGCGTGCCTTTTCGTTTTCTTTTTCTTACTACTAATTTTGGTTGTGTGCATGAAGCTATTTCATTACTCTTGCACTTTTTGAAACATCGCTGGTTTTTATTTATGATCTGTAAATATATTGTGCCATTAGTGAAAATTATATTTGAGGATAAGCAGGTGGCTTGCCTCAAAATTTTATAACTTATATTCCCATACTATATTGATAAGTAATTTAACCTAAACATGTTTATTCGTCGTAAATATAAACGTGTTGCCCAGTTTGGCTAAATTCTTGAGTTACTATTACTTAATTGATTAGTTTTCATTGGGCGTTTCATTGCGCATTTCTACAAGAATCTCATTAAAATGATCGCAAGAATCGATGCAGTGAAAAATAGCGAATTTCTTAAAGCATGTTCCGATACCATTGTACCAGTGTAGTAGACAATTTTCAGAAGAGAAGAAAATAGAAGAAACTTTCAAATCAGTCTTAAATAGTACTGCAGTTACGAAAAAATTTAATCCATGATATTTTTCTAATAAACAAAAAGAATGAATAACCTGAAATAATAATGGGTCGCTCTGGGGGCCGTTCTCGAAAATATGCAAGTGATGGCCCTTTGCAAGACAAAAGGGTCCAGTCATCGATGTAGAAGTGCCAATCTAGTTATTTTACCACTGGTCTTTCAAGGCGCGGCCATCGCTGTAAGGGCTCCTATTGAAAATATGGTACTGCTGTCCTTTATAAAACTTAAAAAATCGGTGGATTCAGCCATGGTTGCAAGGGACCCAATCGAAAATATGCTACCGCTGGTCCTTTACGAAACAGTTGAATATTTTATCAAGTAAATACATATGTGAATTGCTAAATACCCAACATGTTGTTATCCATGTTATCGTTAATTGTACCTCATTCCTGCTTCTCTATTCTATAAAATACTCTGTTTTACATATACATACATTGAAATCTGTCTGAGCGGCCACCACTCTAAACGGTCAATTTTTCATTGCACGAATTTTTTGGCTCGTACACTTAATGTAAAAATAATCTCTATCAGCTGCCACCCGGCCCCCTCTAAACGGCCACTGTGTGGGTTCGCCCATCTCATTTTTTGGGAAATTCTACTTACTCCATGCTTTAATTTTGAGAGGAAAAACTAAGTCAGGTTTATGGTCGACTATAAGACCCAGGAATACTGGAATTGAATGTGTTAGGGAAACTGAGGGAGGAACTGGACAATCAGGCATTGAAGGTGTCCTACAAATGAATTTTTGTTCCTTTCAGATGCTAATTCCATCATTGACGAGGAATTTCCTGATGCTTGTAATGTCGAGCAAGCTAAACTTCTAACACAAGCGACGTTAGGAAAAATCGATGAAATTATTGAAAATTTAGAAGCGGTAACAAACAAATCAATTAAAGGTCTGCTTTTTAAAGTAAAAAAACGAACTTGAAAAAATGGTTGTTTCAGAGAAAAGTAAAAACTTAGAACAAACACACATTGTGTCCTTTTTTCAAAAAATGTAAGAAAGCATTAAATAAAGTACTATTTTCTCTTTAGAAAAGTTTTAAATTTCATTTTAAATAAAGAATATGTGTCAGACTTTTTATATTATGCATTACAGCAATTATCTTATAATAGTAAATAAAACCCTTCAAGGCCGCTCAGAGAGGTTTCACTGTATTTTTTAATACCACTGACTAATTGTTCTTGTTTATCTACGAAGAACCAACTGACAAAATATTATTTGCATGGTGTCATATGAAACTTTTTCTCTACACACCTTAGAAAAAACTGCATTAATGTTATAATTTGAAACCCTGTCAAATACAAAAAATTCAGCATTATGTGCAAGTACAAAAATACTACCTAACCATACATCTGTATTTGCAAATCACATGCTTCTTCGGCTCAAATGTTTTCTCCAATACAGAGCTAAACAATAAGGGTTGCTAAAAATGCATTATCGGCTTCATTTGGCTTTTTTGCATGGGCAGACACAACTTCTGCTTTCCAATCTGATTGCTCAGATAATTCCAGAAAACATCAGATTTAAAGTTTTTTTGGTACTTACATTATCTTGGCAGTCATTCCCACCAAACTATTTTTTTTGTCGATGTGCTGGTTGACTGTTGCCAATCGTATTCGAAACCAACAATAATTTCATGTTTCTGGCAAAAAATCACTCGTCTTTTCTGGGAAATTTCCTGGATTGACCCTGCTCAAATTATCAGAAATAGAGTGTTAACAAGTCAGCTGATACTTAATCTTTTCTTTTGTTTCAAGTTTGATTTATTTTGCTATGTATTGTGTAGGAAATTTAGATAGTTAAAAATATCCTTTTTTGTTACATTTTAGCATGAAAGCGAACCTGAACAGTTCCGCAAGCTATTCATTGGTGGACTTAATTACAAGACAACAGAAGAATCCCTCAAATCTCACTTTGAACAATGGGGTGAAATTGTTGATTGTGTTGTCATGAGAGACCGAAACACTCGACGATCTCGGGGTTTTGGTTTTGTGACTTTTAAACGTGCTCATATGGTTGACGATGCTCAAGCTGCTAGGCCTCATAAAGTGGATGGACGGGAAGTTGAACCAAAGCGAGCGGTTCCTAGAGATGTAAGTATAACTATATACTCTTTGTATTCTTAAATTTTTAATTTTTTCTTTAAAAACTTTTTCCTCCACTTATTTCTTATCTTCCATGTAGTTTAATCTATATTAGTTTTTAATAAATTGCAGATAGTTTAAAACATTTTTTTTCTCCTGTTAAACTAGGATTCAGACAAGCCTGAAGCACAGATGACTGTGAAAAAATTATTTGTAGGTGCTTTGAAAGATGATGTAGAGGAAGAAGACCTCAAAGGATACTTCAGTCAGTATGGTAATGTTGTCAGTGTAAGTATTGTGACTGACAAAGGAACTGGAAAGAAGAGAGGATTTTCATTTGTAGAGTTTGACGATTATGACCCTGTTGATAAGTGTGTTTGTAAGTACTACTTGGATATAATATAATTTCAAGTTTTTTTTTTCTGTTGAATGGTGTAAATGCCTAACTTATTATGAATAAACTTTACATTAATCAATTGAAGTTTTAATCTAAGCTCTTAAAACATCCAGAGAATTTAAAAATATGTCATGTGAATATTAATTTTAATTCTCAAAACTAAATTTCTTTTCTTTTCAGTACGAAAACATACAATTAAAGGCAAGAAAGCTGAAGTTAAAAAAGCATTATCTCGTCAAGAAATGGATAACATTAAGAGGAAGAAAGAAATGAACTCTTATGGAAGAGGTGGTGGAGGAGGTATGCAAATTCTTCTTTGTTGTCATTTTATGGAAAATTTAACCTAAACTAAATAAAAGGAAGATTTAGCACAGTTATTTTATAGACAACTCATTGAAAATGTTGGAGCTATTTTTAAACATAATTTTAAGTCAATCATGTCACAGTAGTGTTTTGACATCATTGTTAAAAGAAAAACCCCCAAATGTATTTACTGTATGGGCTAAAATATTCTGTCAAAACTTGCTGAGAATATTGAAAAACAAATCCTGAAGGCCCATGTAAAAAAAAAGAATAAATAAAGTGGACATATTTTATAAACTTCAAGTGAGATATAAAGGTGCAAGTTAAATGTTCTTTTTAATGATGTAATGTTTATAAAGTTAAAGAAAAAGGCAATATTTCACATTATTCAAAGACTGCCAACGGCCATCATTCAATATGAGTTCAGCTTTTAGAATCAGGATAGCAAGCACTCTCAAACCTTTTATTGTTTTAGTCAGTTGTCCCATACATTCATAATTTATCATTTACCATATTATTGCATTTAACTATATTCACTTCTTAAGTGTTAGTTAAAAATAATTATTTGTATTTGGAAATTTATGTGGTGGCACTTAGTTGCAGTAAAAAATTTATCTTTTTCTAGGCTATGGTGGATATGGCAGTGGAGATAGCTATGGAGGTTATGGTGGACCTAGTGCCTGGAGTGATGGCTATGGAAATGGATATGGAGATAGCTATGGCTCAGGTTAGTATTTTGTAAATATATGTAATTTCTAACTTGACAGTTATATTTAAACGTAAGAGTATAAAAATTACCTCTTTCTGGGCTGAGAAATATAAAACAAACTACTTCGCTTGTAAATTTATTTTTATGTAGTACAAAAATGTAATCCAAACCGTCAATCAGCTGGACATCTCCGTGTTTCCATATTTACACAGAAAATCAGAAGATAATTTTTAAAAATAAGAAGTAAGGTAGTAGAAGAACAGAAGACTGTTTTTCCCAGTTTATGACCATTTCTCATTATTTTTTTTATATTAGTAACGTATATAAATAAAAACAAAATATAATATTAATAGAAAAGAGCTTCCCTGAACTTTTTATAAGATGGAGTGGTATTTTCAGAAAAAAAAAAAAAAAAACAGATATAAGTAAACTTAAATTTATTTTTAAGCAAAGTATGTTGAAAAATAAACAGATTTAGATTTTTTAGCTGGTTCAAAATAGCTGTTTTAGCTTTTACTAATAGTTAATCAGAAAAATTATCTTCAAGCTTTAGTTTTCGACACTAGCAAATTGTAAAATAATGGATCATTGAGAAAGAAACGAAATGAAGTTTTTAAACTATCGAGAAACGATTTGCTTACAAATGGTTTGACCTCACTCATACAACAGCTTTGTGCTGTTAGCTGTCAAAAATGATTAACTTAAATAAATGTGCAATTTCAAAATAGTTTATTATTTACACACATACATTCATATATATTGCTCAGTTCTCGATACAGTTTAATACATCAACTAAAAATTTAAAAAATGGTAAGATTTCATCTTCTGGCAGAAGACCAGAAGATAGCCTTAAAAAACAGAAGTCTTCTGTCAAAACCAGAAGAGTTGACAGGTATGAGTTCAACAAGCTCCAGCCCTACTCCATCCTCATCTTATTCTCAGTCTGAATGTACAACAAGGCAGACTTAAACAGCATCATTTATTTTAAAGAAAATCAAAACAGAAAAATCAGAATTGTCATAGTCAAGAATCGGTTAATATTTTTAACAAGTGTTTATGTATATAGAAGGAGAGAAACAAGTCTCTGTATTTTTGCTTAAAAATTTATAAAAATAACCAAAATATTTTATCACTGACTGAGTGTTTCTAGTTTACAAATTAAAACTGAATAAAATTGGACAAAATCATGTTTTGTCCAGAACGTTTTTTTCCAGGATTTTTCTGCCGTTTTTTTTCCACCCCAGATGAAATAGGACAACCATGCTTAGTTTTGTAATTGATGAATAGTAAACTTTTATATTTCTTAAAAACAGATATAGCAAAATTCACTCACACCCGTATTCACGAAACTTTCTACCAGCTGGTAACAGCCAGATTACCATAGAATCGGAGTGTTAAAAAAAAAATGGTATTCACAAGGCCAAATCGGCTGGTTACATCTCGTTTTTGACAGACGAATGACCAGCCGAATTCTGGTGTTTACCGGCCTGTTACATTCGACGCATGCACTGTGAGACTCTAATCTGTTAACAAACATGGCGGACTACAGCGCTGTTGAAGACAGAAGATATGGAAATTTTAGAATTTATTGATTTGCAAAATTTATGTGTGAGGAGAAAGTAAACCGTTTAGAAGACTTGTGTTTCAAGAATTTTACAATACATTACCATCAAAGTAAGTAAACGGTAAACAGGAGAAAAAGGAAATGTTTTAAATTTACAGCAAACGTGTCATTGAAATTATGGCGCTGCGGTAAAGTGAGCGATTGCCGAGCAGTAGTTCCAGGGTTCTGGCCTCGCTGCGGCCAAAGTATCCCTTCTTTCTCTCCCTCTTTTTTTTTACATCTCTTAGAACATCTAAAAATATCTAAATTGTTTTGGTCTGTTCTTTTATATATTTTACCATGAAAATGATATCATTTATTATGTAAATGAAATTTATGAAATCTAATACAATGTTTTTACCGACGGAAAAACTAGTTTTTGGTTAAGTAATTTCATCGACATCCGTTCTAAAGTTCCATTAAATACTAAAGAAATAATAAACACTCAAAATCTTACTGTGCGTTTTAACAAATTTGTTTACTTTTATTTCACTCAAAATCTATTTATCTGTTACCTGACTAATAAAAATCAGGAATGCATTTCCCCAAGTCATAAGCAGCATTTTTTCTTTTTACTTTGAAACGGTGAAAATATTATATTTAAAATTAATACTGAATTTCCAAAAATTTGATCTTTTTATTTCTAAAAAAGTAAGGCCCTCTGGGATGAAGTACTTAACCATTTTAATTAGGTGTATAAAATCGACATTATACTACAATACCATCAAAATCAATAATGATCCCAATCCTGTCGGAACAAAAAGAACTAATCTTAATTTTATTAATTTATTTTTATTTTTTTTCCCAGCAAGAGCATTGCAAAATTTAATAGACAAAGCCACGTGAATTAGCAGGGGTTAGCTGGGCTGGAACAGGTTTCTTTAATTAGTCGTATCATATTAGCTGTATTCCGTATTACCAAAAACACAAGGCTGTAACCCCCGCGGGTCTTCCCACCCTCCCCCCGAAATTTTAGTCAATGAAATTAGTAGTTTTTTTTAATTTGCATTGACAGGGTGTCTACCGCTCCGGAAAATACGGAAAGTCTGGAAATTGGAAAATGGGTCCGGAAAGTCTGGAAAAAACCGGGAAATTGGATAATGGGTCCGGAAAAATTCACCAAAAGAATCAATTTTTTTGTTTCGAGTCCCTCCCCCTTTTTTTACGCTTTCTCTCTAATTGTCAGACTTGAAACCAAAAGCAAGTGTAACACATTTTTTGGACCGTGAAAGCATCTAGCGATGTGTTTGTATAAGGAGGGAAAAATGGGGGCTCATCCATCGTGATGGGAGGGTAAAAGACCAGGGTTGGAAAAAAACCCGGTTTATTTGAAAAAAACCGGGTTTTTTTGGTTTAAACCAGGTTTTTAAAAAAAATCCTTTTATAATTACTGTTACATACTTATAAATAAAATTAATTATAAAATATTCAAATAACAATCAGTATTCCTTCTGAAAGTAATTAAAAAAGAAAATAAACAATTGTTGCTATACTTATGTGGACATTGAAATCATTCAATTTTAATATTTTATTGAGATACTATTTTTTATATATAGTATATAATATAATACAATATTAATTGTTTACTACATTTTACGTGGAATCTTGCACTTAGATTCATCAGTAATAATGGTGATAAGTTGTTCAAAATGATATTTTTAAGGTTTAAAAATAAGTTGTTAAATCACAAAACCTCTTTCAGAAACAAATTAAAAATGCAGCCTATAATTTAAGTTTCATTAATAATTTTTAATAATGATAAAACAGTAAGGTATCTATTAGATTGATATAAAACTTATTGTTGATACTTATAAGGATAATTTTAAAAGATATCAGAAAATATTCTATCTGTAGTATTCAGAATTTTAAATTCTTTTTAAAAAAAACCAATTGGTTTTTTTGAGAAAAAAACCATTTGGTTTAAACCGTGGTTTAAACCAGTTGGTTTAAACCATGCCAACCCTGTAAAAGACAGGGGGCATTGTGCAATTTCCCAAAGTAAAATGCACTGGTCAGGAATTTTTTTCCCGGGACCTCCCAAAAGTCAAGAAAAAACCAGGAAATTGACTTTCAGAAATTTGGTAGACACCCTGATTGATTCTGCAGTTCAACTATAGGTAAAAAAAAATTCAGCGCTACATATCCCCCCCCCCCCCCTCCTCCCAATTTTTATTTAAAATACATTAGAGGATTATTCACTATTAATATTTAAATTGAATAATCTTTTCCCCATTCCTGCTTTATTTAAATAAGTTGTACACTTCATGCTAAGTTATTACTCATAAATTAATCACATGCAAAAAAGAAAAAAAAAGTGTATTCAATGTCTGACTACAAAGTGATTAAAGTGTGTCTTTATTGTGGGAAAAAACTTGCAATTTCGAGTAGAGATCTGCAATTCCTTTTTTTTTTGGGGGGGGGGGGTCCAAAAATTTCTAGTCCTTGATAGGAAAAATCAAGAGACAGCCTAGTTCATAACTTCAGTTAAAAATTGAGTATATATTTACATATATTTTTGTGATTAAAGTATGGTCATCAGTGGGTTTCAACATTAGAATCTTTACAATTGTATTAAAACATTGTAAAATTATTTGCTTTTTTATGCATTTGCAATTTTAATTATTGATACTCAAAAAAAAAAAAAAAAAATACCATTTCCTACAGTAAAACAAATAAAATATCCCCAGAGTAAGCTCTTAAGTATGTATTAACAAATTTTTAAACAATCGTATTGTTTTTGACGTCAGATACATTAAAAAATAGAAAACCTTCGAATACCTTTAAAAACTATTATCTTTTAAAATCAATATCTTTTAAATTCATAGTTGTATATAAATAAAATATCAGTTATTAATTGCAAAAAAGTCAGCAGAAATCCCCGAAATAAATAATTAAAGCATTTGTGAATATAAAAATACATGAAAACACATTACACTCCTGCTTATTTTCAACTATTTTGGAGCGCTCGCGAAGAGGGGTCAAGGGACGCAATCAGCTGGTTGGATAGCCAGTGCCCTAAGCCAATCACAGACGAGCTTACAAAGCAGAATGCACAAGTACAAGTTAATCGGCTGTCAAACGTTGGTCAGGAAACCAATGGTTTTAAATAGTTGGTGAATACCGTTCTGAGGTTACCAGCAAGTAACGGTCAAACGCTATTTTCATGAACAGGCGGTAACTAGCCGTTTCATGAATACGACTGTCAGTCATGCAAAACTAAATTTATTAGATGAATGCATGAGATTAAAGCATGTTAACAACTGGAAACTTTTGACATCACTTTTTCATTAAATTACTGATAAATTTATCTCTAAAATACAGATTTAATAGTATTTACTACAGCTTTGACTATAATGAATTCTGCTCTTGTTAATTTATATTAGGTGGCGGAGGTTGGGGAGGAGATTATGGATCCAGCTATGGAGGTGGTCCTGTAAGAGGTGGTGGATATTCTCAACGAAGTCAAGGACCTTATGGTGGTAAATATTGATGTGTTATATGTATTATAGTGTTTAAAAGAAAGTTATGAAGCACTATTTGACATTCAAGTGTATGTTCTTGTCCATTTGTTAATTGTATAAAATTAGTATCTGGTTATGCTTTGTGCATTAAAATGTTAAACTATATGGAGTAGCTGGTACTGTTTACATTTCAATGTTTTGCTTACATGTTTGGTTTGTTGATGATTTTGGCGCAATCCAAAGGTGATGGATGGCTCCAGAGTAGAATGCTGTCTGCAGATGTTTTCATACCTGCCAACTTGTACGGTTTGGCCGTACAATGTACGGATTTTTCTTTGTTGTACGGTTATACGGCCGCAAGGCAAAATTGTACGATTTTTTGGCAAAGATTAGGCTAATGTGATTTTATTTACTATGTTTCATAATTTAGTGGTTTTGTGGAGTATTTTAAAATTTAAATCACCAATTGACGTTACGTCGAACGTAAAAACACTAGATCGTTTTATTTCCCATATATACGCTAACTCCCCCCTCCCCTACTTTTTCTGCCTTTTATGCTTCTTCCACTGATACGCTGTGTTACTGTTAACCCGAGAGGGAAAATAGGAATTCCCTCCGATCTCCGATGCTGCGAAAGCTATGATCGGCTCACAGATTTTTTTTCTCCCTCCCACCCGCGGCTTGGCTTGTGACGTGTTAGGAGAAGTGGGATGGGAGCGTTCGTAATCGATATGCTGAGTGTCCATGCTTTGGCAAAGTTTGTTGCTGCGCATGCACGGAGGTGGATGCGCATTCGTTTAGAAATATCTCCCTCCCAATACCGCTTGGCTCCCATCCGCAAGCGCAAGAGCAACTTTCAATCACAAACACGTGTTGATGAAATTGTCTAGTGTAGTTTGAAGTTGTGAAATATTAATTTGAAATGTCGAAAATTAAACATAAACAATATAATAAAGTTTTTCTTGATTCTTTTACAAAGGAATATCCTTGTATCGTCAAATCACGAAGGGGATGCAATTTTGCTTTTTGCTCCGTGTATAGGACCGACATCAAAATTGCGTATCAAACATGAATAATCTTGCTAAGTATCAAACATAAATAATCTTGCAGACAAATAATTTTCAGTTGTTGTGTGTGATTATGGCAACGCTACACTAGGGCGATCAGCCAGGGGGGGTGCCTTGGTAGGAGGACTTTCTAAGGGGTTCTAACGCGTATTCACGTTACATCTGGAGAAAACCTACCAAAACTCCGGATCGACAGCCGCGCGATGGGACCCGAACCCGGGACCTTCGCACTTCAGCCATCTACCATTTTCAGTGGCAGAACCACTTGTGCCATGGTGAGGCCAAATCATTTTCAGATATAGTTTATTTTTTAAATTTATTTCCAAATATGTACTCACATGAAGTATGTGGAAATGATGTTTGCAAGCCAGTAGATGAAATCAGGGATGAGCTTCAATCTCAATTTTGCAAATTGATAATTTGGCCCGAGGAAGTTCAATCAGAAGAAAGAACGGACAAAAAATGGGCTAAAAATTGAGATTGAGAAAATTAACAGCTGCTAGTGGGAAATTTAAATATGATCGAATGTTATGCTAAGCATATTGACTATACCACACAGTAATGCTGCTTGTGAACGCTTGTTTAGCAGTGTTAAGAAAAATAGAACACTATTTCATAGTTTTTCGTCTAATGAAACTTTGGGAGACATTTTAATTGCAAAAAGTAAACTCAAAGGCCATTGCTATGAGGAAGACTTTGATAAGGATTTTTTAAAAGCAGCCAAATCAGCTACTTATGAACATTTGTACTCTAAAGATACCAAATAAATGCCCCTCCTTTCCTATATGTGCATATGTATTAAAAATAGTGTACTAAATCTGAATAGTAATTTTAAAAATTGTGTTTGATTACATAGGCATATTTATTGCGTTACTGCGTGACATCGTGGTATTGTAAGATTTTCAAAAATTGCATGTTGGCAGGTATGTGTTTTGACTGGTAACCATAGAGACACTTGCATTTTAATTTATTGTCAAGTGCAGTTTGGTAGAATAGATTTTTTAAATTTGAAATTCTTTCATTTTATGGATGGAAAGGCATGAAATATGTTTTTGTATGAAAAGGAAGTGTGTGCATTTGTTAGAAATGTGGTGTGAATATAAAAGAAAGCATGTCGGCTTTTGGTGTGTTGATGTTATGATGCCAGAGAGAGATCGCATAAGCATAGATGCCAACTCTTCCTGTTTTCCAAGAAGACTTCCTGATTTTGAACTTTACTTCTGTCTTCCTGCAGGAAGATTAAATTTTCCCTTTTCTTACTTTCCTTCCATTTTCCCGTACATACTGCTAAAATCTAAAAAAGAACAAATATCATACTTTAAAGTAAGAAGTGTGAAGATTAATTTCACTTCACATTTTGAACACAGCCTTTCTGAAATGTCACAGCTCTCCTTATCCTGCCCCTAGGTTAAGGCTTTTGGAAAAAAGAGTTCTTGTCTAAGTACAGGGTTCGTACGGGTCATTAAAGTCATAAACAACTCATTAATTTTGGTTAGTCATAAAAAAAGGGCCCTTTAAACTCATTAATTTTGACTTGCGGTCATAAAATTTGAAAATGTTCATATAAAAATGTGTCGTGACGCCAAATGTGGAATAAGTTGCCAAATGTGGCAGAACAAATTTCTACTGCGCCGTCGCCAAACATATGGCTTAGATATTTTTTCTTCCTGTCGTTCTTCCCGGAGAGGGAGAGAAAGAAAATCCTCCTAAAGGCCTTCAGTGATCCAGAGACATGTAGCGGGTCGCTAGCAGTAGGGTGCTGATAACAGAACAGGGTGTCTACCAGTCATGAAAATCATTAAAGTCATGAAAAAGTCACGATTTCAGAAAATGGTCACGAAAGTCATGAAAAAGTCATGAATTTTGCCTTTCAGTCATGAATTTTTCCACTTAAAAAAAATAAATCCCCTTTCCAGGCCATTTTATATCAAATGGATGCGTGCAACGGTCTTGACATCATCGGAAATTTGTAAGTCTTTGTCATAACCCCAAGTGGGATGATCGTGAACAAAACAGAACTTGTCTTAGTTTGTTTTTCTTTTGTTTTTGGGTGCATTCAGACTGTCACCTTTGAGTAACTCGAGAAAAACCCAAGTCGTTCACGATGACAGATTTGATCTTTCCGAGGCGATAAACAAAGCATTCACGCTGCCAAGCTGAGTAAGCATTACTATATGTATTTGTTAATTATACGAAATTCGACATTATAATGACATATGCAACAATAATTTTTACAGTTAATTAAGGTCATGAAATTTGTGCGCAAAGATCATGAAAATCATGAAAAAGTCATGAAATTCAGTTTATGAAACCTGGTAGACAGCCTGCAGAACCAATTCTTCAATAGTGTAACAATTGCCTTTAAAAAGGTGGTGATACTCTGGTATTAAACCAACAAAAGATAATTGGGGACCGTGAATAATATTGCGATTTCGCACATCCCCCATCTATTGTTCGGTAGAGGACACCCCAAGTGTCGCTGCCAGTCGCAGCTTCCTAACCATGTCAAATTTCCCGTTCAAATACATTGTAGCTGCGACATGTCTCTGGATCACTGAAGGGGCCTTTATGTAAATCAATCCTTCCTCCTCCCCCCCACCTTCTTCCTCAACCGCTTCCGTTGTTTGCTCTGCATCTATTATTGTTGGGATTTTCTTTTCTCCAGTGGTTGTTCCTTTAGGAATGTAGGCCATATCTCGCCAAATATCTCTGAGCAGGGTTGCATCAGCTGAATTATTGAAAAGCTGATAAGATAATATGCCGCACGGTGTTATTTGAATTGCTGGTGTACAACCACGTGCTTAGGAACTCTTAATAAGCGATTGTGAAAAATGCCAGGAAAGTGTGTTTTCAATTCAGCATGTCTGCTGAAAGAACAGTATAACAAAATGGCTCGGCTCAGGTTTTAATTTCTAATTATTTAAACTTGTTTGACTTCATTAATTTATTTTTACGTGGTATTTTATGAATAAAGTCTACTTAAGATTTATTGATTCTTTCTTTATATTAGCCAAAGGTCTTAACAATATTTTATTTCAGCGTAATTTTAAAATTATTTGAGCTAACTTCCTACAAGTTTTTAAAGCTTGTTATTATATGGTGAGTGTAAATTTCGTATGTGTATAGTATTATAGTGTTTTTACGATTTCATTCACAACTTCGTTTTTATATTATTTATACTTTTCATAGCATAATTTCATAATGATATTTTAATTTACATTTGAAGTATACTGACTAAACAAATTGTGTAAAATGTAGTACATATGTAACTAAAAAAATGAGATTTTCTAGGGTCATTAAAAAGTCATTAATTTCGATTTTTTGAAACCAGTATGAACCCTGAAGTACTATAAAAGCAAGTTGTTAGTAAAATTTAAAATTACTTTTAGACTTATTTGCCTTGACAGTTAAACACAGAGTGCTTATTTACAAAATTTTCAAAGCACAGTTTATCAGTAAATGCTGCTGATCCTGCTGGCCCATGATTTTTAGATGATTCCTAATTCAGAATGGTGGTGAAAAAAAATGTGTGAAAATTAAATCGTCTGGAATCATTGTGGGTGTTTTTTGGTTGAGAAAAGAAAAAAATTGCTTTGCAAAATTTGGCATTAAAGTTGCAAATCCTTACTTGAGAGCCAAAACAAGCCGATGCTGCTTGTAACCAGCTATTCACAAAAATGAGCAAATTTAGCTAGTTTCAGATTCTGGGAAAATCTTCCTGTTTTTCAGGAAATCTTGTTTTTTTTACTCTGATCTTTTTGTTTTAAGGCAAGATAGGTTGGCAGCTCTGCGTGGTGGCCATTTCTGGAACAGTGAAGTAAATAATAAGGGTAACGGCTTTTTTAAATGAATTTTTGATTTCTCTAAGGTTTTTTTTTTTTTTTAATAACATTGTTAAAGTGATAATTTTTGTTTTTGTTAGTGCTATTTTTGTGTTATTCTAATCATGCTGACTTCAGATTATGTGTACAGTTAGGCTTGCTTGATCTGCCGAAAGCAGGCCAGTGTTTGCCCAGTCTACATTAGCTCTTACAACTAGGTTGCTTAATCCACTGTTGCTCATTTTAAATTAGCTGTTTAGGGAGATGCTACATTTTCAAATGTTTTTTTAGGTTAATATGGACCAGTGGTTGAAGAATTTTAAATTATTTTGTAACGAATTTGATGTTTTTGTTTTCGTTAGTGTCATTTACATGCAATTTTAATTTGTTAGAATTATTTGACTTTGCTTTGTTGATCATGCAAAATGGTTGGCAACAATTGCTGGGGTTTAGTGACTGCTTAGCTCCAGACACTGGCAGCATGTTCATATGGGGCTTGAACTGTCTTGGTTGAAATTACTAAAATATTTTATATATTTTATTTGATTAAATCTTCATATATGATATAACGTAATAAAGTACAAATCTAAGTAACGTGCATAAATAACTTAACTGATATCTTGAGCTATTTTCATTTGAATGAACTTACTACTGTAATAGTGTTTCATTCATAGTCTTATAGCTTTGAACTAAGTTGAAGGAAACTGGTTGGATTCCTCTAAGTAACTGTTCTAATAGGGTTCTTTTTTGGATTATTTGGTTTGGTTAATTGTGGGTTGAAAAGAAATCACAACCATTCACCAAACTTGAGGAATATTGAGATATTGATTTTGATGTAAATGGTGAAAGCACTTTAGACATAATTCAATCATTGATAAAATTGACCAAGATGGTGTAGGGCCCCACGTAAACACGGCGACAGTCGCTGGAGTTTGGCAGTTGCCAAGCCCCAGTGATTGTCGTCAACCATTTTGCACAATCAGCAAAGTGAAGAATTTTAACACATTAAAATTGCACATAAATTCCGTTAACATAGAAACATCAAAACAACAAAATACACGGTTCATATTAAACCTAGAAAACATTTGAAAATTCAGCAAAAGTAGTTTAAAATGAACAAATAGTGGATTATTTTTTAACCTAAAAAAAAATAAGTGGATTAAGCAGCCTGCTTGTGCAGTTAATGTAAACTAGTCAAACACTGTCACATTTTCAACTCAAAAAAACATCAGTGCATTAAACAACCTACCTGTACACCTCATGAAGTCGGTATGGTTAGAATTGCACATAATAGCTCTAACTAAAATACAAAAGCATCAAATATCAATTTAAAATTCACATTAAAGACCTTGAGTATAATATTCATTAAAGAAAAACACTTTGATTGTTTTAATTAGCTGTCCAGAAATGTCCATAACACCCACTGGCTTGTAACATAAAAACATCATGCTTTCTCATACCCGCCAACTTTTACAGATTATCCGTAAAATATAAAAATTTTAGTGTTAATTTGCTGATCTATGGATATGACGTAATTTTATGGATTGTTTGGCAATTTTCAAAGTTCTTGATTTTTTTTTTTTTTTTTCCAATGTAATCTTTTTTCATCTGTCCAGAGAATATGCACTTTCCCTTTAACACTCGTTTATTTAAATATCCAGTGCTGTAAGAATAAAAATTGATTCCTATTTTGATTTTAAGTATAATTTTTTACCTCTCCCCCCCCCCCCCCCTCTCTAGGGAAACCAATAAAGAGAGAGAAAAAAAAAAAAAAGCTGCAATGGGCAGGTTTAGATTTTCAGTTCATTTTTTCCCCATCCCTCTTAAGAGTAAATATTTTTCCTTTAGTACTCTTTCATTTAAAGCTCAAATCCCGTAGGAATAAAAAGTTATTCCTATTTTAAATTTAAATTTTTAACTCTTCCCCCCCTCCCCCGCCTCTCCCGGGGAACCTGGAGGGAAAAAAAACTTCACCAAGTAGAGCAGGTGCAGTTGCTAATGAAAATATTAAAAATTAAATTAAAGAGCATTTTTAAACAAATACAATTAGTTTAGCAAGTACTAACAAGAGCACTAGTTATTAAAAAATGAACTTGGTTTTACTGATGTGAGCTGGAAATTTACTGAAATGAGCACAACATTTTACTGATGCTAATTTTCCTAGGTTGGCAGGTATGCTTTCTTTTATTTAGTTTTATAATTCACACCATATTTCTAACTAAGAAAAACACACTTTCCTTTCACACAGTAACATTTCATTCCATTCATAACATGAAAATTTTTCTAATTCCAAACATCTATTCTACCAACAAACAACAATAAAAACACAATACGCCTGTCTTCAGGATTTACAGAATGTCAAACCATGGATCACCTGAATGACTACCTCCATCGCCCAAGGAATGCGATGGAATCATCACGAAAATATAAACAGCACTGGCTTGTAAATACAGTCCCAATCACGAATACAGCATTTGTTTTCAGATTTTGAAGTTTTGGCTTTGAGATTTATGCAAGTAGCAGTTTTGTTACGGGATAAGAATCTTCCAAGTTTTATTTTCTACTTTTTTTTTTTTTTTTTTAATAAACAATACACACAGGGTGTCCCAAAATGTGGTAACAGGCTTTAATTTTTTATCTATTAGAGATGCATGCGCGGTGTAAATGAAAAAAATGTTCCAAATAAGGTCTGAAATAAATAAGAAGACTTAAGAAATTCCTCTCATTAAATTTTAAAAAGTTATACTTTTTTAATTTGTATGACCCTTGTAAAAAATAAACATTCCGAATTTGTAAAATGTGCCCCATACAATCATGAGGTGGTGGACAAAATTTAAGCCTTTCATCATACAACGTCACAGAGATATCTTTAAAGAAAGATGATCAGGGACTGTACATGATTTTGAATATAAACCTTTGTTGCTAGACTGGAAAAAAGATTTTCTTTCCAAATTTCTGTACACCCTTGAAATGCGATTATTCAACATAATTTTTTCCCTTTCAGAGCCATTGAAAAGTGGTTTAAGTGAGCATTATATTATTCTTCATATCTCTGACACCTTTTTAAGGTATAGTTCTCAAATTTTGAATGTCTCCTCATTAGTGTATGTGGCACATTTTACTAATTAGGAATTGTTTTGTACCACTTAAAAATAGGTATGGGAATTGGATATATGATTAATTTCTATACATTGCAAAAATTCCTAGAGATATCAAATGAAACATCATTTAAATCTTGATTTGCTTTTCTGTTTAGGTGGCTACTCTAGTGGTGGCGGAAGAAGTGGAGGTTATGGAGGAAGCTACAGACGCTAATTTTATCACTTTCAGTCTTGGGGTAAGTTGCATTCGTAAAAATTAATTATTTTTCTTTTCCCTTCCAGGTTTCTTATCTTTATTATGCTTCAGATTGTTTTGTTAACCACTTTTTAATGTTTCATTTTGCAGTTAAAATTATCAAGCTTATTATTGAAGTTATTACATGTTGTATTTGGCTGTTTTTGTATATTTTGCTTTCAATAAAGTTTTATTTTCAGAATGTGTGTTGCTTTTAATATTCACATTTCTTAAGCTATGACATATTTTTCCTTCAACAGAAGTCTCGATAAGTTCTCATTGAAGATCTTAAAAAAATATATATTTTTTCATTACCCAAAGACTTAAAACAGTAAATCTGATTTGTCTAAGTTTTCTTCTTGTGTGTAAGACTTATTTCAAATGATTATAATTAAATAGTTTATGCACAAAGGCTAATTTTTTAAAGATCTTATTTAAGAAGAAATAATGATAGAAGTGAATAAGAAAAGCATTGGAGTATTAGTGAAATAACCAACTATCAAGCTCTGTTCTTAATCAAGAAAACATCTGATTGTATTTGTATGAAGGGGCCATTGAAATCATTACAATTTTGTGAAGAGGCCACAATACTGACCCAAATTTCGGCTGCATCGATCCCTGGCATTGTGGATTACCTTTGTATGGATCCTTTTGATACTTTACATTTTAAGTCTTGATGCTCAGAAACCCAAGTCACTTTTTTGGGTTTAACTATTGTATTTAAATAATATTAATAAGTGTTTAATTATCGAGGCTACTGTTAATTTAAAAAACTTCATAATGTCAAATGAAAGGAAGCATATATGCTGAAAATAAACCTTCTCGATGTGCTCCCTTTTGTGATCGAAATGTCGTGTTTCAGTTTACTATGTGTGTGTCTGGCATTGTAAGTTATTTTTCGTTGGAATTAAGTGTAGATCAAATGTTTAAACCACCAGTATATTAAATATGAATTATTTGCATTTTATATCTAGGGATGTTTTAAACTGTCATAGCCAGCTCCCCGCAGTGTAAGGCAAAACGCAGTAAGTGGTAGCAGTTAGAAGAGAGTTTGAGAGGAATGAACTAAGTATAGCAGAGAGAGGATTGAGGAATATCAGCTAGGCCAGTGAACGAGAGGAAAGCGAGTTAGCTACAGCTGCGGTTTATACTGTGTCTTCATTCACATTCCAAAATTAAGTGTCAGGCAAAATCATTTTTTTTATTCAATTTCCCAAGACTGAATCATAATGTAATTTCTTTTCATATCTTCAGTTATTTTTTAACCCTTCTTTGTAAGACAAGCAGACTTGTAAGTGTCAATCTGTGAGTTTATTTAAATGTTGGAGTATTCGATTGAAGCATTTGTTTTATTCCCATAATAAACCAGTGTCATTAGTGAGGTATTCAGAGTTAGTTATTAGTATTCAGTTATAGCATGCATTTGAAGTTTTTTGCAGTTTTTTCCCTCCGTTTATCTTTTTAGAATTTTTGTCATTACTATATATATATATATTTTTTCCAGAAGCTTCTCGCCCAAATCATGGAAAATAGCTCAGTTTGTGGTTTTAAGTAATTTTACATTTTTAAGTTATGTTTTTTAAACAATGAATTCTTAATCTACAGCAAAATAATATTGAATTTCCAATTCTCTTACAACTATTTTCTTTAATTTTTACTTCATTATTGACAATTATTACTCTGCAAAGCTATTAGAAATACGCTTGAATCTAATAAAGTTTCTTTAGACTGCACTTAAAGATTTCGGTTAATAATCTTATTTTTACATGAGTGCAGAAAAGTATATATACAGCTTTATTTTGATGTCATAATTTTAAAATATTTATTTACTGAATTTTTTTTTCTGAAATTACATGTCCATTTACCTCTACAACCATTTTATGCACAGTGACTTAGACATTCCAGCCACATAACTGCACATTTATGCTGTTCATTGCAAAAATTCAGGAGCATTTGTCAGTTTTCTTGCTTTTGTTCACGAGGAGTAATGAGATTTGAATGGTAAAGTTAATGAAGTGTTGTGCACATTTCATCGGTGAGAGATTTTGCTGAAAAGTTTTCAATGTTTCACTAAATTGATGTGAGAAATTTAATTATCACTCCAGTCATCAGCAAAAAATTGGAAAATGTGATAAAAATGCTTGTGCTGGAAAAGGTTATATAAAATGCTTAGATGAACTAAGTTTAGAAGTTTTATGAACAAATTATCAAAATATGTTTAGTAAAAAGTAGGCTTCTTAAAAGATAAACTTTCAGCCCCCCCCTTTTTTTATTAACAGCATTTAAGGTTGTAAGATGAGCAACTTAAAAAGAAAATCTCAAAATGAATTAAAGATTTATTAATTTATAATAAAAACAAATGAAAAAGAAATATTTACTAGGAAAAGGTAAAAGAAAAAATTTGTTGAGGTAGTGGTATTTGGAATGTGTGAACACAAGCACACACTAAAGGAAATTTATCATTTCTGCTTATCTGAAGATACACACAAACAAATTTAATTAATGATTCACAGTGGATCTTTAGTCTTGCTAATCTTTGCAACTTCCAAAAATTTTTTTTTTTTGAGTTGGATGTCTTGAAATTTGATATGGTGAGTATTTCTGCAGTTTCGAAGAATAAACTTGACACTTATTGAGGGGGCCTTTGAACTAGGAAGAATTAGTTGCCTGCTCTATCTATTTAAGTTATATTTCATTTTAAATTGTCCTTTTTATAACTGAGTTCTTCTAGGAACAATTTTAAGAAGAAAAACTGACATACATTTCAGTGGGCACCAGAGCTTTAAATAAGATTTGAAGCAGACATCAAAAGATGCCAAGAGCTTTTATAAGCTGGCCTATTCAGCTCACAGCAAAAGCTTAAATTTTTGTAGTAACGATTAATTGCAGTTGCATACCTACCAACTCTCCCATTTTTCATCAGAGACTCCTGTATTTTAACCCTTTCTCCCATTTATTCCCATTTTTGATTTGAATATTCATTTTTTAGAATTTATCTATTTATAATTGTAATGGGAAAATAGCAGATTTCATAAGCTATCTTCTCTTCCTTTTTGTGAATAATCATACAGTCGGACCTCTATTTAAGGAACCTCTCTTTTGCAATTTCTTCGTAAAAAAACTTCCAAATAGCGAAATTCATTTTTTTTTTTTTTTTTTGGGGGGGGGGGGGTTGACTTTTTTTTTTCCCTTTGATGTTTCGCTAAATATTTGTGAACATTTCAAACTTACTCTGTTCTTTTACTACATTTCATTTTTATCAGTGACCTTGAACTGGTTTCACCAGGTGTCTTAACTCACTGAGTGTAGTTCGCTGTTTAAAAGCAGACAAAATTAGCAGGCTTTTTCAGCAGTTTTAATTTAAGGATCACGAGTGCTTAAATTGAATTAGGCCCAATATTAGTACATGATGGCAATGTATTCATAATTTACTTATAATAAGTATGATAATAAAATTAAAATTCATTACTTTTATTGTAAAATTATTTGCTTAAAACCTAAAACGCAGTGTAATTTCGGATGCTTTTTTGTTTCTCCTTGCAGATTTCTTTTGGATAAAGTAAAAGAAAAAAAAATGCGAATTATTAATTATTTTTGAAAAGTATGAAGTACTATTTTTTGTTTCAATAATATTTAATGTCTATAAATTATTCAAAATCAGTTGTATGTAGCTTAAAACATTAAAAAGATAAATCTCTATTTAACGAATTTTCCATATAGCAAATTTTTTCGGGGATTTAGCAACTTCGTTAAATAGAAGTCTGACTTTATTTAATTTCCTTGCTTGCATGTCATTGTACGTTTGTCTCAATAATCAAAATTACTTCATATTTTTCATAAGTTCGATTATTTTGCAAAAATCTTCCTTGTTAACTTGAAATATCGCTAATTGCGAGAGACTTGTAGAGACTTAACATGCAATCTTTTCCATCATTTTATAAATAATCATATTTTTAATAAAAATGAGTATTTCGCCAAAAGATTAATTGTTAACTTTTTGAATGATATTTTATTTTTCAACAGTTTTGAAATTTTGTGTTGCCAGCTCCTCTATAAAGTTCTTCAGAGAGCTTCTGAGGAAGAATTAAATTGATTTATATTAGGTTAATCCATTTTAAGCAAAAATACTTCATAAAAACCGTTCTCTCTCCCCCCCTCATTTAACATTTAAAATCTCCCTTTTTTTCTCCCTTGAAACTTTGGGGCAACCTCCTGTTTTATTTTTTTTAAGGTTGGTAGCTCTGCTGTTGCAATTTTTTTTAACTTTTGAAGAATTGAATATATAATGCAAAGAAGAGAACCCCCCAAAAAATGCTTCTTGTAAACATACTGAAATTTCACATGCAACCTACAAAATATGTCCAAGATAGCAAAAAAACACTAATTTTTTAATACCACTGATTTTTGAACACAGAAGTTTTTAATACCAGCAGCTAAATTTGCTGCAAGAGCTTGTTGATCATCTCAGCTATTTGGGTTAATCTCATGACATTTGCAGTGGTTGCCACGATTTATTTTAAGCCCAAGTAGGCACTGACCACTGTGTTCATGAGACTAAGCCATGATATTGAATTGAAAAAATTCAAAAAGGGGAAATTTTACATATGTTTTATCATTCTAAAATATGAGGTGCTAGCAAACTGCTGTATAATGTTCGCAATCGTAAACACAAATATACTTCATAGACCAGTTGCCAGCACATGGCTATAAAGGGAGGTGGAGTAAAATCATTAAACAGGATTTATGTGTTGGTAAGTAAAGTTGGATATTGGCCTTGGTGGATGAATTCCCACAAAGGGGGAAAACTGCTGAGCATCACAAAAAGCATGTCTTATTTAAGGGTATTAATTTTGCTTTAACAATTGACCCTGCTTCCTCTGAAGGGTAAAGCCATGTGTTTTTTATTCCTAGTAAATATTGCAAGATAAAAATCTGGAAGTTCAGAAATTTAAGCTTGGTTGTAAGTATCTGAAGCTTGGATAAGATTACATAATTTAAAAAATCAGGGTTTGTTTTGTCTTCCATTTTATTATTTCTAAATCAAAAGTTAAATGAGTCATTTTTAATTTTAAGGGGGTTAGTGTTAATTTTTTTTTATATGAATAAAATTGAGGTATGTATATCTTTAATTATAACATGTTAACCATTCTTTACCCACCCTGCCCCAAGTAAATGGAAAAGGTGCTTATCAAATAGAGTGAAACCTCCCAAATTGGATACCAAGTGGGACAAGTATCTGAGGAAATGAATGTGTCTAAAATACATGTGTGAACTGCATGTGTCCAACATAGAGGTTTCACTGTATTAAGTGATTGGTTGTTTCCGTAGGCAGTTGAATCTGAAAAACGATTCATGCAGGAAAGCCAACAAATCCCTCCTATAATTTCCCTTGGACATATGATCTTTTACAAAGAAATATCTAGTATCGATATGCTTTGTTCTCTTATTCTCAACATAGTTATTTGAGAAAAATATTGCAGTCTGACTATCAATATAAATCACTGGTTTTTGTAGAACTGATATATTGAATTCATGTTGAATTCTAGCTATCCGTACAATTTCTTTAACCAGTTCTGACAATGCAATAAATTCTGATTCCATACTGGACAATACGACAGAATGTTGTTTTGAGGATGACCATGATTTGAGCCCATCATTACAATAAAACCACTGATTGATGTTCTATCATCTGTTAGATGACCAACTAGCATCACTATAAGCTACAATGTCACTGCTTTTTACATTGGACAGATTTATACAATAATGTGAGGTATTCACAATATATTGATATACTTGACATAAGGTACTCCAATGGATTTCTAATGGTTCATTACAATACTTTGATAACAAAGTTACATGAAATAATATATCTGGTCTGGTTTTTGAGGCAAGAAATAATACTACCAATCAACGATCTATATCACACATCCTTAACAACTGAGCTATTATCAGATACCCTTTCAATTATAGTGCCAGGACTTATGGGAACTTTAATTTTCCTTATGCATAACTAAACAATTATTTCTTGTCTCAAATTCTACATCCAGAAATTTTGATATGGGTCCCAAATCCTTGATATCAAACCTTGCTTTCAACATGTTTACAGTGTCAATAACATAGTTATTGTCAAAGGCAAATACTGCAAAATCATCGACATATACAAGAATAAGTACTTTCCAATTTAAAATATAAACACATTTACAATTTTTCATTTGCTGAAAAACTAATTCCAAAAGAGTTTCATTCAATTTGAAATACCATTCCCCCCCAGCCTGATGAAGGCCATATAAGGCCTTTTTAAATTTTAGAACATTTTACACTGTTGATCTCAATGGAACCTTCAGGCTGTTCAAGAAAAGTTTCCTCGTTTATTTTACTGTACAAATATGCAAACTTTTAATATGCAAGTGTTTGTTTCCAATCCATCAAAACGACTAATAAAATCATGAAATACCTAACTACAACAGGAGGAAATGTACCATAAAAGTCAATACCTTCAGTTTGCAGGGTTCTCACTGGTCAGGGAAAACCTGGAAAAGTAAGGGAATTTCATTTTGACAAAAAAAAGTCAGGAAGAAGTCGGGGAAAATTGCAAATTTTGATCCAAAACCTGGAAAGTCATATAATTTGGGCTGGAAAATCAGTGTTTATAAACAAACAACATTTAACCTTACTTTGGGAGACTAAAAATATTAAAGAACATATGCAAAGTTGATGTCATAAGCATAAAAAGTAGTCTGGGTTTTTATCACATGATGGTCTGGAAAAGTCAGGGAACTTTTCATAAATTGAGTGGGAACCCTGGTTTGTCTAAAACCTTGGGCTACAAGGCGGGCCTTATACCTTTGTATTTTTTCAGATGAATCTCTTTAGATTGTAAACCCATTTACATCCCAAAACTTTTTGATTTGTGGGTCTAGAGACCAACTCGTATGTATCTCTGGATTTTAGGGTCTCAAGTTCTTCTGTCATTGCTTTGTACCAGTGCTCCTTTTCTGGTACACTGTGTGATTCTCTAAATGAAAATGGAATTCTCACTTCAACACAGTGAGCCTTAGCATCAGAATTACTCAGATTCATCCTTTTCATATGAGTTAACTGTTAAAGAGAAATCAAATTTTTTTTCCCTTCAAAATCTATGCCCTCTTGTGCACAATATTTTTTGACATCATTTAAACTTCTCTGTCTAATCCCAGCTTAATTTCAAACAACACAGACAATGATCAGCAGAAATTTTATTAAAGTTCACACATGTTTACATTATGTACAAGGTCACATGATTAAACAACATAGCCAGTGAACTATCATTGGTTGTTTCTGTAGGCAGTTGAATCTGTGTAAAAAGATTCCTGCAGGAAAGCCAACAATTTTCAGCTTCCTGCACATACAGTTAGACTCACTTAACCCTCTGTCGGTGAAAGGTCGGCCAAACGGCACTGCATACAAACAGTCAGCCGAGATAAAGAGACTTCTTTCACCTGCCTCGCAGTAGGCAGAACTTTTTATGATTGCTGGACGGTAGCTGAAATTGGGAGGCGCGAATACCTCCCACGATGTGTATTTTCTCTTATGTTCCACGAGATGTATTTTCTCTTTTTTATTTGTCACACAAGGTTCCCCAGCTATTCTTCAATGCAGTCATCATAAACACCAGCTCTTGGTCTGGATTTTCACCACCACCCGCAGTGAATTCCAATCAGATTATTTTTTAAAGGGGGAAGGTGACGTTCTTCAAATTTCAGCCTGTTCTGGACTTATGGAAACTCTGATTGAAAGCTTGCCTGAATGTCAGAGGGTTAAGAAATCTAAAGCAAATTATTTCCTGCCCCTTGTCCTAATATGTTGCATAAGGGTGCAGTTAGGATTAATAGTTGAATGTTTGTCATTTTGAGATAGAATAGTGTATTTTTACTAAAACAAATGAATCATTATCTGCAGTCAAGGCTCACACTGGTGAGGAAAGGTTAGCATCATAGTCAGATAAAAGGAAAATCTAAATGTGCACATAATCCAAAACTATCTGCTAACTCATAATAGCTCGTGATCAAGAACGTATTTAACGAGGTGGGTGGGGTCGGGGTACAGGGAGTTCGGACACTCCCCCCCCCCCCCCTCTCTTCCTCTAAACCTGTAGGAAAAGATTGATCTTTGACAGAAATAATTGGATTAGAAATGTACCCTGAAATGCTAATGAAAAAAGATTATAATAATTTTATAATTATGATGTAAAAACACTTCTATATATTAAGGTGACATGATTTCTTTTATTACATATGTAGCCTTTTTCAGAGGAAGCCTGCTTGCTGTAAGCAGAGTTACAAAGTGCACACAAAAATTTCTCGGCAAAATTGGAAAATTTTTATTACATTTCCACCAGACAACTACATTGTTTTTTAAATAATTTTTCTGCACAGAAAGGCTTTTTTAAAAAAACTTCTATTATTAAAGCAGAAGCAATCTTTTGTTGATGAAGCTGAAAATGTGTGTGTTTACTAATTCATGAAATCATTTGCAAACTATAGAATTTTTTTCTGGAGTCTCTGGGTTTGGATCATCAATGTTAAATTGATTACACTTTTCAAGTTTGTAGGTGGCTTATGGAGGACAGCCATCATGTGTGAGCTACATTGAATAGTTGTACAACTTTCCTTTTTAATTATTGTATATCTTAATAATTCGTTAAAGTGAAATTGCATTTACATTATAACTGAATTTATATATTTTCTTTGCATAGAAATAATTTTTTAATCTAAAATCTTAATGAAATTGAAGTTTGTCATAATAAAATTTTATTATATATTCTAAAAATTAGAAATTACCTAAGCTTGATCAAGTGAAGCAATGAGTTTAATCTCACTAGTTATCTGAAACTAACTCAATTAATTATACATACATGTTAGCAATATTTTCTACACATTTTTTCTAATCATATTTTAAAATAAGCTTTAATGATCAAGTTTATAATGCATCAATCTGAACTTATTGTTTTAGACGAATAATACAATTATATGCAATTTGTGCAATGCACAAATTTAAGTGTTACAGTTTTATTGAATTTTTGTTAACTTAAGACAATTATACATGTTTTCATTTCAAAAGAAAAGAAATTCTTCATTTGCTGGTCGGTGATCCTTTTTATTTAATTACTCAGCTAAGATACTACTCGATACATCACTAGTTTATTGCAACAAAAAATCGGAAAAATTTGATTATTACTTCCAATATTAAAATATTTAAACTTGCACCCAAGTTGGCCTCTAAAAATTTTACTAGACCATCGGGTAAAAATGCTTAGTGCTAATTTGATCACATCATGTTTTACTTCTTTTGGAAACGCCTGGAATTGTCAGGAAAAATTAACGATTCCTGAGCTGGATTTATCCAAAAATTATTTGAAAAATGTTCATTTCTTATAAAAATTAATTTTTTTTTTCAATTCCTTAAAGAACTTTTTAGTGTCAAAAGTAGTCATAAAATTGCTTAATGTATGAAGTCTGTGAGCTGTTGTTTTTGAACTTAACACTGAATTTCAATTCCTGGTATAAAAATGATTTTTTTGTTTGGAACATTTGGGTACTATGGTATTTAATTATTATAACACTTGGCAGGTAATGGGATTTACCTGAGAATTTATAGAAATCTGCCAATTTTATAATTTCTAGAATTTGCATAATTATAGTTACTTTTAAAATTTCTGTGCCAATCAGTAAGTGTTTGTATTTAAAAGATTGAAATTCCACTTATACAAAATTGAAGTTTAGAACAGTATTGCTGCAAGATCCGGAATATTCAGGGAATTAAATCTTGGAAAACTCAGGAAAAACAAAGAAGTTTCATGAAGACCAGAAAAATCTTAATTCCTGCAAAGTTCATTTAATTTTTTATTTTTGAAGGGGAAAATCATGCCAATGTTTTATATTTGATAGGCATGAAAGTCTGTGGAAATCTGTTTTTTTTCAGTTGAATTTGCATTAAATTGCACTTAAATTATGTTCAAGCAATCCAATTTCAATTTTTCTCCCATCCTCCTCGTGAAGGAAATTTTTTTTCTTTAGCATAACTTCATTCAAATCAGGATTAAAAATAGACTTCTAATATACATTTTTCATGATTAGAGTATTAAATTTTTTTTTTTTTTTTTTTTTTTTTTTTTTAAATTTGATTATAATATATGCTTCTGATTTTTGTTAGAGCTGATTTTTAAGGTTAGATCCGTCTACAAGATCTGTATGTGTTTGTGAAGCATTTATTGGCAATAGTTAATGAAAATTATAAGACTTTTTCTCTTATTTAGTAATATAGGTAGATGGGTTTTATAAGCAATATGCAATTATGGAAGGATTGGCTAAAATAATTTTGATATTTTTTAACATCTTATCTTAACCTTTTTGCATAATGACAATGTGAACACAGTGCACAGAAAATAAGATGTTAATGAGCAGACGTGCTCTTCTGCATATGGATTTGTGCAGCAATTTTCTGTTCAAACATGAGATATTGCAGCATGTTTACAAATCACATTTTCAGATTTTTTTATAAAACCTGGGAATTTTATTTTAACAAATGAGTATAATTCCTGAATATGGATGCCACTTTTCTACCAAACAAGATTTCTGTGTATTCTTTTAATAAAATCTGCTTTCTCGAGAATTTTAAAAAATGATTGTAAAATCATCATGAACATTTGATGAGCACTAAAAATGTTTGAAAGCCCGTGTAGGTCCTTTCATACAGTAGAACCTCGATCTATCATTTTTCAAGGGGTGCGTAGTAAAAAACGAGAAATGCGGGAAAACGACGAATGCGGGTTCAAAGTCAAAATAAGAAAAAAACAGTATTTATGAATACACACAATGTATACAGCATACCAAATTGTAATAGAAACAAATTGAAATTGTGTAAAGATTAAGTAATACTTATTTTTAAAAAATTGGTAACTTTACACTGGGTTTTTCATTAATCTTTTAATTAAACAAAGTTTTCAAGATTTACAACATTTTTTTGTCTTTTTATGTGTATTCATGTTTCTATATAAAAGTCATACAATTTCAAATACTGTTATTGCATAGGATAAACTAGGCACTAGGGTTGGCTCAGTCTCATGGCATGAATATTATTCTCAGCTTTTTTGCGATTATTTTCATTTTTTGAGTCACATTTCTTCCATTCTTAGGATATCGCACGTTGCTACTTCTAAATCAATGAAAATATAATCACTACATTTCACACCATACTCATCCCTGCTAGATATAAGAACAATTCACCTATACGATCATCAACCCAAGATATCATACTAGAAAGTAATTCGATTTGTAAGCCATATTGATCCACTTGATCTTCAATTTTATTTTGGTCAGAAGAAATATTTTACAACGATGAATGCGGGAAAGCGAATTTTTGACGAACTATACATGCGGGTTTTGTTAAAGTTATTTGAATACAGTTTGTGCAGGGACCATAGAAATAAAACTATCAATACGGGAAAACAATGAACGCGGGAACGATAGATCGGGGTTCCACTGTATATTATTTAAAGAATTCTTGAGGTTGCACAGGTTAATGGAAAAATTGCACTACAAGAATCCCAATTTCAATCTTTCTATCCTTGAGAGTGAATACTTTTCTTCTAACATTTATTTATTACTTCCTTGTATGGAATATAAGGAAGTAATGTGATAATGAAAAATTTTAGGGGCCAGATTTCGACAACCTCAAGTTTACTTTTAACCCCTTCGCGCCCATCGTACCCTATACGGTACGGGAAAATTATGCTCTCACCGGCCCATCGTTCCGTATTGGGAACTCGTTGCGAACGCTTGTTTCTGCCCATCGTTCCGTATAAGGAACCAAACTTTGGAACATTTTTTTAGAATTTTTTAATGACACTAGATGGCAGTACTATACCGTAATTTTGAATTGTGGAGGTCATATGAGGTCTGAACTTTCAGCCTGTGTTTCTGTTATCGGAATTCCTACAGCTGGGAATGACTCAGGAGTTAACATAAACAAACACACGTGATTGCTTTGTGGAGTAGCAGTAAAGTTAAAGAGCTGATCTCAAAGGCGTGTTTTGTGGGGAGTTTAATGTTTTTGTTTTTTATTGTGACACTGGATTTTAGGACGAATAGGGGATAGAGAATGGGTTGGTTTTTTTGTTTATCGGTAGTACAGAGGGTGCATGAGGGTTTATTTTCTATTAGTTTCGTTTATGCAGCCATGGCGAAAAGAGTGAAATATCTTACGGAAAGTGAAATTGCGCGTATGATGAATGAGGAGAGTGATTCGAGTGATAGTGAAACAGATATTTATGTGAGTGAAGAATCAGATGTGTGTGAAGATGATGATGACGATGATAGTGTTATTAGTGATGCAAATAGAGCATCTAATGACGGATGGAGTCAAGATATGAAAGATCTTCCTCTTTTGACATTTTTATCTAAGAGTGGGTTGAATTTAGAGCCTATATTCTTATTTTCCACGTTTTGAATTAAAATTTTTAATTTGATTGAATTTTTACGATTTATTTGCTGAATTAGGCTTAACATCAAAAACTCTCCGGGCCGGGGGAAACATCTCGTCTGCGAAGAGCGCGTCGTTGCAGAACATTCTGGGCTTGAAGGGGTTAAGAATTTTTGCGATGCATCTCGTCATACACTAGCATGCACGTTCATGTTCATATAAATGCGTGTGCAACCCATTTTGACCAACTGCTAGTCTATTTTCATCAGTTTTTCCACGCCATATGTATGCATGTAAATTGCATATTTCAAAAACTATTGGTCTCAAAATGTTAATACTTTATATTTAGCATTTTTGTAACATGTAGTTGTGTGCCTCTCTTTTTGGTCCCAATCGACTGGATACAGGGGCGTAGCCAAGGGGAGGGTTAGGGGGATCATAACACACACCCATGAGGATTTTTTTGCCATACGAAATGTATGTTCTTCACTCCCTTATCACTAGAGTTAGGAATTTTGAGTTCAGCACGCAGTTCAAAATTTTATGCGGGGATGTATGTAGAGTACAAATCAGATCCTAAATAGGTAAAATCAACTTCTTTTAACACCCCCTATGCGCACTCTTTAGCATGCAAAAGCCCTATCTTAATGCAGTCTTTGAATAATGCACGCAAACACAATACTTGCACCCTAAGTGAATGCAAACTGTACTTTTTAAAGTAAAATTTTGTACATAGGCTTATATTTTTAGTATTTTTCTACACTATGAGTGAAGTCTAGACGGATCAGAATGGAAGAAGCGTGTGCAGTATGTAATCCGAATGCAACTGTTGTTCAAAGTCGACTGGGCTAAACGTTTACTGAATTTCTTATATAAAAAATGACGTTTTAAAGTCGACGTCGAACATCTAAAACTAGCAGATTTTTCTTAATTGGCAGAGGAAGCAGGTTGTTTAAGGAAACAGTCTAAAAAATGCATGATGACAAACAGATGAAGACACCTTTTAGCAGATAAAATCAGTTTATTAAAAATGGTAGAATCATAAATGCCTTACAATCCACATAAGCACATCTTGTGCTGGAGTCACAGCAAACAAAAAAAACATAATTGCAGGCTGGAACAAAAACGGCTAACCAGTTGCCGTGCAAGTAAGCCATTGACCGGCAAGAGAAAGCTTCACTAAATGTAACAGCATTTAAAGGCCCCTGGCGGACGACCGAGTAAACAAAAAGTTACCCGTCATTCGCAGAGAGGGAAAAGCGTCATATAGTGACATAAGAGGGTGGCAAATTAGCATCACTGCACGTTTTAACAGCCGAAAGAAAGTGCGTAGTTAGATTAACGCAATTTGAGTAGCGGTATCGCCGTTACGAGTTGATTAAGATTTAGTAAAGATGATTCAAAAGGTTTTAGATTTGCCAGAAGTACTGCCGCCATTAAAATATGGTAAAGTACGATAATTTTCAAAGTTGAAAGGGAAGTTACAGAACTTAAGCTATTTCGTTAATTACGAAGTATAATTACTGAAAAAAGGTTTTTGCATTAAGTGCAGTGACAAGAAAGGCTAAAAAAAAATGCTTTAAAAAGCAAACAAAAGCCCTCCCTCTTGTTGCTGCATCCAATTTGCAAAAATAAAAAAAATGCAAATACATCAAATTGCAATTTCAATTTCATACATATAATATATATATACAACATTACTACTACTACACAGAATTACTCAAGCAAAAAAGTTCTAGGTGCAGTTCATTTTTTGTTATTTCAGCAAAGTCATTTGTTTCCCGGTTTAAACTGCATTTCATAAATAAAGACACCTCATCTTGATAAATACGCACATATACAAAACAATCATCCATCATCATACAGGGGCCCCTGATTCACACACATTCATTTATAATTTATCAAAGATTAATGTATAAACACAGTTGCTACATACTTACGGTTAAAACAATGTGCAAAAGAAAGGTATAAACACTGCTCAAACTTACTGTTAATAAAACACTGCAAAAATGTATAAACACTGTTCAAACAAAACACTATAATACGATTCCTCAGATGAACTTTGAATTTTTTTTTTTAGAGTTCTATTAAACACATGTGCACGTATTGCTCAAATTCTCTCAATTACCCTTATTTTAATATATATGAAAAACACAATTCGAACAATTATCAAAAATACATATTACAAACATTTTTACCAATTATACAACATACTTAAACTTTTCTTAAATAGTATATGCACTACCAGTGCATAAAAAAATAAGAGGAATGAAGATACAAAAAACATCTTAAGATTGGGATTTACAAAGAATGTACTTAAAAAAAAAAACACCCCCCCTCCTAAGTCGTTAACCTTAAGCACGAAAAATGATTTCTTTAAAGTTCGTTAGCTCATTTTTGGTAAGGGGTTTTGTAAAGACATCTGGAAGGTTTTCTTTCGATTTTATGTATTTAATGTCAAAGATATTTTTAAATATTAAATCTCGCACGAAAAAAAGCTTAACATCTGTATGTTTGGTTCTATAGTTCTCAATGGGCGATTTGACAAAATCGATTGCGGCTATGTTGTCAACATATAATAAGGATCTGTTTTTGGAATGATTAATAATTTTTAAACTTATACATTCATAATAATGCAGTCAAACCACAGGAGCTCTTTTGCGGCTTCTGTTAAGGCCACGAATTCCGCTTCCATTGTACTTAGGCTTACACACTTTTCCTTAAACGTCCTCCATGTTACAGGGGAGTTGCCTAAAAGTACGATTTGGCCGCCGATTGATGTACGATCGTCTCTATTTGCAGCAAAATCCGCATCAGTGTTAAACTGGAACAAGAAAGTTTTAACTTCAGATCCTTAGTGTAATACACATAACCAAGCAATTTTAATAAGCCAGACCAATGGATGATACCGGGATTACTTTGAAATTGACTGAAAATATTTAAAGCATAGCTAATATCAGGACGGGTACGACTAGTAATCAGGGATGTTAATTCTGCGCCGAAACATAAATTCTTGTGCCGAACTGCGCTTTTAGCCGGTCTGCGCCGAATACGTCATTTTGACTCTTTCAGGGTGTGCCGAAACACAAATATTGCGCCGAACTGCGCTTTTAGCCGGTCTGTGCCGAATACGTCATTTTGACTCTTTGTTAAATTTTTGCCACGCTCATTTATCTTTTAAAGCGTGTATGGAAAGCTAGTTAGCAGTAAAGCAAGATTCAAACTGCGTACGAAAGCTGCATTCCGAAGCCATTCTACCAGCCCCGGATCGGACCAGTCGGGCTTTGTTAGTCACCTCAATCAGGGCCGGCCAGATAGGCAAACAAGTAATCATCGCAACGGGCACCGTTTTTTGTTTATGAAGGGGCACGATTTCCAACTTAAAATCATAAAAGCAATTTTGAAAAAAGTAAAAGGGACGTCTTTTTCTACGTTTGCAGGGTGGAGTGGGTGTCATGTACCGCAGGGCCGCCCCTGATCTAAACCAGACCGGTCCGTAAAGAAAACAGTATATTACGGTGACGTCCCAGCCCCTAAAAAATCACGATTTATGACCCGGCCCATAGCAAGAATGAAAACTTGAAGCATGACCGGTTTAGAAATCAGAATCTAGGCTGTCTGAATTAATAGAATATTTCATTTCAAAATAATCCGGAAATCCGCTGCCAGTGGTGTAGCCGCGGGGGGTAGAGATCTGTGCGGGCCCAGGCTTTTGCAGCACGATTCATCCAAGGCACGGGCTGACCTCAGCATTTTCTAGAATGGACCGGAACAAGCGTATACTCTTAAAGACGGTCCTCTGCGCTTGCAAAATCGAGCCTTTCCGGAAATTTTTGCTCTCCTAAAATTTGGACAAGACCAAACGATTGGCTTGTGATTCCCCCCCCCCCTTCCTTAAATCATGATTAATATACGAGCTGGACCGGGTCTGAATTTTTTATTTTGATTAAATGCCGGGCCGGGCTAGACATTTTCGGCCCGTGAAGATCATGAGCGGGGAGATGCCGTCTCACTACTTTTTCATTCGAGCTTATGTCAGCAAAAGTAAGCGCTCTTCACTTTTTATCATGGACGCATGATTTTTGAGTCTTCAGTTGCGAGTGTTCCTAAACCTTTTTTCTTAAAACTACACCACTGTTTTTCTTTTTGTGTGTGTGCAGGCTCTACGAGAGGGGGCAGGCGGGGCGACGCTCCTGGGCCCGTGTTCAGCCAAAGTGCGTCCGCAAATTTTTCAGATTGTGTTACGAATTTCATTTATAGATCCGTAATTAAAATCTTTATTTTAAAATAGACTAAATTTTGAATACATAATTCTAGAATGATATAAATGGCAGAAATGTTAATTCTACCATTTAAATATTAGTATTTTTACAACCTTCGAACATGCATTAAAAGTACCATTGCATATAAGAAATACTTCCCTCCCACTCTCTTTCCATTTAGCATTTATATGAAAACCATTAAAAAGAGCAGTTTCACACACACACACACAAAAAAAAAATTCCTTCCGTCCATGTAAATCTATGTATTGTTTTTACCAAGTTGCTGATAGCATAGTTTGTATACACCCTTTTTTTTTCCAGAGCTTTCCTAAAGTGCTTTCAAATAGTGTTTTGCTTTTAGCAAATGGTGTTTGCTTGCAAACTTTGCTTTTCTTGTATGCATTTATTGTGTTCCTAAATCTTCAATTTTATGCTCCAAAATCATGTTAATTCTGATCTCGAATCTTAGTTTTCCTCTCGGAAACTATTTTTTTGTGCTCCCGAGGTGCTCCCAAATGGAATTTTTCTGCTCCCAAATAGAATTTTTCTGCTCCCAAATGGAATTTTTCTGCTCCCGAGGTGCTCCCAAATGAAATTTTTTCTGCTCCCGGGGTGCTCCCAAATCGAGTGTTGGAGTCAACATCCCTGAGTAATAAATGAAAGACAGCCCAAAAGGCTTCTGTATGGGTATTGCAGCATTTCCTCTATTTCTGGGTTAGTTTGAGGGCATTGGGATTTGGAAAACACCGAGCCTTTTGCTATAGGGAGTGAAGAAATAGGAATATGATATTCACTAAACCTCTTGTATACCTCCTCGATGTAGGATTTTTGGTGTATAAGAATACCCTTCATTTCTTCTTCAAACTCAACACCTAGAAGCTTACGTGTTTTTCCCAGTGCTTTAAATTCAAAAAATTTACTTATACATTTTATACTGTCCTCAGTGACATTTTTGCTTTTTCCAAATACAACGATATTATCTACATACAAAAGAAGAACAATTTTTGATTTGAAAGTGTAAACACAATTACACCAATTGAGCTTTTTAAACCCGATGTCTGTTAAAATTTTGTTGATTTCCATGAACCATACACGGCCGCTTTGATGCAGGCCGTAAAGTGCCTTGTTCAATTTACAGACTAGGTGTGATTTATCACTTTCCACAAAGCCAGGAGGCTGTTTCATAAAAATGTTTTCTTGTATAGTAGCATATAAGTATGCACATTTAATATCGAACTGTAGATGAGTCCATTTATAAAAGGAGACTAAGAGTGAAAAAAAGAAACGTACCAAGCTAAAATTTACTATGGGACTAAATGTCTCGTCATAAGTTTCCCCTTTAACTTGCTTGTACCCTTGGGCTACAAGCCTAGCCTTGTACCTAACTATTTCATTTTTTTCATTCTGTTTAATGGTGTAGACCCACCTGCATCCTATGGGTTCAGTATTTGGAGGAAGTTTCACTAAATCCCAAACACGCCTTTCTTTTATTATCTTTGGCGTTCATCATCACTCTCCTCCTCCTCGGATTCTGACGGGGAGGGAGCGTTGGTATCACTATCGCTTTCCTCCTCAGACAGGGAGTCGCCTGCTTCCGACTGTCTGGATTCTGCGTTATTTTCAATAATGCCCGGAATGGGGCCCATCACTGCTCCACTGCTATTGCTAGCTAGATCAAAAACTGATTTTTCGTTACTCCTTTTTGAATAAAACAAATTTTCGTCAAAGGTGACGTTAATTGTTTCTACAATCTTATTAGAATCTGGTAACCAGACTCTGTACCCCTTAGTGCTAAAGGCATAGCCTACTAGCACACCTTTTACGGCTTTTTGTTGAAATTTGTTTTTTCTTTGTTGTCGCGGGACACCTACATAAGCTACACAGCCAAACGGTTTCAAATATCGTACGGAGGGTACCGCACCACTATACAATTCGAAAAGGGTGAGGGATTGCTTTCCATGGCAAACACTATTGTGTGTGTATGTATAATACAATGCTGCCTCGGGCCAAAAGCTGTCACTTAACCCACTTTCTGATAATATGGTGCGTACACCATCCATAAGGGTACGATTAAAGCGTTCAGCTACCCCGTTCTGTTCTGGGGTATAAGTATTTGTTAGCTCATGTTTAACCCCAGTGTCCGAGCAATATTTTTTTGAAATGTCTATTTACAAACTCTATACCGTTATCGGTACGAATTGACTTCAATTTTCTGTCCAGAAAACGCTCAGCACGAGATATGTGCCTCTCAAAAACTTTAAAAACCGAGTCTTTCTGTTTGATAGGGTAAACAGCAACTTTCTTTGAGAAGTCGTCAATAATTGACAGAAAATATTTTTCTCTACCTCTACCTTTTACTGTGGTCGGTCCTCATGTATCCATGTGTACAAGTTCAAGTGGGTGCTTTGATCGAGTGTTGGGAAGTGGACTGAATGAAACACAGCGCTGTTTATTTAACTTACACTGCTCACATTTAATTTGTTCAGTTATTTTTGGAAGTCCTTTTACTGATTGGTTATTATGAGCGCGCTTAATTGTGTCAATGTGTGTGTGTCCTAGCCGACGATGCCATAAAAAGGCTCGATTTTTGCCCCTCCCCTCATCTTTTACCGATGTGTCAAATTTAACGATTTTATTAGTTTTACTGAGTTTGTTTGGATATATACGATAAACACCATCCTCTAAAGTGGCTGTAAAAAGGTGTTTATTTTGTCTAGTTACTTTAAATTTTCCATCGCCCCCTGAGAAGAAGGCACCTTCTCTATCCAAACAAGCCCCCGAAATTAGATTACGACGGAGTTGAGGGGAAAACATAACATTTTTCAATTTTAAAACGTTTTTTCCAAATTTTAAAAAGGCAGTCCCTCTACCCTATATGGGTACAGAAATGCCATCAACAGCAACAATAATGTCCTGGTTTTTTAATCTACGAAAGTCTTTCATAATATTCTTCTGGCGGCAGAAATGATGTGTAGCTGCTGTGTCTAGGAGCCAGTGGTCCTTCTCCACGGATCCAAGGTTGGATTCAACAATGAAATAAGACGACACATACCTGGAGTCACGGGGGGGGGGGGGGGGGGGGAGGGAGTGCGGATAGATCGACGTCTCCGCCCGCGACGGTGACTCTCTCCGGCAGACTCGTCTCAGTCAATTTCAGACCTTCTCGGGCTGGAGCGGCTACCTTTAAACTTGGAGCGGCTGCCTCTGGAACTGGAGCGGCTCAAACCCGAGTTGTAGAGGCTGTCTCTGGAACTGGAATGGCTGCGTCTCGAATTGGAGCGGCTGTCGTCTGGACCAGGGCTGCTGCCTCTAGAACTAGGACGGCTGTCGTCAGAGTTAAAGAATCTCCGACATCGGCTCTGAATCAGTCTGGATATCTGCTGGGCTTATACGAAACTCCATTAGAAGCATCAAGATCCTTCAGCCGGAGACGAGACTCCTCTGCAATCAGGTCGGCGAGAATTTTCTCGAACGTGAAGTCTTCATTCTTCCACCTCGGGATGGCTTGCGTTATCGCTTCAAAGTCAGGGGGAAGATACCTCAGGAGCTGAAAGCTCAGGTAGACCTCCGGTATTGGCTGGTTAATTGTAATAAACTGGTTTTTTATCCTTCTAAGTCTTGCTGCGAACTCATTCACCGTTTCATCATCGTTGATTACACAAGCACATAAGTCTGAAAAAATTGACATATGAAAGGACCTATTATCAGGGCGAAAATGTAAACTTAGCTTCTTCCAAGCCATCACCGCATCATCGTATTCTTCCACGATCTTTCTAAAGTCAGGTTCGATGTTCAGATAAATTGTTGAAAGGGCTATGCGGCTGCGAGCATCGAAGTCGCGTATCTCTTGAACACTTGTAGCAGATTTTTCATCCGGTATCGGACGGGTTTCCTTTTCGTTCACGATATCCCAAGCACCTTTTTCGATCAGGACATACTTAATATCTGCTGCCCAGTTGGCGTAATTTAAATTATTCAGTTTCTCAATACTGACAGGATTCATCTTGATTCTTTTCAGGCTTGTGCCCCCCCCCCCCCTTCACAAATCTCCTTAACTGAGGGTCTTGCCTTTCACATCTTTTAAATCATTCATCACTGCTTCAATAATCTGCTAACTTTGCCCATAACCACTGTTGTTCAAAGTCGACTGGGCTAAACGTTTACTGAATTTCTTATATAAAAAATGACGTTTTAAAGTCGACGTCGAACATCTAAAACTAGCAGATTTTTCTTAATTGGCAGAGGAAGCAGGTTGTTTAAGGAAACAGTCTAAAAAATGCATGATGACAAACAGATGAAGACACCTTTTAGCAGATAAAATCAGTTTATTAAAAATGGTAGAATCATAAATGCCTTACAATCCACATAAGCACATCTTGTGCTGGAGTCACAGCAAACAAAAAAACATAATTGCAGGCTGGAACAAAAACGGCTAACCAGTTGCCGTGCAAGTAAGCCATTGACTGGCAAGAGAAAGCTTCACTAAATGTAACAGCATTTAAAGGCCCCTGGCGGACGACCGAGTAAACAAAAAGTTACCCGTCATTCGCCGAGAGGGAAAAGCGTCATATATTGACGTAAGAGGGCGGCAAATTAGCATCACTGCACGTTTTAACAGCCGAAAGAAAGTGCGTAGATTAACGCAATTTGAGTAGCGGTATCGCCGTTACGAGTTGATTAAGATTTAATAAAGATGATTCAAAAGGTTTTAGATTTGCCAGAAGTACTGCTGCCATTAAAATACAGTAAAGTACGATAATTTTCAAAGTTTAAAGGGGAGTTACAGAACTTAAGGTATTACGTTAATTACGAAGTATAATTACTGAAAAAAGGTTTTTGCATTAAGTGCAGTGACAAGAAAGGCTAAAAAAAAATGCTTTGAAAAGCAAACAGCAACACGAGCACTATTCAATTTGCGCATTTGCAGTAGCTTCACTACTGATAAAAGTTTTGTTTCTCAGGAGAGATGCTTCTGAGAATCTGAGAGACTACTTAATGAAATGGCACTATCTTGTGGATGTGTATACATTTGCGCAGCCCACATTCTTGACAGACTTGCGCAAAAGCTTTGCTTTGTAATTTCTTGAGAAATAAATAGATCCCGTAATCCTGAATAAAAATGAGTAAACTTGGAAAATCCAAGTTCCATAGTATTTTAAAGTGCTTTGAAAATGAAGAATTTAAAAGTGGTGGTACTTTAATTTTGTACACATATTGTGACAAAAAAAAAAAATCAACGTCGATATTAAACACCAAAAACTACCACTGAGCAGACATGTCACATGTGGAACCACAACTCACAAAAAGAACAAGGAAATAAAACAAAATGAAGGGAAGCAGTACAAAATGTTCGCTCATTGCGTAAGCTTTTCGATTAGCATCTAAGAAAGCCGATGAAGTTAACCAGTTTAATGTTGATATTGCTGCTGCTCTAATAGAATCTGGAGTGCCTTTATCTAAGGTTAACCATCCGTCCCTAAAAGGATTTCCAGAAAAATATACTCAGCGAAAGATCCCCGATGAAAGCACTCCGAGAAAGAACTATGTAGATACGAACTATAGTATGGCCACAATAACTTGGCAGTCGGTCACGTGAATTTGGTCGAGTCCACTGGGGAAATTCGGTAACAGATTTTCCTTCGGGGGTAAAATCAGGTTGCCGTAATTGGCGCCTTATCGCGCATACACGGCTAGTAAACTTACGGTGGATTTTTTTTAATTTTCTGGGAAAATATGAACAATATACTGTAAATGACTGTTGAAATATTCCAATAAATCGAACACACTTGTATATGTATCTACAAAATAATTCTAGGTTTCTTTCTTTTTTAGTTTCCGAACATGTACCATGTAAGGAATGTATTGTAATCATGAAAAAATTCGACTTTGAGATTTTGATGTTTTTACACGTTTTGAGGGCTTCTGAATCCATTTATGCTATTTTTACGAGATGTATGTATGTGTGTGTGCGTGTTTGTGTGTATGTGAGTGAACACGATAGCTCCTGAACGGAGCATTCGATTGAGTTCAAATTGATATATATCTCATAAACCACCGTCGCAAGACCGGTATTGATTTTGGTGTCTATAGGACTTCAAAATCAATAGTTTTTCTACAGGGCTACGACAAAGATTTCAATTTGGTATATATGTTTGAATTATTCATCGATTAAAATTTATTAAAATGCTTGGTAATGATCTTAATCGTAAGTGTTCGGAAAGTCGAGTGGAGTCACTCCAGATTTTTTTTTTTACAAACACGCTTTTATTAACTTCACCTGTATGTATGTATGTAAAGAGCGTTCAAAAGTAACTTTCACGAACTTCAGAACGTCAGATTAAATTGAAATTTTACACATTTATCAAGACAATAGAATAATTTAATAAGTTTGTTCTATTTATATACCGTTTTTTTCACGAATACCCAAATAGTATCTTAAATATTTGTGTGTGTGTGTGTATATATATATACATATACACACATACACACATATATATGTGTATATGTATGAAAATAATTTGAAATAATAATATGAAAATGTGTTTGCTTTTTAGTTCGATCTGTTAAAAAACTGAAAAACACGCACGCTTTTATAACGCGGTTTGTTTCTAAAGCTGTTTAAAAGTATTGTAACAGTTTTTTGTACTTGAAAGGAACACACTTAGCATATATTAATCGGGGCTACATAGCAAAAAAAGTCTGTTAAAGTGACTGGAAAAAACTGTCAGCCAGGACGACAGTTTATTTCCGTGTATTTTACAGAAGTCTTCCGTATTTTTTTTTTCATACACGGATGATTTCTGTAAAACAAACTGAAAATTTATGGAAGACTTCTGTAAAATATACAGAAATAAACTAGCGTCCTGGCTGACAGGTTTTTTTTCTGTAAATTTGACAGACTTTTTTGCAGTATAGAGGCAGGATATCCTTTAAGTTGAGCTGGAGCCTGAAAAAACTATTTAAGTGAATTTTATGAATATAATTACATTATTTTTTAAATCTAGGTACTTAGGAATTTTATAGATTTATTTTCTAATAGCATTTGTAAAATTTTACAAAGCACCATCTATCTTTTTTTCCCACTTATCCGTGCGCTCCTATCTCGGGAAATACGCAACGTCAGTGATTCCCCTTCAACCCACATTTGTCTTTAAAGCCCGAGTCATAACTGCGTTTTATTTTTATATGTTTTGTTTCTGTATAATAGCTTTTTTAGTTTCATTATTATTTTATTATGCAATTTTCCACACCACCTTTGAGGTATTGCGTTAGGCGCGTTAACAACTTTTTTTTTACATGGAGTGTTTCCCCAGGAGGCCTATCAAAACCATGAGCCTTGAAAAAGACTATTTATGTGTGCTTATAGTGGTTCTATTCCACTTAAGGTAGAATCACTATCATTTTCTAAAACGGATTCCATACCTTCACTTGCAGTATCTGTGTCTTCAGAGGAATCTCCCCCTACTATAAAACTTATATTGTCAATTGTTTTTTCGACCAAATTATCTATATCCCAATAGTATTTTTCAATTTTTTTAACGTGGTTAGAATATTGGGACCACTGCTCTTTAGTAATGGATGAAAAGGCTTCAGAAATTAAATTTTTCATTCTTGTAAGATTTATTTCTCCATTTACATTTCTCTCACGTACATATCTTTTCGTGGCAGCCCAGGCCATTTCGATTGCGTTTAGATCGCAGTGATATGGTGGAATTCTCAATACATCATGGCATCTACTCTTTAACAATTCATCCACACAATACTTTTTCTGAGCGGGTGCATTAGCCACTACTAAGTCGTACAACTCAGTTTTTCTCATGTCCAGAGTGTGGGGAATTTGGGTTTTTTCTAAAAACTTAGAAAGCTCCCTTTTTGTGGCGTACTTTCTGGGTTTTGCATTCAGAATTTTTGTGTGATAGGAAGCGTTGTCCATACAGATCACATTATTGTGTGGTATGTTTGGCAATAATTTTTGTTCCAGCCACTTCGAAAAGTTTTCAAAATTCATCTGGCCATGGTAATCACCTGAGGTAGTGCCAGATTGGAAGACCAAACTTGCCCCTTCTATAAAGCCCTCTTCGCTTCCTGTGTGAACAACAACTATTCTTCTTCCGGCATTATGCTTTTGAAAAGCTCCAATTTTCTCTAGCTGCCAGCATTTCCTAAAACAAAGATTGTTGTCGATCCAGGTTTCATCCAGATATATGATAGTACGATTGTTTTCTCTGTACTTTTTTATATCTCGCAGGTACCTGTATCGCCAGTTCACAACATCTGGTCTTTCCATAGCAATCTTTCTTTTGTCTTCGCATCTTTTCCAACGAAAACCAATTTTCAGTAGAATCTTCCTCAGGGTTTCCCTTTCCCAAGGAAAATCAATTTTTTTCTTTATTGCAGGCAATAATGTTCTCAGTGACGGCATTCTGTTATTTGCGTAAAATTCATTTACCGTCTGGCGAATAACACACAAATCAAAATCATCAACTCTTAATAAAGTATTCCGATTTCTTTGTAATTTTCTTCGCTTACCAGGCGTGTGAAGGACTGGGTCTGTACGAGCTTCTTTTTTAATCCTGTCAACTGTTCTCAAAGAGACACCAGTTGCATGAGCGGCTCTTTTTCGAGCTTGTTGTATAGGAATTATCAATTTTCCTGCAGCTGCTTCCTCTTCAAAAAAGTTTAAAACTTTTAAAACAACGCTGCGCTCCTTGGAATGGATAACTTTATTTTCAGCCATTCTAACTACTATTTGCAGGACAGTGGTTCGATCAGTTCGATAATGAAGAACGTGAAAGAATGCGTATAGGATAGGAGGATACCAGAAATTCCTAGCACAATGAAGGATGACCGTGCGGGGTGAGCGGAACAGGTGTACCCTTTTATTCACTTTCACTCTGGGGGGGTGGGAGACCGGATGACCACCAGAAATTCTCTCCACTTGGCGAAAGAAGCTGTAGCCAATTAAGCGGTAGCATATAGTAACCTTTCAACGAGCTACCCCTCTCTAGGAATGAAATCGCCTAAGGTCGACTGCCAAGTTAAGGCAGCCAAACTATACGATGCCACAATACTGAAAATCAAAAGTATTATAGGAGATTCTCCTGTTGCTTTCGTATTAGGTGAAACAAAGGATGTGCAAAAAAGACGTGTTCTTTCCATTCTTGTTTCTCCTTTGAATGGAGAACCATCTAGATTTATGCTGTTTAAAAAGTACAATTTGGACAAAACAAATAGTTGTACCGTAATGTAGGTATTCAATGACGCTTGCTCGAAGTTGTGGCCAGAAATTACTTACGAAAAGGTATGGTTGGTGGTCACAGATCAGGCATCTTACATGTTGAAGGCATTTTCGCAGTTTAAGCCTCTATCCTAATTTACGCCACATTACTTGTTTGGTGCATGACTTGGACGGAGTTTGGGAAGCCATTAGGAAAAAGTATGAACTTACAAATCAATTCATTGGATTAATGAAGAAAATGCTCCTTAAATCTCCAGCTAGAATAAATGTTTCAGGAAATTACTGAACTTGCACTTCCTCCACAGACTGTGATCATCAGGTGGAGCACCTGGATCTCTGCTGTAGTTTATGCATGTATGCATATACGGGGTGTCCAGAAAAGGACTCCCTGATTTCAAAATTAAATATCTCGAAAACAAAGATCGGTAGAGAAATGCAGTAAGCGGTATGTTTATTGTGAAAGCTGTAAGAATTTTATACAGCAGTTTGAAATAATAGTTATAAAAGGTGCTAACAGATGGCGCTGTAAGCTGTACAGCTCATTATCAGCATACATAAACGAAATAATCGTATGAAAACATTCTTTGCAAAAAATCACATCACAATGTTTTCAAAATGTTCACCATTGGCACTACACAGGTGGCGCAAACGAAGAATGAAATTTGCCATCACATTTCATAGTGTCTCAACAGAAATGGATTCACATGTCACACAGATTGCCGATTCAAGCTCGTCCAGCGTGGCAGGATGCTTCGGGTAGACAATGTCTTTCAATGTGCCCCACAAAAAATAGTCACAGGGAGTCAAATCCGGCGAATATGGAGGCCAATCCATGCCTGCACCAGTAAATTTGGGATATTCTAAAGCAATGATTCGATTCTCGAAGTATTCATCAAGAAAGCGAAACACTTGTTCGGTACGATGTAGTCAGGCTCCATCTTGAGTAAACCATTCAGTACGTGGTCGATCCTCTAACACTTGCTGTGTGGCGACAAATTGTTCCAAAATTGCAACGTAATGTTCACTATTGACCGTTTCTCGAATGAAAAAAGGGCCAATAATGCCTCTGCTGCATACTGCAGCCCACACAGTAACTTTAGGAGAATACAGGGGTTTCGCTTCACATCAATATGGATTTTTGGAACCCCAAAATCGCCAGTTATGTTTATTCACGAATCCATTCAGGTGGAAGTGTGCTTTATCTGTAAACCAGATGCAGCCAACATCAAATCCTTCACTATCAATCATTGTGAGCATCTGATTAGCAAAGGGCGTGTTCGAGAATTCATCGGTCGTGCCCGGTGTTACCGGTGCACGACCAGAGCATTCGGAAAGGCGGAGCTCTGGAAGTAACCGCGTTCGAAAACTTTTCGGTCATGTAGCGGTTGTCTGCTCAGCTCAACCAGAAAGACCCTGCTAGTGAGGTGGGTTATTCTGGTTATTAGCGTAGTGTTGCCAATGTTTATTTTTGTTTTCTTGGCTTGGAATCGTATGTGGTGAGGATGACCGAAACCGGTTGACAACCGTGATGTCACTTAACCGAAGAATGACTGCAACCGGTAGCAACGGTGCATAACCGACCGGTGAATTCTCGAACGGGCCCAAAGTCAACCCTTTGTTGCGCAGCTCGTACGGGTATGGCCTGGTGAGTTTGAATTTTGAATGGAAACATGTGTAGGCTCTTTCTCAGTATTTTATGCGTGCTGGAACGCTTCAAACCAGTCTCAGATGCAATTCTACGGATGGATGACATTGGATTTTGCTGAATAATTCCAGAAACTGTGGCGACATTTGCAGGTGTAACTGCAGTTTGCTTGCGGCCAACATTCCTCACTAGATCATCAGTTACGCTGCCTGTTCGTTGAAATTTGGCGAAGAGCTTACGAATGGTTTTCGCATCGGGTTCTTTTGGAACATTAAATCGTGCTTGAAAACTGCACCTTGTTGCCGTAGGACTCTTTTAACCTGTGATACTCTAGCACCAGAAAAACGTGTTGTTCAATGAAGTACATGGTTTTAATCTCTTCCTTCGGTACGCTAACCTCCTTTCACGCTTCAATAGTGGAACTGATCGCTCTTGGCTTCGGATCACTATTTATAATAGGCATTACGTATGGCGATTACAGTGCCATCTGTTAGCAGCTTTTGTAACTATTATTTCAAACTGCTGTATAAAATTCTTACAGCTTTCACAAAAAACATACCATTTACTCATTCCTCTATCGACACCCTGTTTGGATTTTTGTCAACTCCCTTCTCTTTTCAAAGCTACAATTAATCGTTCATCAAACATTCAAATCTACTTTTTTTAATTGTGCTATAAAAACAAATGTACTATATGCTCTGTTATACAGTGCATGAAGTTTTTTAACTTATCATTTTATTCATTCCTTCTTAAATGAAGTTAAATGACGTATGTTTATTTCTTAACCACAAAATCATGCAAAACTGCTACTATTTTCTCAATTAAAATTTAAAAAATAGATACTAAACCGGTGTCTTATTTACGTCCGTGAGGCTACTAAAGATGCTATTTTTGCCTCCTGACAATGATGTTCCTATAGTCCACAGCATTCAAGGTCTGTTCTATCACAACTACGGACCTCAGAGCTGCACAAGGTAACATCCCCATAAAACATAATATCACCACCACCAGCCTGTGTGTAGCCTGCTGTAGAAGAGGGGAGCAGCTGTTCTTCTGGAAGACTGCGTACTCTGACACGACCATCAATGTGATGAAGAAACCAGGATTCATCAGACCGGGCAACTCTCTCCCACATACATTTTATTATTGAAATAATAAAAAATTCTGAAATAGAAAATTGTTAAAAAAGAATAAATAAATAAATAAACATTTTAAAGTTCTTAACTGCTTCAAACTACTAAAATACTCAGCATTTTATATAAGTAGAGCCCCCATGGCAGAAAGGGGATGACACAGCAACATTGTCGCAGAAACAGAACAACCCTCTGGAGACAAATTGTCTTCAACAGAGTAGAAAAATGTGATGAAGACCACTTTCTTATAATTTTCAATTAACAATGTTTAAATGCACTCATATTTTTTTGTGTACATGCACATATAAATATATTGTGTCTGGCAGAAAAATTTTTGTATTTCTGCAGCTTGTTGTAAAAAACATGACAAAATTCTGACACTGGGAGTACATCCATCTATTGCATACTGTTTTTACAAAAAATCAAATCAGCATTTACAAAAGAAAGAGGCTGAAAGGCACAGATTCAAAAGTGATGCTTGACAACAACGAAAATCTCTACTTACAGAACCTATGTCGAGGAGGGGAGTGGGTGTGAGAAGAAAATTTAAAATGCATAGCTATTCTGTGGACACTGCCCCCCTCTCCAGTTAAATCAATTTGGCTGGTTTTGGGCCTGTATTTCAAGAATTCACTGGCTTCTCATACTCCTGAACTTCAGACTCAAAAGTAGCCAATTGGGGCTTCGGCTTATATGTTTTTTTTTTTTTGTTATTTAGTTAATATTTTGAAAACATAAGTTCAATACTGGGATACCAAGTCCCAGAAATAGGACCATTGCTAACACTTTTTATTGGGGTGGGGTGATGACAGCTCAGGATGAAAATATGGCGTAACCTACAATCTGAATATATGCATGAAGCAACATGTATTCTAATATTTACAGCCTGTGCAAAATTATAAAATAAATATTAAATATCTGTGATGTATTTTCGATATCAACAGGCAAAACAATGGAATGAAGTGAATGAAAATGAAAAGAATTACATGACCTAGTTCTTGAAAATATATATTTTCATAGTACTTCCGTAATAAATTGGTCCTTGAATTTTTTTCTCTGAAAAAGACAGGCTACCCTGCATAAAGCTGAAAATTTAATTATCTTTTAAGATGATTTCTACAGAAATTATAAGAAAAGGTCAAGTCTGCATCACATATATTAGTATGCAGTTATCACTAATGAATATTTACAGATCTAAATTTTGTGGTGTTTTTTAAACTGAAAAAATGATTAAAAAGAAAATTATGACCCCTTCCTCACCAGTGATTTGTTTTACATGTAGTGTAGTGAAAATAGATGAAAGAAAAATGTATGCTATTAGCAGGGTTCATAAACCCTCAGGGAAACCTTAAAACAGGGAATTGGAAATTGGCTCTTAAAAGCTTGGGAAAAATTTAATTTTCCTGTGAAAACCTGGAAAATCCAGCTCCAACCCTAGAATTTTAAGAAAATAACCCATCTATTTTATATTTCATTTCACGGGCTTCTTCACTCCACCCAATGGCCGACTACTTTCTTAATGCACACTATCGGAAATGGATATAGAGATGAATGATCTATTTTAAACCTTATTGCTATTATTATTTAAAATTGCTGTTTTTTAATAACTGTTTACATTTTCTGAACAAGGGCAGTTCCAGTGAGGGGATCATGACCTTCCTCCGAACTTTTATTTTAAAAAGTTTGATTCGCATATGTTGGCTATTCTGTTGTTGTTGTTGTTGCTCAGTAATGGCGCCAGACTTTCCCTGACGGGAGGGCCATCTTCCCCGACAGGGGGGGCAAACGATAAACCCCCAAAATTATGTTTCAGTACTTGCACAGCCTCTCAAAAAAGTATTCGAGTAAGAGATAAATTTCCTACTTTGGTTTCGTATATTAAAAATTATTATGATGGGATGGTCATTAATTAGCTGTTCTTGGTTAACAGGAAAGCCCAGTGATTTTCACCAAAGTCGTAGTTAAAAAGGTCTTTACGAAGGCAATTGTCAGCAGATCGGGCAACCCTGCTTGCTCTAGAAATGTGGATCTTGTTCGCTGGTTCCTTCGAATCCCGAGAAACATACTCCGAACTGCAGATAATCAATATTCAGTATATGAATATCATATAATTCCAAGCAGAATGAGAATGGAAGTGAACGGAACCTCTACGGTTGGGTCAGACCCTTTGAATGGAATTTTTTATCTGGTTGCAAAATTTCCTTCGTTTTTCTAAACCAACAAATTCTCTGAAAAAATCCCCGACAGGGGGGCCAGTGATCCCAGACGGGGGGTGCATGGCCCTCCCGATCCCCCGCTGGCACCATCACTGTTGTTGCTTATCCTCTTTAAAGATCTGACATAAGTCAGATCAACTCCAATAGATTGCTGACCGACAGAAAATCAATAACTAAAAGGGGAGCAGATGCTAAGTCCTCCTTAGAAAGTCCAACGCAACTGGGTATGTGCTCTGGAGAGGCTGGATGATCACAGCATTTCTTGCAAGTGGGGTAGATTTTCTTGCCATGTTCATACGAAAGACACTTAAGGTGCCCACTTTTAAGTCTAGCGAGTGCAGTCTGGGAGCCACGATCACATTTAAATTCCAGAAGAGAGCCAGGAGATATTCCGGTGTACCATTAGTGCGCAGGTGGAATATGCCAAATTGAATTTAATTTAGATTTTTCAATTGAATACAGTTCTTGGTGAGTAAGCGAAACACCAGTGGTCGCTTCGTCCTCACTGTCTTCTTTGGCTAATCTATCTGCAACCTCATTACCACTAATGTTTACATGTGAGTTGGCAATTCTAACATACTTTAATAACCAACGCAGAGTTCTAACTAGCGCAGTGGAAGACTTAAAAATAATGACAAGATTTCAAGAGCAAATGTTTTATAAAAGATGATCTAATGCTCCACATACACAGCACACTGATGATTTTATACATTCTGCAGTAACATAAAAAATATAGTTCGCTCTTTAACATCATGCATAGGCAGCACATATTGGCTTCTACTTTATAAACTTTCGTGAAACATATTTAAGAAGAAAAATTGATGTATTAAATTACTGACAGACGGGTTACAAAATATCACCTTACCTCGCCCGTAAGCCCTTCACCCGGTCTTGCTGGTACAACGACGATATTGTCAAACGACAATCCAAGCAGAACAAGCAAGCATGAGCGATGTTCATTTCCTGCCACACTTATATTCAATTTCCTAACGCAATAAATTTGCATAACTGCGCTGCCAAACGCAAACTTACGTAGAAACAAAAATACCGGATTGGCTCGGAGCCAACACGTCATTCTGAAGCACAAAGCAGGAGAAAACATCACCGTTACCGGCAAGAACTGCTAAAGCGATCACAGTGATTGCGTCACCATTATCAGAAAGACTCGCTCGTGCTTGTTTACTTTGGAACACATGTTTCGAGAGTTGGAAAATACGAGCGTTGTGAAGGTTTAGGTAAAGCAAGTATTTTTCTTTTAGGAAAACTTAATGACTTCATGACCGGCCAACAGTATACTTAACAATTTCACACATTCAATGTGCATTTTGAACGATTTATACTACACCTATCTAAATAGTCCAAAAGCTCCCTTTAAAAATATAGTCTGAAGCCACCCTTGTATCAGAAGAGCCCCCCCTAAATATGCACCTGGTACTAAAGAATATGAAATGTTTACCAATAACCTTGTGTACTGAGTATAGTATAAAAATTTTACTGTGGATCTGTCAATCAGTGAAGTGGTCCTGAAAATTCTTTGCACTCCTGTAACGCTTTCATATAATTACCGATTTTGTTATAGGCCAAATTGAATATGAAACCATATTGGACCTAGAAAACTCGGGGAATTTCATTTTGAAAAATGAGAACGAACTCTGATTAGCTAAGCAGGGTTCCCATTAGGAAAAAAAAAAAAAAAAAAAAAGGGTGAGATTTCTCACCCATAAAAAATTTTTGGGTGAGATTTCTGAAAGTTAAGTGTGAACATAAATATCTTTTCACAACATCATTTTATTTATTTATAGTACAATTTCAAATCGCAATTTTTTTGTTCATTAAAAATTTTAGCAGCTTGATAGTGTGGAAAACTTTCTTAATTGATATTTCTCTGAGCTATTCTAATAAGATTACTTCAATTTACACTTGAAAGTTTATTTCAAAAATTGTTTTTAATTTGATTTAGAGTGCTCAAAGATCTTGCCACAGATGTCGAGGTGATTGGAATTGTGAGATAAATTTTCAATATTTTTGCAGTGTTCGGATAGATATTGGCGTAGTCAAATAAAAATAGTTTCGTTTTATTTTAGAATGAAAATATGTACATTAATTTAATATTGTTGAATATATCAGGTAATAGCTATATCCTTTTTAATTAAATTATCTAGTCATTTTGTAATTGTTATTGTTTTTATTAATTGTTAATAAAACTAAAAATTTGTTATAAATTTCAAGCCTGTTTATTTGAAGTTTTCAAAGCCTACTTTTTAGCTTAGTATTTCAAACTTAAAAATGTACAGGGTTCTAAGAAATATCAGCAAACACTGACACTGCATAATAGATAACTCTACTTATTGATGTTTAATTATTTTTAATTTAATAAATTGAGACGTTTAAATTAAGATTAAAGAAATATTTACTTAAACCCTTTTAAGTGTATTCAAAAATTTCAACAGAAAAAACTATCTGCAAACTCATAATAGCTGGTGATAACTGAATACATATTGCATGTATGAACACGTGTATATGTATATGTTACAGTGAAAACCCCGAATTAACTAGGCAAAACACATTCTGACTGACAGCACTCAGGAAAACCCGAATTAACTAGAAGAAACCTGTTTTATTTGGGTAGCGGAAGCACATTTTCAAGGGGCCCCTACAGTGAAGGCCGGCCCCACTGATGTTTTTTTTTGGGGGGGGGGGGGTCTCGCAAAGGGCCAGCGTTAGCATGTTTTCCAGGGCCCCCCCCTAAAGCGATGCCCAGACCCAATGATGTTTTTTTTGGGTCTCACAAAGGACCAGCGGTAGCATATTTTTCAGGGGGCCCTCTAAAGCGATGGCCGGACACAGTGATGTTTTTTTGGGCCAGCGTTAGTGTATTTTCAAAGGGTGAGCAAGATCCAATTTTTAGTGCATAAACCATTAGCATCCCGAAATTCACTTGGGAAAACGGGTTTTCCAGAACGCTGTCAGTCAGAACGCATTTTGCCTAGTTAATTCAGGTTTTGCCTAACGCTCTCAGTTAGAATGCGTTTTCCTTAATTAATTCAGGTTTTAACTGTAACATATACACACACACACACACACATCTGTGCCAGGGTTAGAAATAAGCAGTCATTAGTCGTATTTTGCACCCAGAAGTTTAACGACCATGAAATAAAACCTAATCGTCATTTTGATGCCTAACTTTAAAAAAAAATTTCTTTACTTAGCAAAGCATACTGATGAACGCCAATTGCTATAACGTGCATGACACATTCGGAGTCTTCCGAAAGGTTTATTGCCAATCTGTGGCGTAGCCAGAAACTTTTCATTTGTGGGGGGAGGGGGGGGGGTTTGTTGGACGACTACTGAAATTCACATTTATGTATGTGTGTGAGATAAGGGAGTGAAGAGTATACATTTTGTATGGAAAAAAATACCTCATGGGGAGAGAGTGTGACCTCCTATTCCCACCCCCCCTAGCTGCACCACTGTTGCCAATCATCCTTCAAACCCAATTTCTCATTTCCTATGTGAAAAGAAACTAATTTGTCACTAAAGTCGGGTTCTCTTAATCTCAGTGGTTCAAATAAATTATTATCACTCAGTAAAAATTCTCTTGAACACATACTTTATTTTCCAATTACTATAAATGAACATTAACTTTTTACAAATAACAGTTTATCGTTTTAATTACAGTTTTAACAACCTCTCATTTTTCATCCTTTCTGTATGGTTGCTTAAAGCACTCTCAGCCATTCATTCCTCTCTCACTTGCACAGATAACTTGGCGATGCAGCACCCTCAACATTCTCTCATAATTTTCCACGTCCTAATCGGCGCACATTACCTTTTTTTAAAAAATTCTTGCTTAAAAAAATATGATCAGATAATATAAAAATTTTGAGTCAGGAAAGTACATGGCATCAAATGGCTTCAATTGCGGCACTGGGCTGATTAAGTATTGCTTAACAACTTCGGGGGCTTTTGTGATTCACATGGAGAAAGTTGTTTCATGTGAATCGGATAAAGTGTATGCAAAAATGGAAGGTTATTTAAAATACCTGAAAAATTAAAATTTTCTCTTTTTATTAGAAGATGTAACAATCCTGCCTGCTCGTGTGTCAGTTTTCCAGCAGAGCTACATATGTGTAAGTGACGTTCTGCTTTCACCAGAATTAGCAATAAATAAGCTAGGCAAAATGATCTGGGAAAGTGGAACTCCGCTAAAGCAATTTGAATATGAATAAAATGTTAAGAGTCTACTATTATGCATAAAGGATTATAAATCATACAGATAGCTGCAGACATAAAACATTTTTTTGAAGGAGATGTAAATTATTTTTAGAAAGTCTCATTGAATCTTTACAACAGAGATTTCATAATTTAAAGAATCATGAGCTGTTTAGTAATTTATATGTCGTACAGATCCTTGCAATATTGGCAATCTAAATGCTACAGAAAATGGAAGAGTCAATGAATTGTTCAAGAAAATTATTGATGCTTTACCTTCAAATATTAATGAAGTGTGTGTCTAATTTCTAAGGCAAGTTTCATAAGCAATGGGCTTTTTGTCATGCACTTCTATAAATGTAATAAAAGAAACAATTTTTATCCAGTGCAATCAATGAAAGGGATTAGTTTTTGAAAAACCATGGTCGGAAAGTTTACTACTTGAACACTTCTAAAAGTGATTATTAACAGGTACATGAAGACGACCTGATTCTGAACCATCTCTGTACCCTCAACACTTCCAGCAAGTTTGTCACTCTGGTAGCGAATCACCCTTTATATCTACATCATTCTCTTAGTATAAAGGATTTACCTGCTGGAAGGACTCATCTTGGAAATAACGACGGACACAGAAGGGCAATCAAGGAAAGGAATCGGGTTAAAGCAAATAAGACACCAAAAGAATTTGTTTTCATTACTATCCCAAAAGCCTAATTTATGAAAATTGTTTTGTTTGCCAATTAAATTAGTTTATAGTACACACTATTGGACAAAAAATGACGTCACATTGATATTGTCCATTCTTGGACCGCAGACCTGCAGAAATTGAAATCTGTGGGTCCCTAAAGGGGGTAGGGAAGAGCAGTCCTCGCAAACTACCCACATTGATTGATCGCTTTCAATTGTTCTTGGGATGTATCATGGGAGAGGGATACGTGAGTCAGGAAGGGGTACTTAGTAACTTGATACGTGTGGGGTGAAAAGAATTGGGGGAGGGGGGGAGCAGACACTTCTTTCTTTGTGGCCGTGGCAGCTCGTTATTGAAGTCTTTGTCACTCCGGGCATTACTGACAACCCTTTTCCCAATTTCGATAGTAGTAGAGTGAAAACAAAAGCAAAACAAGTTTTTGTATTTGTAAACTGGCATTTTAAAACTTTCAAGCAGCACGTGAGAATCTTGCACAGATAGCGAATATTTTGCAGTGTAGGAATACCTCACGCTGTAATATTTTTTGCATAAAGATTTAAGAAATTTATGCAAGATTCTCGTGATCTAGCGCGAACCCTGGGCTAAGTATTTAATTTTACTGGACTGCTCAGCTAACAACCTTTTTTGGAAAGATTTCTTCCTCGAAAAAAAAAAAAAACCTAGTTTGGGTACATTGCAATTAAGATGAGGGTACCATAATGCAAAATCTATGTACTCAACAGCAACATAAAAAATTTGGTAGGTGCCGCCCCCCCCCCCCCAATTGTTTAACCACAATAACAGTTGGAGAACAAATTGAAATCAACATGAAATCATAGAAAAAGCAATACAGTAAAATTTTACATAGAAAACTGGTGATGTCTTTTTTTTCTTCCTTATATTTTTTACAATTACCTTCCTTCCATATTTGAAACTTATTCATTACTCTTGATGTCTAATTTCAGCAGACTAATTATTTTACTGTTATTCAAGAATGTTAAGTATAGATTGTATGTAGTATTCAAATACTAACTTTTGACAACTGTTTCGTATGTATGTGTGAGTAGAAAAGCAGTTCGCCGTTTTTAAAGGGATATTTTTTTTTTTGCGGATAAAATACTAACATATGAATTAAGCTTTACATTAATTGTAGGAATCTAACATTATGAGTACACTGCACTCTTGAGTCAAGTGTCACTTAACTAGCATGATGAATAAATAGCTTACTATTTCCAGGAGATGAAGAAAATGCTAACAAAAATATTTAAAATTATGTTTGCAGTCTTAAACTAACAGCTGTGTAAATGTCACCAGATAGATGAGTATTATTCAATTTAAGTGAATTTTTGTAATTTAATTTTCATCAAACTGATCATCTTGTAAATGATCAAGTTTAATACTTTTTTCCTTTATGCAAGCCATGGCTGTTGAGTTTGATTGGCTTATATCATCACAATTTCCTGGTGTGCTAGGAGCTGAACTTCCTGTTTCTGTACTTCTTTTCAAAGGTTTGCGAAATATGACTTTACTTTCATCAGCAATTTTTTCATCATCCAAACTTTTTTCTTTTTGTTTACGTAACTCATTTAGAAACTGAAATGCCACAGCAGCATTTGTGGCATCGGATGAGATTGGTATATCTTTTAGCGAATATTTGATCCATACTTTAGCATTCTTCTTACGCTGAGGAATAATAGGACTTTTCCTGTTTTTTGAAGAAGGTGCGAATGGTTTCTTGAAAGAATCAAAAGCATTTGTTACTGTTGTGTTGCTAGATTCAAACGATTCATATGTTTCATTTTCTGTCATCCATGCTGAATGTGCGTTTTCTAGTGAATTCAAATTTCGAAATACATCCGATGATCTTGATGCAAATTCAGTATCAGATTTCAGCACGAAACTTTTTACTGGATGCATGACCGTAGTATGCGAATGTCCGACGCCTTTCATTAACTTCTTGCCACTGTCCTGAACAGAAAAGCACTTGACCATATTTTAAAAATGAAATATCAGGGATCCAAGCAGCAGCAACAATACTATCTTACAGATAAACTACTATAAAATCTAGATCTAGACTATTTCTTTCTTGTTTATTTGGAAACGTTCCATTACTTGCTGCCAGCATTAACGACATTAATACCCACAATTCTTGCAGTACGTACAATCTGATGTGATGCCAGATGATTAGCTTGTTGTGGCATCGCTAAGGTGACCAAACCATAGATATAGGAATAACTAGATCACGCATCCGTATACTAGTAAGAGGTTTTTCTTGTTGCCAAATATCTTCGGTGGCATCGCCCATGATAGTGGCAGAAAGCAGTGTCTTGGTCATGGTTTATGGTTATTTTCGCCACTAGTCCAGCATCTTATTTATTTATTTATTTTTAATTAACTTTAAGCATTATCATGCCCAAGTCGTGCTGTGCGTATAATTGCACCAACAGGTTTAGGAAAGGATCTGGAATATCTTTTCACAGGTAATAAATGCTTGGCAAAGCTTATTTGCACCCTTTCTGGCAACCCTATACGCCTCGTGATTGGCTCATTCGGAATTGTCTCATTTGCGTGGTCTGCCAGAAGAGAAAATGAATCGCGGGGTGTACATAAGGTTTCACGCCAATAGGAAGTTCTTATATGCACCCTTTGCCTTTCCTTTGCTGTTTGTTTACATGTCCTTATTTGAACCCCTGTCACGTATGATATTAAAAACAGTGAGATTTACCTAATTTTTAATTAAAGATGTTGAGAATAAGAAATGATTTTGTTATGTTTATAAAAGTTATTTATGCTGTTGTAATTTTATTCGCTGTTTAAAATATTATATTTTAAAAGAATAAAAAATTGATTTAAAAACTTCTATAATAGCTATTGTTTACTTTGATTTCATGTTCTAATCTATGTTAGCTTAAACGGCAAGCGTATTAACCAAATTGTTGCATTGATCATCTTATTTTTTTAATTATTATTATTATCTATTTTTAATATGCATCGTTCAAATAGTTATAATCCTTACCTTGCCAACCTTTTATTAAGTAAAATCCTGTTTTTAACGAAGAAAAATATATATCGATATTTTATTATGTCAACGGGTAAACGTCATAGTTAATTATATTAGGTGAGAAATCTTAAGTTTTGATATGAATTGTGCACTGGATGTAACTAGCATACTGTTTGGTTTACTTTTTGAATACTCTTACTGAGTTTAACTAGCAGTGAAACTTGTCTTTTCATTTAGTCTATATTTCCCATATATCATATCTATCTTAATTAATATTAGATTAATTTAAATTTAATCTATATATTTTAAACAATGGCCAATCATAATTGTGTAGCCACAAAGTTTGTACTTTTTTTTTTCCTTTTCCCATTAAAGTTGCTATTGTTGTTTATGTTTATTTTATTGTAAAATAGTTTGTATTTTAATATCTGCAATCAATTAATATTTAGTAGAATAAAGCCCTATAATCAGCAAAAAATCCTTACATTGTTTACACCTGTCAGGGCTATTCTATTGTTAAGAAGATAAGAGCATTATGTGTTTTATAAGAAAGTGCTTATGCTTAATATTTAAGTTCCGAAATTTTTTACTAATTCTATTTAGAATAGGAAGCTTTTGTACATTGATAATTAAAGGTTCTTATCTTAATTTTATTTATGTAAATGACTGAAATTACTATGTTATTGCTGTTTCTTAAAGCCTTTTCAATTTAGGTATTTAGATTAAACCAAACATAAAATTAATGTTTGCTTCTAGAAAATGTTTAGCCATACTTGGATTGGAATTTTTTGAAAAACTGCAGAACATTATTTATATAATTATATATACAATTATTATATATATATACATCTACATTAAATTTCTAAATTTGTATCATGTAAAAAAATGGTATTAAACTATTTATTCTTAATGAGCAAAACTTATGTGTTAGTATAATTGTTATTTTCAGTTTTAATTATACATTTAGTTATGCCAAATGTAAATATACTGCATGAGTTATCATATTGTTCTCTTTCTTTTATGGATTAGTTTTTGACAGTTTAAGCCAGCTTTTGATGCTTGTCATCAGGCGCGTAGCCAGGAAAATTTTTCGGGAGGGGATATGCGCCTGAAAAACCTTTCGGGGGGGGATATGAACTTAAATCTGTATAAATAGACTGAGTTTCATCACTAATCCAAAAATTTCGGGGGGGGGGGGATATATCCCAATATCCCCCCCCCCCGGCTACGCCCCTGCTTGTCATGTCAAAAACCCAACCCAAGCTTGTTGCATATATATGCTTGTCATAGGCGCACCCACGGAGAGGGCTATGGGGGGCTAAAGCCCTCCTAAACCCGGAGAGTTAGATGCACTTCTCCCAGAGCTTTCACAATTGTTAGAAATGATTCTGGAACTCAATTTCTGAATGATGAGCAACCATGCCATCTCATTCCGTATGATATCTTCTATAGACACAAATCAGTTTCATTATGATAATGCCCATTTTGTGCATTTGATTCAGGCTCTCCTCATCAAAAACAACATTCTTGTATATCGTCAAGCTCCCTACACACCAGGCTTGACTCTGTGTGACTTTTCGCAATTTCTGAAGATAAAAATGCTGTGCAAAGTAACCCAATTTCAGTCAAGAGAAGACATCCTGTAGAATGTGATGGCATGTTTGCTCACCATTTAAGAAATTGCAATCTTGTTTTTTTTTTTTTTTTTTTTTTTTTTTTTTTTGAGAGGGGGGCGGGGTTGAAAGTTGACAATGTTTGCAATTTTTAAAGATTTTTTGCTAAGTCTGGTGCCAAAAAATAAGAGCCCAAAACTAAATCTCGCTTGGTGAGAATCTTGTTAGAATATGCCTGACAAAGATTGTAAAACAATTTTAATATAGATTTCAGTTCCAAAGAAGTGTTTTATGAAACAAGGAAGGCAATTATGGTATACTCATGGATTATGATACACTTTCCAAACAGTATATATAAAAGTGAAGTATAGTTAGAATCTGCTTGATGAAGAATATAGTACAGTTTTATAGTACCGATGATTTTAATGTAGATTTTGATTTAAAAGAAGTTTTGGTTTTAAATGGTAAATTATAAATTGCATCCTTATAAATTATTTAGTTTAATTTAAAAGCATAATTAATAGTATAAAATTAAAGATTTAAATGAGTTGAATCAATTAAAGTTTACCTCTGGGGGCATAGTCTCCCCCCGCCCCCATCCTGTTTATTAGTTCAAGCAATTGTGCACTTAAAGATTGCATTCACCAAAACCTTGACTTGCATGTTAACCTATTTAAAATGTCGAATGAACGTATGCTTAATGACTTAGAGGAGATAATTCCTTTACAGTTTGAAGTAAGGTTTAACCTGTTTACTACCATTGTCATGAAGTTGCAGCTTCCCAGCATTGCATAAATCTGAATCCTCCACTGGATGCAGAAGGGAATCTTCACTGTTGTACCTTTGTTATGATAGAAGTGAAAGGTTTCAACAATTTCGACAATTCTTGCTTATTGTGCAGATTGCGTAAATTAGGCGTGTTTGGGGATGAGATGTTCAGCACTATATAATTGCTTCTTCTATATATCATCTTTATTAAATTAACATAATCACTAATTTGGTCTTTCGATGCACTATTTTTTCCTATATTTATGCCAAAAATGCAGTCATCAAGCTTGATTTCATCTATTTGTTTAAAAACATAGTCTATTCCTTTATTGTTAAATCCCAATCTGTTAATTACCCCTTGATCTTTAGTTAAATTCTTGTTTTTTTGTTTCCATATTGTGGATTACGAGTTACAGTACCAGTTTCAATAAACCCAAAACCGCTCTTGCAACATTTGAGTCAAATGAATAACTACCTATCAATCTTGAGCCTTTAGGTATTAAAACTGTATCACCAGTTTCTGCATAAACATCTCTACTCACCATAGCATGCAATATTCATTGCAGATCAGAGTTTATTGCAGTTTCAAGAACAGCATCAATAATTTTACCTCGAGTAACCATTAAACCAAGCTTTTCTACTCTGGTAGCTTTGCTTGAAGGTTTAAGGTTAACAACAGGGTTTATGGTTAATAACATATTTATATTAATTTTTAAAAATAGGGGTAAGATCCATTTTCCCGTGTCTGTCTCTCTCAATTTGGGAGGTATGGACTCCTAAATCCTCTCTTGGCTATGCCACTGAGCACCCTTTGATAAAATTTCTATACACGCAACTGAGTTTAGCCAATTTTAGTAATATATGAGAAATAAATTTTGATAAAAGCAACTATGGAAAAAAAAAAAATTGAAATTTTTCATGAGTGGCAATTCTCCGAATCCTTCTCAAGAGACCTTCATGAAATATTGGAGGAAATATCTATGAGCAAAGGAAGTTTGCACACAATGCTTCATGAAAGGTTGGCCCTTTCCCTGAAGCTTCTCACCCAGGGTATAAATCACCTCGTTGACCTCTGGGACACTTGTTTCATCCTACAATGTGACTTTGTCTAGCCCAGTGTTTCTTAAAGTGTGTTCCACAGAACCTTAGGGTTCCGCAATGACCCTCCATGGGGTCCGTGAGAAATTTTAAAACACCATCAAAATTTTTAAGAAAGTCCCTAAATTAATTCTGTAACCTAATTTTTTCACCAAGTTCTTATATAGAATTAACCTTTTGGTGATGGCGGAATTACAAGAGCTCCAGATATATTTTGGACTAAAACTGGCTATCGGAATCTCTGTTGTTATGAGAATTCCCCCCTTTACCTATATATTTTCAAAATAGATGTACTTTTATGAGAGTTTTCCACATCATCTTTCTGCATGCATCAACAAAAATGAAACACCAAAATAATTTGGATGAAAAACATGATATGAAAATAAAACTTCCTTCTATACAACCAAATTTTGAAGAACTTTGTGACAGAACAAAGCCATTCATCCCTTTGATACTTTTCAACAATTAACAGTATAAATTCAATAAAAATTTCGTGCCTGCAAGTCACCTTTTATAAGTATTATATGCATTCTTATACTGCTTTATATTGTTTAGTTTTTATGTTTGTCTAATAGGTGATAAATAATAGGCCTTAGTTTCTCCTTAAGTAATATTTATTCAAGGGTTCCGTTCCTAAGCATGTGGTAGGAAAAGGGTTCTGTGGGATACAAAGTTTGAGAACCACTGATCTAGCCTATCTTTTACACCTGTATTGCCTCTTTCTTGCGAATGCTAATTTCTATTAATTCTATTAAACCATTTTTCAAACTGCCTGTAGTGCCACTTTCATTTGGGCAACCCTAGCATATAAAAGCATAGTTATTTAAAGCTGCTTATTGTTGTGTTTAAGTATATCAAAATGTTGGTAGTTAAATAAATCAATGGCAACAGCTGCACTTTTTTAGCATTGGGCAGTCTATCTACTTTTTTTTCGATACTGATGTATGTAGGCGAGTCGGAAAATGTTTCCCTCAGCGACTGTGGACAGAGGTGTGTATGAAAGTCAAACAATATAATGAGATATGAAAGATATGACACAACTTTATTTGTCGGCATAAGTAGTAACTATACTCCAGTTCAGCTTAACCTGACAGTACGTGGAAGGCTATGCCTTGTGTTCTTCCGACCTTACAATATAGTTCGTCCGTATATGTATTACTTTTTATGTTAAATTTGTCTGTAAAGGGGAAAAAACATGTTTATATAATGAAAGCGTGCTCAATAATTTAATATATCGCCTTTATATAAATGAAAATGTGTTTATTGTGTCAACGCTTTGCTATCCAATAGTGTCAAAGCAAGTTTTGGCGGAATTTTTAAGGAGCGAAGATCGTAGCAACCCTCCCCCACGCCAGAACGGGAAAATCCATTACACATTCTCGCATTCTCCGTTCTTTACTTCTTTTCTTCCTTATCTCCGCTTTCGCACGTCGGTAATAATGGCTACTGCTCCTGTATTGGATGATTATATTACGTTCCAACCGCATAAGGCTGGAACACCACTTAGAAGTTCCGAAGGGCCCAATTATGACCAACAGGGGCCCCGGGCATTGATGAATTTGGGGGCCCCCATCTATGAAATTTGTTTTCTTTTTCATAAAATTTTGACATAAAAAAGAATATTTCAGAACAACATTTGAAATTTGGGCCCCTTTCGAACCGGGGGCCCTGGGCAGAGTCCCTTGAGCAGAGTTCATGAAATAATATTTTATGGAATATTTGTAATTTTTTTAATTAAAAGATTAAAACTAAAAAACAAAAAGGGCCGTGACCCAGTTAGCACGTGCGTTAATCGGGCCCTTTTCTTTACCCCTCCCCACGCATCCTTCGTAGTCATTTTACAGAAGATAATTCTTCTTTTAAAATTGTCATCTTTCAGTGACTCCCATCCCCCCGTTGCCGGCAGTGACGTCTCCTCGCGGTTAATTTTAACTTCGGGGGTAACTTTAAACTCGGGGCTTTGAAAAATGTAAGATCACTGTGACCATCTTTGAAAGGAACAAAAAAGTTCAAGCAGTGTAGGGGTCGGTGCAGACGAAAACTGGGTCCGTTTTGCGGCCCTTTCACAACACAATCAATTGAAACGGCCCTTCATTCGCATTTTACCTTGTATTTTAATCTGTTTTATCAATTATTTTAACCAAAAAAGTGACTTATTAAAAATTGGCATAAAAATTCACAAAAATGGTACCCTAGAAAAAATTTCTGGATCGGCCCCTGAGTTGTATATGTAAAGTGATGAGAAGGGGATATCAGGATTAACCTGTTCACTCCCATCGTTTGCAAAGATACTACGATGAAGATTTTATTCAGTGCCCAGCGTTATTTCTCATCCTGCTGTCTTTGAATGCAGTCAGTTTGTATGTGAAGATCTGGTTTGAGAAACAACACTGGCAAAGAATTTTAAAAAAAAAATACCGTTGTGTTTTTATAACGATGAGAGCGAGCAAGTTTGACTGGGTTTCTGATCCGCTGGCCGGATCAAAAGCCCGCCCCTTCCGCCCGCGGGCCGGAGGTTGCCCATATGTATTTTAAAGTCTAATTTATGATGCACGTAATTTAGTTACCAGAACACTGCCTTTCATCTTAGTGTGATAGCGGTAGGGTCGACCATTCTGAATTCCTTTTAATTTTTCTTTTCTCAGCACAATACAGTGCTTTGAACGCCTTATTTGTCTCAAGAAGCATATTTTACTGGCACAGCGATGCCTGTTTCAATATTGCCACATTCGGGGGAAAGAAAGGAAAAAGCATTACGAGTTTCACAATCCAGTCATTTAAATTAAAGGATTTTCTTACGTTCTTTGTTTTTCTTTCTCACTTTCTTTTTTGACTGGACTTGCACTGCAATAGAAAACGCCGAAAAAAATAGCAGTTGTTTAAACTATTTTATATTTAAAAAAGAATATGTATATTAATCTGTAAGCACACGCATCCCAGTCACATTTTTGCTTTGAAAAGAAAAAAAAGAGACATTTCTCAGAACAATTCTGACCTCCACGTACCTTTCAGGGGAAGGTCAAGAAGGGGTGATTGAAGGAATGGCCTTCCTTTCTTATCACCCCTAAATACTCCCACACGTGTACGTACTAGAGCAGCATTAGTACGAAGGACGGGCGATAGATCGCCAAATAGGGCAATTAGTCAAAGAGTACAAGGGAGGAAGACCAGAAAGCGCGCACAAATACTTGACAAACGGCGCAATAAGGCACTCGTACCTTTCCACGCACTGTCAGGTTAAGTTGAACTGGAGTATAGCTGCCTTTGGTGACCAGTTTTGGCCGTTGATGGCTGCTTCGCAGCCAAAATGTGCAACCTAGAGCACACAAGCTGCTTTGCTACTGTCTTGTGCAATCTATGGCACACGGGCCTCTTCGCGACCGAAATTTGGAACCTACAAGCCATCTGCCTTCGGCAACCAACTGGTCCAACTGCTTCAGGTCCAGCCTATGCAATGTACAGGCCGCTTTCACACGTCTCGGTGAGCACCCGCATCTGGCAACCAGCTGGTCCACCTGTTAGCCCATTACTTAATTCATGTATTCTATTTTCTGTTTACAAAACTGTTAATCTCAGCTAAGTAGAAGTTTAAGTTCTTCTCACTTTAATTGTATGCTTAAAGTTTAAATCTCTTACTTACTTTCATCTTTGACTTAAAGTTGCTTTTCTGGCTCAACACATTTCGTTTCGCAGTAACATGGCCATTTTGTTTGTCTTGACTGACTTGTTGAACTGGCAGCTTGTACTGCTGGCAGTGACGTCATTTGACCCGTTCAGCATAAGCAGTGTACATATTTTCTACTCGCCTGGTGTGCGCATTGCGGCTTCCATTCCCGACAGTATTTAAGCAGCAATCACCGCGGGATCGGCAGCTTCGCTTTGTTTGTTATGTGTTAGAGATGCATCGTAACTGATGTTGTTGAGCCTCATCCTTTTAAGTATGTAAACTACGATGTGAAGTATCTTGATAAAAGTGACATGCTGTCAATTTTATTAGTTTTGATGGAAGATGAAGTATATTAAGTTTTAAATTAAAGCCTCCGGCGTCCTGCTGTAAATCCTGATGTTGAAAGTAAATTCTGTTTGTTTTATTGAGCCATTGAACCCTGATAGCAATACATTTAATTATTTTAGTGCAATAGTTTTTAATACTCCCAGACAGCACATAAGCTTAAATCAAGCTTGATATTTCTTTGAATTTGACGTATTAATACAAGCTTGACAGTTCAACTCATTTTAAGCTTGCAGGAGTCAAGTTGAATTGTCAAGCTTAAATACAGCTTGATTTAAGCTTGACAATTGATACTCGCTTGGTTTTTCAATTTGGAAAGCGTGCGTCGATGGCGCCATCTGTGAAAGAGAATGGACATTAATTGTCTTATAGCGTTTCTCAAATTTGCTCAATAAAGAAAAATTCGTAAAAGTTGTGTTTTATTTTATTATAACACGAGGGGAGTTTTATTTACATCTAATTAACATTAGTAATTCCATTAACAAATTAGTTAGCCCTAAAAATAAATTTTAATATAATTAACACAATTTAGTTAGTTAATATACTTCACTTTATAGGTATGGTAGAATGAGGCGTAATCCGGCCTCCACAAGATAATTAATCAGTCATAAATGTACTTGAACATAGAATAAAAAAAAAAAAAAGAGAAAGATTCTAAATTTTTTTCTAAAGATTCTATATTTCCAAATATGGAAATTCTTCAAAATAAAATACAATTATACTACGAAATTGATTTCAAAATCAGTCATTTGTCTCGATTTTGGCCAGCAGTATTGCTCAACGATGAGTGTTGCAATATTGAAAGTTTTAAAACGTGTCCTGCTTTTAAGTTTATATTATGCTTATTTCCCTATTAGTAGAGTTATGAATTACACATAACATTATTTAAATTTTGATTCATCCCATGGAAAAATAAAAGAAACTTATCAGCATCGCCCATACTTATCGATCTGGGGTGACAACAGTCACTTCAAACTTTAGTCTTGCTGCCCGAGGCAAAATAGCCGAGCGGTTAGCACGCGAGCCTGCCAGCCTAAAGATCCCGGGATCGAACCTAGCCGCTGACGTTTGATGGAACAGATTAAAATAACTTAAAATTTCAGCACAGAGGGGGAAAATGCGTGGAAAAATAAAGTACGTAGGGCGCAGACAATTTTTTTTTAAGCTTGTCTTTAAGCTTTAGAAATTTTTTTTTTAGGAAAATTTTTTAAGCTTGAAATTAACTTGCTATGTCAAGCTTAATGCAAGCTGGGCAAGTGTAAACTAGAACACTTGATTCAAGCTTGCATTAAGCTTGCACGCTTGAAATTTTCAAGTTTATTGACTTGATAAATCAAGTTTTCTGTGCTGTCTGGGCTTTACCTTGTTAATTGTTTCTCCTTTTTATGTAACTGATTTTAATATAATTGACAGTTAGTAAATTGAAGTTCGTTATTTTAAATTAAAAGCCTATTTATTGAGTCTATACATGCTACATATTCTGGTAGTCATTTTTTTACAGACTTTTAAAGACTTTACAGCTACGCTGAAATTGGGTATTGCTCTGCTGGTTTAAAAGTTAATAAGTTAAATCTCTAATTGCAAATTAGTGAATGGGCCACTAAACAGTTAACTCTTATCGGGGTGTAACACCACCGATGGCCTATTCACGACCAAAAAGTGTAACCTACAGGCCACCTGCCTTCGGCGACCACCTGGTCCGGCAACAGGCTGCTCAATATGCCCGCTCGCGTGAGCCATGTGCAATCACCGCATCTGATACATGTCTGTGTTCTAACAGTCATTTATCGCTAATACCTATGCAGCTACTAAAAACAGAGTCCAGTCTTCAGTATAATAACCAGTCTTCCTGCCGTAATGCGAACACAGAAGAGAAGAAGGGGATGTTAACTCTGTCAGTCTAACAACTATGCATCTGATTTTTATTTTTTCAAAATTGGAGTCATGTTTCAACAACTCAACTCTGAACTCTAGAAATTCTAAGTTCAGAGTAACACAACTCCAATTTAAAAAAAATAAAATCATAGATGCAGGGGCCTAGTCAGAGGGGGGTTTGTAGCCCCCCACCCCCAAAATGGGACCCTTTACTTAGCTTACAGTTTGATACTTAGTTTACAATTCAACTTTAGCTTACAATTTGATGCACCCCCCCCCTCCCCGCAAAATTAAATCGTGGCTATGCTACTGCATAGATGCATAGTCATTAGGCTGACTGACACAGTTAACAGAGACATGAAGTCTACCTTACTGGTCGGCAATTTTGTAAAGCAAATTTTCACAGGCCAGCGATGCTGGACAGCTTGCCGGCTAGTAATTATAGATTTACGACAAAAACAAAATAACCAACACCAAATTAACCTAAATAAAAGCTATGATCCAACAATGTTGAAATCAAAATCCATCTCGTTAAACAAATGCTTATGTCAATGTCCCAAAACAATCAAAATAAAAATTATGATCCAACAACGTTGAAATCAAAATCCATCCAGTGAAACGAATTCAAAATAAATGCTTACAACAAAAACAAAATAAACAATCTGAAACACTAAGACACTTTTAAATTACGATTTCTCAAGTGACACGGCATTAACTTTTAAAAACACTCTGGTGAGAGCAGTGAAAAAAAAAAAAAAAGTGACTTCCAAAAAACAATAACAATATACAATAAATAAAAACTTTGTGAAAAAACATACATAAAATGTTACTTATAAGATGTATTTTTTGTTTTTGGGGGGGGGGGGGGACTATTAACACTCACTTTTGTTCTGATCTCCTTTCTTTCTTCGTGTTATTTTTCTTGCTTATTTCTTTACTGATTTTGTTTTTTCTGTATGGATTCATCTTTGTTTAACCATTTTTCCTGTTTATGTTTGAAACATTCTCGTTTCTTGAATCATTTAGGTTTTCTTGTCCAATGCAAACGCAGTAATGTCATTCCTAAGTTTATTGTCATTAAGTGACACCTGTGGTTATGATCAAGGTGATTATGTTCTATGATTTTTTTTCACAGAATCAAGGAATGAATCATTTGTTTCGCTTCTCAGTTTACTTTTTCAAGGCGGGATATCTCGCTAGATATTTAAAGTAGCTGAAAGTTAAAAAAAGGTTACTTTCTTAGAGATCTTTCGAATTGTATAAAAAGTTTTTGCTTTTAGTTAGCGATAAAAATGTCATTTTTATCAAAATTTCAACATGGCTGCAGATGGCAGATGCACTGTGAGTAATGAGTCAATCCCCGAATCATTAGGAACTGGACTTTTTTTATTTAAAAAGCATATTAAGCCTTTGTCATACCATTTGATAAGCTTCAAAAAGCCCTCCAGGAAAACATCAATGCTTTGCATATGGATAAAGCATTGAACAGTTATGAGCGAAAGACGACACAGCAAGTGAACGCGCAAAACATTGATACATCATTGGGTAGAGGTTGATTGCAATCAAGCAGATGGCGCTGTTGTAGTGCCTCCTCAAAGCAGAGACCAGCCTCTCAGTGTGGTCCCAGTAGGTTTGGAGAGAAGGTGCATTTTGAATTCGGGGTCAAAGGAGGAAGTGAGAGCAGTTATTCACTATGAATGAGCACGTGGAGTATCAGGAGCATAAATTAATAACCGCCTTGTGGAAGTCTATGCCCCAGGTGTGATGTTGAAGCAAATGGTGGGGAGATGGTGCCACAAATTCAGTGATGGACGTCAGCAAGTGCAGGACATACCGTGACCTTGACGGACGTGCATGGCCACTACAGATGTAAATGTCAGGAAGATGGATGATATGATTAGAGTGAACCGGTCTATCACCATTGAGGGAGTAGCAGAAGAACTTGGAATCAGACATGAGGGAGTTCATAAGATCATCCACAACAATCTTCGATACAAGAAAATGTCAGCACAATGGGCCTCCAACACTCATGGAACATCTTGTGTGTTACCATGAAGATGGCAATGATTTTCTGTTTCGGATTGTGATAGGAGATGAAATGTGAATCCACCATTTTGCAACCGAAACAAAGGCCGCATCGATGGAGTGGAAACATCTGTCATCACCTGTCCGAAAGAAGTTCAAAACAACTCCCTCTGTAGGTAAAGTGCCCTTCACAGTTTTCTGGGACACCAAGGAGTTTTGACGTTGGACTTTTTGGAGGTTGGAACCATCAATGCTACGTGGTACTGTGACACCCTTTCGAAATGGAAAGAGGTAATTCAGAAAAAGCGGCCTGCCCTTCTCAGATCTGGCATTCTGATGTTGGATGACAAAGTGAGACAATGCTCGGTGACAGCAATGCAAAATCATATTGCAACTCTTGGTTGGGAGCACCTACATCATCCCCATATAGTCCTGATCTTGCACGAAGTGACTTCCATCTCTTTCCGGCTTTAATGGAGAATCTCGACAGAAGGTGCTTTCGAAGCAATGCTGAAGCCGTTAAATGCTTCTTCCGTATGCAAAGACCTGAGTTTTACCTGGAGGGCTTATTGAAGCTTATCAAGAGGTATGACAAATGTCTCAATGTACTTAGTACTTATGTAGAAAAATAAAGTTATGTCTTATCTTTAATGTCTCATTCTATTTTTTGACTTTCATACACAACTCTGACCACAATCGGCAGGGGAAACTTATTTTCCGGCTCCCCTTGTATATCTTCATCATATACTGCAGTTATCAGCAGATGCTGGTACTGATAAAAATAATTCTGACATCCATTTTACAAATAATCAAGAATTTTTATGGGAAATTATCTGTGCCAAATAGAAAAAGGTTCTCGTGAAACTACACTGAAGAGCCAAAATATTATGACCTCGTACTGGAGGTACAACCGAGTTATTGGAGACAGGTTGCACTAAATATTTAAGTAGTGGTCACCCAAAGTCGAGATATTGGAACATGGTGGTGTTTGCTGAGTTGCTGCTCCATACACATTAGGTGCATAGCACTGCTTCCAAAGATGCTCTATGGAATCAAGATCCTGTGAATAGGTAGTCAGGACATTAATTGGAATTCATCACTATGCTCCTCGAACCACTCCAACACAATTCCAGCCTTCTAACAGGGCACAAGATTCCATTTCCTGTTGGAAAGATATATGCTGTATAAGAGTGCAACCGATTTGTGATTGTGTTCAGATAGTCCACCACATTCCGGGTCTGTTCTACCACAACTATGGGTCCCAATTCTGCCCAAGAGAACATCCCCCGAAGCATAATACCACCAACCTGTAATCTGTATAGCTTGCTGTACAAGAGGGGAGCAGCTGTTCTCCTGGAAGACACCATGCCCTGACACGACCATTAGCATAATGAAGAAATCAGGATTCACTTGACCAGGCAACTCTCTTTCACATATCTATGGTCCAGTCTCGATGTTCTCGTGCCTACTGTAAGCATAGTTGGCAAGCAGAGATTCAGGAGTGAGACGTGCTCCACAGTTACCAACATCCTACAGTGTCCACTGAACTGCTTGTTCTAAAACATTTGTACTTGGGCCTGCACTGCACTGTATTGGACTGCCTGATGTCGATTTTGCTGTATTAGGCGGGATAGTCTCCGACATCCTCTTCCTTTGATGATGCATGGATGCCCAACATCTAGATGTCTACTGCTGGTTTCACTGTCATTAATAACATTTTTATAAATACTAACAACGACAAATCGTGAACAACCGACCAGTTGTGCTGTTTCAGAGATACTCGTTCGGAGTCTTCGGGCCATTACAATCTGCCCTCTATCAAATTAGCTTAGATAAACAGCCTTTCCCATCACTCACAAACGTTAGTGCAAAAATGATTCCTTACCTTCTCCAACAACAGATAAATGCCATTCCCACTTAATTACTTGCTCTCCAAATGATCCAGACTAGTTCATTGAAAATTGTGGGGGTTGGTCATAATGTTTTGGCTTGTTGGTGTATGCCTAGAGTATTATATTGAAATCAAATTTATTTATCATGAATGGAATGCTAGAGTTGTGTGCTAGAGAGGACACGGCACGTTGAAGGGTTAATGCCACTGCTGCATTGCAGCACATACATTTGCATGCAAATACTGGCCCGTAACAAGAGCATTCAAAGATCCAAGCTGAGTAGTTGTTGGTACGGGAGGGAGAACCGTAGCTATCATTTCCTTGCAACAATTGGAGTAAACAGGTTAAAGTCAGTAAGACTAAGATGAATAAATTTTCGAACCAGGAATCGGGGTCAAATCTGTGTAGTGTCTCTAATTATGAAATAAAATTAGAGACAATTTATAAATTCAGTGCTTTTCTCAAATAGGCTTCTATTCCTTTAACAAAAGCAGTTTTAACATTCATAGAACGAAGGAAACATGAATTTTTTTTATTTGTAGAAATATCTTTTAATTAAAATTTCCCCCCCCCCATTTATGTTACATTTTGAGGGCAAATTGAAAAAAAAAAAAAAAAAGTTCTGAAATTGGGGACGTTTGGTCCCCAATTTCATACTAAAGTATTTATTTTGAATCAATCACCCAACTTGAATTTAATACCGTTATTGACCGTTAAAAAAAAAAAAAAAAAAAAAAAATTTGGACAAATCAGCTTGGTGTGCCCATTTCATAAACAAACATTGAGGACGTGTCCATGTTTGAAAAAAGTTTTTCCACAATTGATGTTTTATCTTTTGGGGGACAAAGTGACAGATATTTGAACATAGAATCGAGGACATGTCCTCGACTTTGAAACAAAACTGCGGACATTTATAATTAATGAAATAATTAACAGTAATTTAATAAAAAACTGCAATAATTAAAAATTGTCCCAATTCCTGTTTTACATTTTGGGGACAATTTGAAAAATGTCCTGAAAATGGGGACGATTGGTCACTTTACCATACGTCCCCAATTTAGCATAAATCGGAAAATAACACAGAAATTGGGGACGTATGGTAAAGTGACCAAACGTCCCCAATTTCAGGACGTTTTTCAAATTGTCCCCAAAATGTAAAACAGGAATTGGGGATACTTTTTAATTGCATTGTTTTTCAATTAAATTACTGTTAATTATTTCATTAATTATAAATGTCCCCAGGTTTGTTTCAAAATTGGGGACACGTTCCCCATTCTAAGTTAAAAAATCTGGTCACCTTAGATTTGTCCCCAAAATGTAAAGAAGCAATTGGGGACAATTTTTAATTAGATTACTGTTAATTATTTCATTAATATAAAATGCCCCCAATTCTGTTTCAAGTTTAAAAATATGGTCACTAGGTATTATGGTTTGTTTGTGGATTAAGGCCGATTGACTGCACTAGGGTCCTAGGCCTATAGAGGGAATGCCCACCGTGCGGGACTTTCTAAGGGATCTTAGCCGGTATTTACGCGAGGTTTTGGAGAAAACCACGGAAAACTCCGAATGGCTAGGTCGACAGGCGTTGTATTTTGGCAGTCGTATTGTATAACCAATCACAGAAGGCAAGTGACAGTACATTGCAGTGGAGCGCATATAAAGTTAAAGTGTACAAACGTCCCCAATTTCTGGATTTCTTTTAGTTTGTCCCTAGAAAGTAACACGGCAACTGGGGACAAAATTTTTAATTAAAATGGCTATTTCTTTCAAATTAAAAAAAAAAATCTATCATGTTTCCTTCATTTTATGAATATTAATGATGCTTTAGTTGAATAAACAGAAGCTTACTAGAGAAGATCATTGATTTTATAAATTGTCCCCAATTTTTTTTTCAGAATTGGGAACACGACGCTAATTTGTCCCCAATTCTTTGTTCAAGACTCTGGTCACCTCAAAGGGTGTTCCAGCAACACCACACTAGAGATAATGCCTTCGGACTGCGTTTTTATGTCAGAGTTGTTACTAGGAACTGTAGGAAGAGCGTGTGGTGAGACCTGGGTTTGAACCCAGGGACTTATGAGTGGTAAAATGAGGCGCAATCCGGCTCAGCCAAAAGGTATCCCAACTGACTGGCCTTCAATTGCCGGGTGTTGTGTGCGCAGAGGTAATCTCGTGCCACCACACAACTCCCCCCCCCCCCTAGAGAGTCAGTCAGAGGCTGACGAACGATGTTGCAAGCGTTATGGAACGCTGCCACTCGTTGTGGACTTTGTGAGGTCGATGATACTCGTGGACTTTTGTGAGGTCGCTGCCGCTCGTTGCTGAAAGAGCCGAACGAGAGATGGAAGAGGTCGGTGCTGGCGCCATCTGTCGCTATTGGCGAGAAGGAGAATGCGTAATCGTTGTCCGGGTCATCAATGTAGGAAGAGCGTGTGGTGAAAGCTGGGTTTGAACCCAGGGGCTTGTGGGTGGTAGAATGAGGCGCAATCCGGCTCGGCCAAAAGGTACCCCAATTGACGTGCCTTCAATTGCCGGTTGTTGTGTTCGCGGAGGTGATCTCAGGCCGCCACAGAACTTTAGCGCCTGGGGAAAACTGATGATTTTGCGCCCCCTCCTATTTGACAAAATGCAATGGGGAAGGTTATAGAATATACAATTTGGCGCAATTTGGATCCTGCGTCGGAGGACAGATGTCCCTCCACCACTGTCTCATGTCACAGAGGTTCAGCCGATGCGCTGTCGGCAATTAGTCTAGTTAACCTTTGCGTGCAATTGCCGACAGGCCATCGGCCGAACCTCTGTGACGTCTGAATGCAGTCCAGAAATCATCTTTAGTGTGGTGCTGGTCCGAGGAATATAAATGTGGTGTTACGGCCAATTATCTGAGCGAGGGATCTAGGGCAAGGAGGGGGGGATTGCCTCCCGTGCGGGACTTTCGAAGGGATCCTAACACGTATTTACGCGAAGTTTCACAGAAAACTCCCAGCGGTTAGGTCGGCGGACGCGACCTGGTTTTGAACCAAGCATCTTCCGCCTCCCAGTTGAGAGCGCAAGCGCGCTCAGCCACTGGTCGAGCCTTGGTTGGAGGGAATCGGAAAACATCGGCATCAAAAACGGCAATTTTTGGAGAAATGCGAAAATGGAGCGATTTATCCGACATCTAAAAGAGTGTGATCATTGGATCTCGGCCAAAGCTGGAAGGATTTCTGAAACGGGTAGTTTTCTAAACTGTTCGCGTACCGCCGTGGTAAAAGTATACCGTGAGAGGCAAAATGGCATTATCCAAAATTAGCGACATGGCAAATGTGGTGAACAACGTTCCATAAAGACAGATTTGAAATACGGCTGCGGTAATGCGGTTGGGCGTAAAGCTAATGTGCCTATTTCTACTTGTGTTCCTTGGGCACGGACCCCTAAATGTTAGAAGTTATTATATACTACATAATCTACCCCCAAGTGCTCCTGCTATTATCAGGGACTGCCTGGGAGTGTTCCTAATATTCTATTTTACTTGAAATATTCCATCATTTCACAAAACGATAATCACCCTTACTCATTTACTGCACTCGAATGATTGTTAAAGGGAAAAACAATAATCCTATAAAGGCAGTTATAGTACCTTTTTTTCGTACGGCGCTGCTGTTTAGATTATGTTTGCGAAAAAAATGCTGAAAAACTACAAATTCAGAATAAATTTGAGGCAGCACGAGATCGCAAACTACATCTCGGCTATTTGGAACCTTTTGCCTGGTCGGACAACGCCTTAATCTATCTCGCAGGATCAAAATCAGTCCATGCCCCGCGCTTCTCTTCATTGATGACCCAGACAACTGAGCACGCATTTCTCTTTCTCGCCTTCAATGACAGATGGCTCCAGCACCGATCCCATTCATCGCTCGCTTTTTCAAAGTCCACATACAACGCGTGGCAATGTCCATAACGCAAGGAACATCGTTCATTAACCTCTGACTGACTCTCGCAGAGCGGAGTAGTGCGACGACACGAGATCGAAAACGCACGCACTACACCTTTCCCGGGAAAATGACTACCGTTTGTCCGGTCGGATAACGCCTTACCACGTGGAATTCGCAGGATAAAAACCAACCAGTCCTCGCCACAAGCTTCTTTTTAAACTTAATCTTGAAAGCTTCGTCATAATGAAATATACAAGATAGAGGGGACCGATCATAAAATCATTAAAAGAAAGAGCCCAGACAGCACAGCAAACTTGATTTATCAAGTCAATAAGCTTGAAAATTTCAAGCGTGTAAGCTTAATGCAAGCTTGAATCAAGTGTTCTAGTTTACACTTGCCCATCTTGCATTAAGTTTGACATTTCAAGCTTAATTTCAAGTTTAAAAAATTTTCCTAAATACACGGGGCGCCGAACTCGCCCCACATATTTTACTTTGCCACGAATTTTCTCCTCTACGCTGAAATTTCAATTTAATTTAATCTGTTTCCATCGGGTGTCCGTGGCTAGAATAGAACCCGGGACCTTTCGGTTCGTAGCCGAGCGCGTTATCCATTCAGCTACCAAGCTTCGATGGAGTTATGACTAAAGTTTGAAGTGAATTATCAAGCGGTTTTCTGGCCAGATTGATAAGTGGGCGATATGTTATTTATTTATTTTTTTTCCATGGGATGCATCAAAATTAAAATAATGTTATGTGTGATTTAGAGACTCTACTAATAGGGAAATAAACATAATATAAACTTAAGAGCAGCACACGTTTTAAAACTTTCGCAACACTCATGAGCAATACTGCTGGCCAAAATCGAGACAAACGACTGATTTTGAAATCAATTTCGTAGTATAATTGTATTTTATTTTGAAGAATTTCCATATTTGGAAATATAGAATGGGTTTACTTACTTAAACACAAATTTTGTGTTAAGTAATCTGAAATCAAAGAAATAGATAGTTAAACGTTACTTCGAAATGCTATATCACAGTTGCTAACATGTATGGAATACACACTTTAGTCATTTTTGTAAATATTTCTTAAAATAACAAATAATTGAAAAATTTTGCTATTTTTTAATGCTAAAAATTCTCTTTTCAAATGTGGTTAGTTATTTTCCTACATATTGGTATGCTATATTGATATAGAGCATTTCGAAGAATTAAAAATAAGTTTAAATTAATTTATACTAATGTAAATTTGAATTATTTTCATTGTTCATACTTTATAGTTAAAAAAATTATTTAACTTCTGAATTTTTTTTTTTATCCTTTGTAATTTTATTTTAAAACTACAAAAGTGTAAGATGTAAGATTTTTGGGCCCTAAAATCTGTAGGCCCTGGGCAGTTGCCCTGTTGGTAATATGGCACTAGTAATATAAAATAAAACACATCTTTTACGAACTTTCAGTAAATTTGAGGACGCTAGACAATTAATGTCCATTCTCTTTCACAGATGGCGCCATTACTGCACACTTTGAAAGCTTAAATCAAGCTAAAGCCAAGCTTGCATTAATACGTCAAATTCAAGGAAATGCCAAGCTTGATTTAAGCTTATGTGCTGTCTGGGAGAAGAAAGCTCCATTCGGAAAAATCACGAAAGCCCATTTTATTTCTGTAATTTATGCTCTGAAGATTAGCTGATTGTTTAAAATCGTGTTATTGCTTGATAATTTCTGTGAATTGGAAATAAGATATTTTTCATTAAATTTCTACAGCCAATAAAGTTCGTGTTTTGTCCTGTCAACTAGACTGATTACTGGAACATTCCTTACAAAATAGACTTTTAAACTTATAAATGAGACAGATAAAGAAAGATGTCTGTGGATTATTTTATGCAGATGTCAGAATGGCTGCCATTGTATTTTCACTATCAGTACATAAGATGACATTTCTGTCAAATACATTTTGAATATTAGGCATGGTCCTTTAGTCTCATTGCTAGAATGGACAAAATACTGTGTTGCTCAGCCTCATAGGTTCATTGCTCCACACAATTAAAGCACAGTCAGTAACATTGAAAATAGTGCCCCAAGAAGAAAGCATCAGATGCAAATGAAATTTGATAGACATAATGACATAGATGAGAGATTCACTTGATCTCAATTAAATAAATACAGAGAGTGCAATGACATAAATACAGGGAAACTTCAATAGCGCGTTGGACCGCTTCTTGCTGCAATATATGCCACAACATGGTTTGGCATTGAGTTGATTAGACATCTGATATAGTGCTGAGGCAGATGGGCCCACAAATTCTGAACAGCCACCTTCAAATCATATACAGAGTGACATGGTGGCATCTGGCATTTCAGCTGATCACGTATATGCTCTACAGGGGACAAGTCGGGAGAGCGTCCGGCTATGGAAGAGTCTGAACATGGCATAGAAAGTCTTGAGCAACTCTAGCTGTATGCGGATAAGCTTTATCTTTCTGGAAAATTGCCCCTGGGAAAATATTTAGGAAAGGTCCCATGTGGGGTTGAAGAATGTCATAAACATAACAGTGGCCCATTAAGGTTCCACATACCACAATTAGAGTGGACTGGCTATCATAAGCAATGGCCCCCAGACCTTTTATTACAGACTTTATGTGCCACCTGTCACAGGATCGCTAGTGTCTAAGCACAGAAGTGTGCTGTTTTTTCCATTAGTCTTCATTGTAGAGAAATGAAAGATTCGAGTTTGTTCGGGTTATCAATAACTAGGGAGCACATGGAGGAAGTTGGTATTAAACCAAAAACTCAAGAGTGGCTACTACAGGCTTTATCCAAATGGATAAAAAGTACACATGCCATTTTCCTGAGTTTGTGGAGGTGGTGATCACATGCTCTACCTCAGGATATATGATACCAGAGAATTAATATTCATATTTGTTTCATGTAAATATGAATTCGAACACAGGTCCTTTGATCTGGGTAAACTGAAGTATGAAACTTCAGAACTTGTAATCTTTAACTCTTTACTGCACAAATTTTTCTAGAAAGATCATTATTTATAATACATGCACCCCAAAATGTATTTGATTATGAGAGAAATTTCCTATGTTAATTTTATGAGCAACTGATTAATTTTTGAACAAAGCATGCAGCTGATAATAAATGTTAGAAGTTATTATATACTACATAATCTACATTTTATAAAGAACAACCCTTTATAATAAAATTGACTTGCAATCGAATATTTTTTGAAAGGGCGTATGGATATGCAGCTTTGCATAAATGCACTGCAAAACTGTGTACTAAAGGGTTAAGGTTTGGGTAGACATGCTAATCGCCATCTTGACAAAACTGAACATCGGCATTTGAAGGCTGGAGAACTGGTACTACTGGTTTAATGCCTTAGACACTACTTGTTATATCTCAGGTTTGATTCCAACTCCCACCACAAACTAATTTTATTGATGATCTATAAAAATTGAACTCATATCTTTCAGCTCAGCAGCAACTATTTGTGGTGCCCGAGTTTGATTCGCTTAAGACCAATGTCAAAGTCTATGGCATGTGGCACATAAAATTTATAATACGTGGCACTTATAAAGAATGACTTTCTAGGAATGGAGCGGTGACACAGACATGAGATTGCCAAATTGCAGTCTCAACAAGAGGGTCTCTGAATGCTTTTCAAGAGCTTAGCATGCTTTTACAAGGTTGTGCATTTTTAGTAGAGGCATACCTGTGAAGTAGAACTTTCAATAGACAACAAAACTGTGCATTCATCCATCATACATAAAACCAAGTATAGGTGCAGTTACCTATGACAAATTTTTATTTTGCACTTGATTCCTTTTCTATGTTCATTGTTCTTCCTGGTAAAAAAAGATTAATAAAGACTGAAAGAAAGTAAACAGGTTTAAGCAAATAAGATATTAAAGTATATCAGGCCTCGCAGTCGGTCCTATTTTTTTTAAATTCCTACTTCTGTTCTTCAACAGTTGTTAAATGTTCTTTTAGATGTTAAGGTTTCACCTATCAAATCACTAAAATACTAGGTGTTTCCACCGTAAGTGGACTGTAGTATTTCGAAAAGTAATATGAAGCAGTAGTAAGCAAAAGAAATTTTTTATTTCTGCAAATCCAAGGAAGCTAAATCTAAGTGCAAAAAAAAAACAAAAAAAACAAGCAAGTGTTACAAAAAAATCCGAACAAGCAAGTGATATAAAAAAAATTCAAGTATAGGGAGAGGTGAGGTGAAACGAAACAAATCTAAAAAATAACTCATCAAATAAAGTGCCAAACATAGGCATCCTGTGAAGGCGCAAACACTAGGCTTTATAAATAAAACTTTGATGAATGTAGGAATTAAAAAAAAATAGGAACGACTGCAAGGCCTGAGTATATGCATATTATTTTGAGCAAAAGAGCTATATAAATGCTATAGACATTGTTTTTTTAAAAAAAAGCATTCTTTTATAAACTCCCCCCACTTTTTTTAAATAGATGAGCATCATCATAAGACATTTTAAGCAATCACTTAATAGAGCTTAAAGTGGAGAGAGAGAGAGAATTAACAGATGTGTAAAAAAACTATTAATGTCATGCAAATCATTTTTAGAGTTCATATTAATTCATTACATTAAAAATTTTGTAACAGTTGATGCATTTTTATAGCAAATACAGCATGATGGTCAAATGTAGAAAAAATCATGAATACTTTATTGATAAATAAAAAAAGGTTTTTGTAAGATATGGTCTAAGATGTTTCTAAGCCCTTTTTTAAAGGTTACTGGTATTATAGATTAAATGCAGTGGACCACTTACAAAAGAAAATTCTACATGCCTTCATTACTTTGATTAAGTGATAAATTGATTCTTTAGAAATTCTGACATTTTTTTTTTTTTTTTTTTTTAACTTGTGTTCAGGGATCATATTATATGCAATCTCTGAATGACCAATATGCACCTATTAGAATCTTATTTACAACAATCCCTTATATTGCTCCTCCTTTATAAGAATCATCTTTTAAGTTGTGATTACTTTGTTTACACAGTCATTGATTTTGCCATTGCTTAATCAGATGGTTGTTTCACCGAGAAACAAAATATTTTAGAAGTATGCAAAAAAAAAAAAAAAAAAAAAAAAAAAACCACTGCTGAATGCATGAAAAGGATGTTAGACAATACTTACATGGTATTTTTGGTCACGTCACAGACAGTCATCTGCCCCACTTGCAATGGTCTAACAGGGTTTCTACAGATTTCATAGCTTTTGCTTCCCTGACATCTATCATGCTCTTCCCTGACATTTTATTTAGCATGCTTTCCCGAATTTTGCATTTCTATTTTTAATATTACATCCTTTAATAACTTTTTATATATTTTGCCCCTTTTTTACAAATAATAATAATAAAATCAATAGACACAAAAATATTATTTGACATCACTGGATTCTAACAAAAACCATGTTTGATAATAATTTAGGATAAAATTAAGAATATTTCAACTGAACAAGATATGTTAAAGGACACATTTTAAAATTATTTATAAGGTTAAATAAGAAAATGAAAATAATTTCTACAATTAGGTTCAAACAGGAAGTATTTTCTTGATTTTGCCGAAAAATTCAAATATTCTTGCATTTCCCTGACTTTCCAGGTCTGTAGAAACCCTGTCTAAATACAACATAGCTTATGATACTTCTAGGGGTGGCGCCAGCAGGGGGATCAGGAGGGCCATGCACTCCCCTTCGGGGATTTTTTTAGAGAATTTGTTGGTTTAGAAAAACGAAGGAAATTTTGCAACCAGATAAAAAATTCCATTCAAAGTGTCTGACCCAACCGTAGAGGTTCCGTTCACTTCCATTCTCATTCTGCTTGGAATTATACGATATTCATATACTGAATATTGATTATGTGCAGCTCGGAGTATGTTTCTCAGGATTCGGAGGAACCAGTGAACAAGATCCACATTTCTAGGGTAAGCAGGGTTGCCCGATCTGCTGACAATTGCCTTCGTAAAGACCTTTTTAACTTCAAAATCATTGGGCTTTCCTGTTAAGCAAGAACAGATAATTAATGACCATCTCATCATAATAATTTTTAATATATAAAACCAAAGTAGGAAATATATCTCTTACTCGAATACTTTTTTGAGAGGCTGTGCAAGTACTGATTTTGGGGTTTTATCATTTGGCCCCTTGTTGGGGAAGATGACTCTCCCGTCAGGAAAGTCTCGCGCCATCACTGGATACTTCACAGTTGTACCTACCAATGATGTGAAAAAACAGGTTATTCCTGTGTTCACTGGTGGGTTTAGCCACTTAACAACCTCCTTCTTTCATACACAAGCATATTTTTCCCTTTTCCAAAATTCTCAAAGGATTAATTATTTTCAAAACTAATTCATTTATGCATTTTCTTCAATTTTACATATCTATTTATAATACTTCATGTTAATATCCATTCCAAAATAGATGGAATTTTTTTATTTGAACAGCTTATTTCATAAAAAAATAACAGATTAAATTTGGATGATAAAAGTATTTTTGTAATAAATAAGTAAATGTTTCATAAGCTGAGCAACATGAAGGTTATTTTAACAATATAGTTTTAGTAGCATAAAGTTTACTTTTTAAAGACCTACTTCTGAAGCAGATGCCATATCAGGAATCTCACTGCAAAACAATGATGTTGTCAGCATTCCATTTTACAGGTTCAAAGATCCCCCTTTCTTCATCTTTTTATGTGCTAGCAAGACCACATTCAGAGACTGGAAAAGAAAATCATCCAGACTCTGAACACAGTCCAGCTGGCTTTTCTTTCAGCTATATGTTGTGTGGCGAAACTTGACTTTTCAAAAGCAATAAATGGATGAATTCACAACCTTAAGGAAACAAATGATACAATGAATAATATGATAACTGAAAAATTTTAACCACAAAGTATATTAAGCAAAAACATGATTGGGCTAGTATTTTTGTATTATATATATGTTTCATATTCATATAATTCACAAGACGGTAAACAGGTAAGTTGTACTCCCTACCAAAAAGTATTTTCTTTGAGTCAAAGGAACTGGCTGTCCATAATAAAGTTTGATCTGAGAGGTGGGGGAGCAAGTTCGACTGTTTTAAGTTTTGTTTTGGCAAATTTGCTTGTTTTTAGGTATGTAAATCTTTTGTCTAGGTATGTACTATTTTTATAGAGCAATGTGCTCAACTGGGCATGCTGAAAATATTATTTTTTAACTGTGATGTATGAGAATAAATGGAGAACTATTCTAATATCAACCATATTATGCTTGTCGAGTATGAACAACACACATGCCTAAATCATCATAAAATCTCCAGAGAATGAAAAGTTGTCATAGATGGCATATATCCAAGCAATTTAAAATCATATGAAAAATTGTTCATCTTTAGTATGTAATAAATAGAAGGAATTAATCAAATAAGCTACTTACAGCAAAATTCAAAATTACAACAAACGCATTTAACTTATTTTTTCAGAAAGGGAGGGGGGGGGGGGGGGAAGGCAAGAAAAAATCACAGAATTAAATTACCTACTTTGAAAGTTTTTAATTAGATTTTAACAGGAATTTACTGTGTGGAAATGCAAACTATTTACAACAGTATTAATTACTACATGATTCACAATATAACCATAACAGATTAGTGAAAAAAATCATTGATTAGAATCATTATACTTCTAAATGATAAAGAACAAACGATTTAATTAATGCAACAAATTATACTACAAATGAAAGAGAATAAACAGATATTGTTTAAATTGATGATCTAATTGCAATAAATTCTAATCGCTAAATGAAAATGTTGATTGACATTTTACACCCATTAAATATATATTTATAGTTCATCTTTTAAATGCACCTGTATTATTATTAAGCTTCATTTTGAGTAGGAAATGTCAGCATAGCTTTTGTCACTGTCCTTGAGTGAATTATACAAATATTAAAAATTTCGCGAAAATATTAAAGAAATGTTTACATTTTTAATCAATTATACGTTTTAAAAATAAAATAATAAAGAGAAAAATCAGGTTTTAATGCAATAAACAAATCTATGGCCAGTAAATCACATTCAGAAATTGTTTACACAATACAGCTACATATTTCGGAAAATTGACAGCAGAAAAATTCACACAAACTATTCCTTAATAAACTGATAATTATATTTCTTTAAAAAAAGTATTATTTACCTCCTTTTTTCTGCAATACCATCCATCAGCATCAGACTACAGCGTACACCACCACCACTACATAGACAACAAAACGGCCGTTAAAATGAAAACGCGGGAATTCTTATTTGCACCCCTGTGCGTCATCAATATTGGCGTGTTGGCGATGAATACCGTACACCACTGGTTGGCGACCAAAACTGCTTTCCCCTGTGCTTTCCCCCTCTAAATCAGGGGTGCAAATAAGCAGTCCGTAAATGCTTGAAATTGGTGGTATTGACATAGATATAGGAATGAACGCTAGTTATTCCTATATCTATGGGTATTGAAAATCAAATACCAATTGATGTTCAATAACAGTAGTATTTTTAAATTTCCTAGTTACCTATGCTTTTCGTTCACTTTGTAAAGTAATTGAAGGAGATATTGCACATCCTTCTTGAATTAAAGTAGACATTGCTTAATTCATGTTTCTATATAAATATAATCCTAAAAACATTTGACCGTACGATATATATATACTTATTTTTAAATTGTATACTTGGCACTTAAACTATAAAAAATGAGATAACTAAAGCATCGTAATTTACTTTTTATGAATAATTATTAATCATATTTTACAGGAAATGATTAATTTTTCTATCATTTTTCAAAAATAACTCTTGAATTGGGAATATTGAATTTATCTTATTTATTCTAACTAGATTTTCCACATTTGAGCATTTTTTAACGACTTTTAAAATTACTAGTTTTAATATTAAATTCATTTTTTTTTTAGTTCAACGTGATTGTTTGTTTAAGTCTTTATTTATTTTTCTTTATACTTTTGTTTAAGTAAGCTTTATTAAGTTAGTGTTTTATGGTAAGTATTTTAACTTTTTTTTTTTTTTTTAAATAAGCATATCAGCTCTGTAGTGTTGTATCAAATCCACAGTTTAATTAAAAAAAAAAAAACCTGGCTGGTGACACAATTTTTAATATTAACTGAAATTCTATTAAATCAGTGCTTTAATTGAATGTACGTTTAAGTTTACACATCCCTGTCTGAACAAACAATAGTACACTATAAAATGTATTTTTAAAAAGCCATAAAACAGTTAAGTTATGCCAAGCAAAGTTATCATGGGAGGATTATTTCTGATGCTTTTTGTGCAATGTTGTGCACAAAAAGTGCACATGCTTTGTGCAATGCTTCGATGCTGCAAACTGTCATTTTACTTAATTTTTCTAGATGACTTTCTGATTTTAATAACTTTAATAAAAAACACGTTTTGGACTCCCACTTCAAAAGGGATAAAATTTCCTAAGTATAGCCTTTTTGCTTAAAAAAAAAAAAAAAAAAAAAAAAAAAAAAGTAGAAGAAGGCGTATTTGAATCTCAAGAACGTTAGAAATACATTTACGAGGGAAAGAAAGATCCAAACTCAATCACCAAACTATGTCACAATATTATGATTTTCTTAAAATGTAAAAAGAAGCACAATCCCCCCCCCCCCCTTGATATGAACGTAGTTTTCTCTTACGAGATCTATGGCACCTCGGTCTTTTACGCTAGTATTTCCAATATACACAGTTGATATTTTATTTCAGTTTAAATCTTTGTTCAGATAAAGTTTTCTTTGAATTTGGTTCTGAACAAATCATCAATTCTGTATTTAAATGTAAATTAATGCTGTTGCATAGCAGTCGCAAGCAGCGACGTTTTCGTCTTTCTGCCACTATCGTGTCGTCTGCTCCGGAAGTGCACTGGCAACAAGTTTCCTCCCCTTGTGCGCAATCTAGTTCATTCCTATATCTATGGACCAAACGTCCCCATTTTCCAGGGACTGTCCCCATTTTCAGGAGGTTTTTCAAATTGTCCCCAGAATGTAAAAATGGAACTGGGGACAATTTTTAATTATTGCATTGTTTTTCAATTAAATTACTGTTAATTATTGCATTAATTATAAATGTCCCCAGTTTTGTAGTCAGAATCGGGGACATGTCCCCGATTCTGACTACAAAAATCTGTTCACCTTAGGCATCGCTCACTGGGATAAGTACAGGCTGTCCAAAAACCAGTTTCTCCTATGGGATTTTGCGTAGAAGAAAAGTTTCGCTTCTTCGCCGATTTGTCGCTGTTACCATACTGTATCACTGTTGCCAACTCTGCCGGTGAAAAAGATCTGTCTCGAAGAGCATTAGCAGATAAGAGTGTTTCAGCATCACATCACAAGCACGTAAACGCCAATTTTTCTTTTTTTTTTCTCAGCTTGAAAATATTGTTAGCCATTTATGGATACTTTTAACTTTGATTTGAGCCACATTTTCTCCCGCAGAGTTGCCAACAGTAGGGTACCAGTGACAAATCGGCGAAGAAGCGAAAATTTACTCTTATGCAAAAACGGAGCTTTTCGGACAGCCTGTACTTATCTCAGTGAGCCATGGTTGGGGTCTACATGTTAACAGGAGGGTAAAAAGTAGACTTGGGATTGGCAACACTGAATCACAGAGTGGATGTGGGGGTGGGCAGCAGGGTGGGGGAGAATGGGAGAATAATAACAAACTGTATTTTTGAGAACTTTTTTCCAGGATAGGATAGTGGAGTTTTTTGGATTTTAATTCCTATATTCTTTAAAAACTAGTGAAATTTTAATGATATTATTATTTTTAATTATGCTCGGAATAGAAAGTTTTATAGCTATTTTGAATTTTTTTCTTTTTAATTATTATTTAAGACAATTATGAAGACAAACTAAATGCGTTAATTAGTTTAATGTAATTAATCCTAAAATTAATAATTTAAATTAATTGTATTATTATCATTTACTTATTAATTGTCTAGCTGAGTGCCTCGTACGAAGAACGGGGAGAATATATTTATTTGCAAAAGATATCAAGGGGTTATCAAAAGTATTAAGTAATGCTATTATCATAGTCGGATAAAAGAAAAAACTATCTGCAAACTCATAATAGCTCGCGATAACTGAATACATAGTGCGTATATGAACAGGTATATATGCATAGTCGCACACATCTGTGCAACTCGCTGGCGTTATAGTGACTTAAAAAAATATTTCTTTTAGGTAACTATCCATCTTAAAAAAATAAATAAATAATGTCAAACTCATCGATTATAAAACACTTTCTAACACAACTGTATTTTTATGCCAAATTTGGCAATTTATTGCCCTTAAATCTGGCGAGATATCGGAGAAACTGTTATAAACATTTTTATACCTATTGTACTGTGCTTGAAACAGATTAATGTCTCCAACTGCTATAGATCATGTTTTGGAATTCCTTTGAGTGCCCCTGTAGTAGAACTATTAATAACACAGGCACCATCTTCAACGGATAATGTTATTTTATGAGCCTCAATAACATATAAGTCGACTTTGCTTTCATTGAAAAAAAACAATATCTCTAAAATATGCTTTCAAGAATGACTGACCATAAAGTGTGATGTATTAAATTTTTTTTTCTCTTGGCTCCTGTAAAAGAACCTTATATGCTACATATATCATTTTGAGTAGGGTACATGGCACTGTACATAGAAAAAACGTAAAATTTTTGCACAAATCAGTGTATATTTACGGCAGTTAGAGCACAGATCGTGAGGCAGAAAAATCAAAATAATAAATGCCTCCCAATCTTGCAGGAAAAATGAAAATATAAATAGGTATTACTCTTATGCAAAATAATGATATTGCACGCACACAGAGAGCAAAAAATTTATTCATATAAGCATTAGCAGTTTAAAATTAATGTTTCACAGACTAGAAAAAATCAATGTTTGCAATTTGGTTAATGCGTTATAAACCCTTAAAAATACCTCCAACTAACGCAACTCCCTCCTGTAGGCAGATAGCCCTTGTGTAGCTTTGTCTTAACGTAACACAACACACTAAATCAGTTGATTTGAGCACGAGTAACGAATTTTCAAAATTCTCATAACTAAATATTAGCACATTAGATATATTTTTTATATTCTGCCAAATAATGAAAATCGCCAAGCTAGGGTTCATTATCCGAAACAAAAATGTTTCGCACCCTATTTAGCGATTTATTACAAAACTTGCCAATATTGGTGACTTGAGGGAGCACGCAATTGTTGTTAGATCATTAATTAATTACATATTGTAAGATACTATTGTGCTTCAAATAGATGCCTGTCTCTAAATTGCCATTGAACGTAATACATTGCAATTATTTTAATCCTTAATAACATGTATCAATTTTGTTTCATTTGAAATAGCCAAATATCTCTAAAGTACACTTTAAAGAACGACTGTCCATAGAGCTAAATGCATTGGAAATCTTGTCCTTTAGAAGAACCAGGGCTTCGAACTGGAACTGAACCAAAAACCATTATTTTGGTTGGAACAAAAACCAGAACTGAACCCAAAAAAAATCTGTTTATTTGGGTTTGATATATCTTGTCATTTTGTTGCAGTAACCAACTTATCAAAACTGTATACTGTAACCAACTTACCAATAAAAAAAGAATAAAATCTTTTAAATTTTGATAGAATTACATTTTTGTTTGATATAATTATGTTTTTGCACAAATAAGAATATTCATTCAGAACTGAACCGAAAACTGTTATTTTTGGCACAACGAAAACCGGAACTGATTATTTTTAGTTGAACTGGAACAAGAAAAAAATTATTGTTTGAAGCCCTAAGAACTAATACTGCATACACCATTTTCAATAGGTACATGGTACAGTACCTAGGAACAACATATATCAATTATGTAGTAATCGATGCATATTTATGAGAGCATGGACGGACAGACAGACCGAAATCATAAACACTTTTCTACTTTGTTGGAAAGTGTTAAAAAAACATTGGAATTACCAGAAATTTGTAGTCCTTTGAATTATTGTAATAATGAAGTCAATAAATGCTTTGATTAAGTTAAAAAATATGTGTAAACTGTTAAGGTTAAAATCAGGGTTGGCATGGTTTAAGCCAAATGGTTTTTTTCTCAAAAAATAAATAAAAAAATTGGTTTTTTTAAAAAGAATAATTTAAAATTCCGAATACTACAGATAGAATATGTTCTGATTTCTTTTAAAATTATCCTTATAAGTATCAGCAATAGTTTTTATATCAATCTAATAGATACTTTATTGTTTTATCATTACTAAAAATTATTAATTAAACTTAAATTATAGGCTGCATTTTTAATGTATTTTTAAAATAGGGGTTTTGTGTTTAAAAAACTTATTTTTAAACCTTAATATCATTTTGAATAACTTATCACCATTATTACTGATGAATGTAAGTGCAAGATTTCATGTAAACTGTAGTAAACCATTAATATTGTATTATATTATATACTAAATATAAAAAATAGTATCACTAAATAAAATATTAAAATTGAATGATTTCAATGTCCACATAAGTATAGCAACAATTGTTTATTTACTTTGTTTTAATTACTTTCAGAAGGAATATTAATATTGTTATTTGAACACTTTAGAAATAATTTTATTTATAAGTATGTAATAGGTAACTATAAAAGGATTTCTAAACACCCCCCCCCCCCTAAAACCCGCTTTTTTTTTTTTTTTTTTTTTTCAACCCTAGTAAAAATACACGAGTCTTATCTCCCCAAAGGGGAATGTGTCAGAATGGGCGAGAGGATTTTTTATAGTCTTCTTATTCATATTCACGTTACATCTGGAGAAAACTGCAAAAATTTCAGACTGTTAGATCGACAGACGTGTGGTAAACTAGAACACTGAACCTTAATACCTCAGCCATCTACAGTGTCATAGTATGCAAGTAACATGATAATTCAGTAGTCATCATTTTGCCATTATTCAGACTCCCTTTTGTTTTTCAAGCAATATGAAAAAGACATTTTTTTATGAGATTAATCAGTCTAGAGATTATTCATGAGAAAATTTTAAATATTGCTAAGTTTTCCCCTTATCTTTCACATCATGATTAAGTGTGAATTTCAAATTCTGCAGAATGCAGATCAAGTATTTATTCCATGACATTTAATTTTTTACTTACTAATTAAAATTACTTACTAATTAATCTACTGGTAATTTTTTTAAGTATACCAGTAGATTATAATTTATAAACATATTTGCATATGTTAAAAATATTTCAGAATGATGAATTTTGAAAAAGAAAACGTGAAAAACATTGCATTTAAGAAATAAATTTCAAGGACCTAGTTAAATCTATCAGAGCCATATATGTTAAATAAAAATGTGAATTGTGCATATTTAATTTGTGCTTTTGAGAAATATACTATAGGTCTAAAAAAAAATTTGTACACTGCTAAGGAGGACCTTTTAAAATTTAACAATTAAGTACTAAAATGTCTTTTTATAACAAAAAACCCCCTCTAATCTTAAGATATATGGAATATATTAATAATGGAGCTAATAAATGATTTGATTGATCTTGCGTAGAAACACAATTTTTTTCCATTGTGTTCAAACTGTTTTTTACATCCTATTGTAAAGCACTATTTTTTTATTTATTTCAAATTTTACTGCATTAAATAATTTCTTTAAAAAATTTTGAACAAATGTTATTTTATGACAGTTTATTTAAAATTTACCACCATGATCGATGGAATCTGAAACACAAAGTGAAGCACCTCCATGTTATTTTACATTGGGTTTTTTTCCTAGTATCAGTGCCTAGAAGCTTCAGTTGAAGGTCTCAAGACTCTGTAAAAGCACTACTATCAATATGTATTTGGTCTAGAATAAAATGATTCGTAAATGTACGCTAAGTCTGCATTTAAGAAAGGAAATATCTAATTGAACTTGTTAAAAAAATATTCAGAAATATTTTTGAAGTACTTTATATTTTAAATTTTCTTAAATCAGACCAGACTCCCCCATGAAAAATATACACTTGTGCACTAACGATATAATATAAAGATCTTTCTCAAAATTTTGTTTTTTGCAAGACACATTTTAGCCCTCTACCCCTCGTGATCTATCATAAGCCTTAGTGATACATAATTTTTTCCTGCCGAGAAACACACACCGAGAAGTTTTCTGATGGAATTGTACTAGTACTTCACTCAGTAAAATGTTCAAATTTTGTAAATCGAATATCATTTATACATTTTGTAAAGCATATAGACTGATATAACACCTATTTTTGAATTATTATTTTGCTTTATTAAACCAGCAAAAGCATATTTCTAGTTGTACATAATCATTAATGAGTGAAAGAATTCGGAAAGTATCGTAGGGAAGATGGAGTAAAAGGTCATTTGAGGAGTCAGATTGCTGTGAAATATTATTTAGCATTAGTTAATTTTTTTTGTCTTTCCACAAAGTCAAGACAGTTCATTGGTTCTTGTGTAGTACAGTAGATTCTGATTATTTGGGACAATGGTTAAAAGGGGCAGTGGTACTTATGTGATAGTACCACTGTCCCGGTGATCAATCCCGCCAAACTATTTTTTTGTGTCAAATGTGTTGGCAAACTGAAGGCAATCATATTCCGAACCATCAATAATTTCATGCATCTGGCATTTATCTTGGCGAAAAATCGTTCATCTTGGCGGACCATTGGGATAATATGTAAGTACTGGGGCATCTGCTTATTTGGGACAAGAGTCCAGGAACAAATACAATTTAACTCTTCAGTTCCCAGCTCCACAAAAATCTCGCATCTGTTGATTCCCAGAGGAATGGCTGAAAAATGCCTTCCCCATTGAAGGAAAGCAGATACTTTTATCACTGATTTGTGACAGTTTGGAACCTCCCTAACCTGGGTCTAAAGAGATAGTAAAATAAAATATTTTTATTTAGTTAATTGTGACAAAATGCTGCATATTCGGGCTAGTTAGCAGAAAAAGTCCTCACCCTTTTTTTTTTTTTAAAATAAGTATTTTAAATGAGTCACAAACTGTTGTGTCATGTTTTATCTTCTTCCTTTTTTATATTTTTTAAACATCCTTAGAGTAATTCATCAACTGATCTGTAACTTGATCTTGCAGGTTCTTTTTTTTAATCTGTGTCTCTCCCATTGTTGGTCTTGTTGGTCTCCCATTGTTGTCTTCTGAAAAATTCATTGTATGCACCCTTTTTTCCCTAATTCCAACCACAAAACTTGGTTTATCAGCAATTTCCTTTCGAGACTGAAATTGGGTGAATTCCTCCTCCTTCTCTTTCGTGTATGAAAATATGCTGCAATAAAGATAGAATCTATCTTTGTGGACGCTACTGAGAAGCACAAGTGCACAGTTCGCATGTTCATTGAGAAAATTCTTTTTTGAGAGGGTCAGCTCTGATAAACCTCAAATTCCCCGCCCACCCTGCTACATAAGAAAGTTATTATTGGGTTAAATAAATCCACTTGAAAATATGTTGAATTTGATGTAATAAATTTAAAAAATGGATAATTTTTTCAATGAAAGTGGTAAGTTCTTATGAAGAATATTACATTTATAAAAGCATTTTCATATAAATAGATGTTTTATTTGCTTTTCAAAAAGAAAAGATTGATCACTACATTAAAATCCTTTAGTAGCAGCTTTCAGTGGCATGCCACCATCTTCAGCCTTTGCTGTTCTCGCTTGCACTGATCTTATTCCTCATTATTTCACTCCCTCCGCATCGATTTGTGCATGCGTCATATCATTTATGGCGCTGTTGTAATTGCAATTGAAAAACTCGATGTATCGAAGTGTATCGTTAGTGCACAAGTGTATTATAAAAATATTAATTACGCTCTAAAAATGGAAACACTACAGATCCTGACAACAGATGGTGCCATGAATGATATGACGTACGTGCAAATCGATCTGGGGTGGAGCGAAATAATGAGGAATAAGATCAGTGCAAGCGAGAACAGCAAAGGCTGAAGATGGTAGTGTCATGCCACCGAAAGCTGCTACTAAAGGATTTTAATGTGTATTTTTAAACTTTTTAATGTTTTAAGGCAAGTTCTTTCTACAAAATTTTAAATAAAGATTGATCACTATTTTGGTCAAAATTCATTCAAATGAATGTAGAGCACTGCACTTGGTAGTCAGCATTTTGAATTGCTGTGGAGGCCTTTATTATTGGAGGTGACATATTATGTCCTCACCCTTCATGTGGGACTCAGATTATGCTTCAAGCTTATGATTTTCTCTGAAAAAGCAAGGGTGGGGAAGCTCTAGGAAAATCTTGAGTTGGTTTCAGGAACTTGCTTATCTTATCAAGTTGTTAAAGTATATATTCGGCTTTTGGCAGAACAAAGGGGATTTATTGTAAAGTTCAGATAAAAGATATCTGTTAAAAGATGCTCCAACAAAAGAGATAGTTTCTACAGCATAGAAAAAAATGTTACCCATAAAGATGAAAGTTTTCTCCAATCAGAGTAGATGGTTGGGTAAAATCATACAAGCCGGTGCGCACCCCATGCAAACATGGCGACTGTCGCCAACCATTTTGTGCGATCAGCAAAGTCAAAGTATTTTAACATGTTAAAATTGCACATATATTTCACTAACAAAAACATTAAAACAAAATACAACGTCCATATTTAACCAAAAGAACGTCTGCAAATTCAGTAACAGCCAATTTAAAATGAGCTAACAGTGGACCGTTTTTAACTAAAAAAACTACTGTGGATTCAACAACCTAGTTGTACAGTAATGTAAACTAGGCAACCAGTGGACTGTTTTTAACTAAAAAAACTTCAGTGGATTAAACAACCTAGTTGTACACAGTGGTGGGAAAAACTACTTTTTTTTTGTAGCGCGCTACAACTACCGCTACTTTTCGAAAAATGTAGTTAACTACAACTACAACTACTTTTTGACAAATGTAGTTAGCTACACTACTTTTGAAATGTAGTCGCTACTTCGCTACTTTTAGGAGACAAATTTTGCTAACAGATTCAATTTGCATTACATTCATATTTAAGGATATTTATATCCTAATTAGAGAAAACTATCGATATCTAAAGCCTTGGTTTTCTACTCGCGTCCAGCGTGATTAATGACCTCAGCGGGTGTCTCTCGCGTCCAAAGAACGAAAGGTGGTTTCCTTGTAGCGTTGAGCGCCGCAGATTTGGTGGACGCACGGAAGACCCCAGGCACCTTTTCGCCTTTAATTAGAAAAAAACTATTGCTCTAATAAACAACTACCAGGCGAGTATTTGAGCAGGGAAAGGCGGGCCCCCTCCGAAAATGTAAAGCAATTATTAAAAAGGAGCTATTTTGAAACATTTCTTTTAACTTTAGAACAATAAAGTTTAAAATACCGAATCGTCCCCCTCCCCCCGAAATGGAAGCCTAGCCTATATATATGCTACTGGCAACTACTGCTAATTATTGAAGTATTGCTGAAACTAATTAAGTTTTAATACCTCTATGATAAAAATAAATTGGGAAAGTGAGCTCTGAAAGCATGAGAAAAATCATGAGAACTAAAAAAGTTTTTAAAAATATAATAAATGGATGTCTGAACGGGAAAAAAAAGCCCGTTTTGAGACCCCTTTCATGTTGTACAAACATTCTAGTTTCTTGAGCACAAATCAAAATTAATGAGTATAAAGGCCTTTTTTCATGACTTACCAAATTAGTGATTTATGACGAATGACCCGTGTGAACCTTGTAATATTGTATAATTGTTTTAATTGAAAACATCACATATGATATGCATATTATAAAATAATGAAAACAATTACTAAATAAATTCAAGATATATCTATTTAAAACATTGCATTAAAAAATCCTCTATATATGTTAAAGAAATTTTAAAAGTTATTATCATCAACACAACTTTTTCTTTGTGTTAGGTATAAAAGAATTTTATAGAATTATATTGTTATTTTAAGGCTAAGAGAGAGATAAGTCTAAGGATTTTACAAACTATTAATTATTAATTGAAATTCTCATATTTTCGTATTAAATTCTGAAAATTATTACACAAAAAACCTAATAATTTAAATATAATAGACACTTTAAAATTTTAACGAAAGAAAGCAGAATTTCAACATATTCATGGAAGACTGCCATGCCTCTAGTATAAAATAAAAACCACATAAATTTATTCAAAAACATGTTTATTAAATTTTAACAAGAGCTGGATCTCAAAATTGTTATCCGCCAAACATGATCGTCGAGGAGAAAATACGTCCGATGCAATCGAAAACAATCTTTGTACAGATGCACTGGACGGCACGCCAGTGTTAGTTTTTTTGAAGGCTTCTTTCATATACGTGTACGCCGAAAGCGGAGATACGGGTTTGATTGGCTCTGACAAGAACCTTGTAAGTTCTTCCTCGTAACTATTTCGAGTGCATGCGAAAGAGAAATTAAAAAAACCAGAAAAGTCATCATCCATGGACCTCATCATCCAGTCATGATCCTCGATACTGATATCTGAAGTTGTCGGAAACATATTCTGGAGGTATTCCTCCATCCATTTTTTTGGCTTCGGTCTTCCTCTCCTCCTCAATCCAGAATAGTTTGAATCTGGGATGGAAACAAGCTGAGAGAACAGTTTCTCTGTCCCACAGCAAAAGACTAAATCTCGTTTCAACCTGACAACTGAAGATTTTGCGCCCCCTCCTATTTTTTTAAAATGCAACTAGGTAGCTTTCATATACCATTTAGCGCCCCTTGGCCGATGCTGCGCCCGGGTACAGTTGACCTTCCTTGCTCCCCCGTAGCCAGGGACGGCCCGACACGGTAAGCAAGGCATCGGAGCGCCATATTCGAACTAAAAAACTAAGGAAAACTTAATCTGGAGCATAACACGGGGCTTCTTTACGTTTGCAGGGAGGCTCCACGTACCCTAGATCAGCTCTTGCACCTAGCTACGCCACACATTTAGCTATAAAAGCTTTCAGGGGTTAAAATGAGGCTTTCAACTTCAATAATATACGGACTGTCAAATATGCATGGTGCTCTGAAACTCATTGGCAAAAAGTTAAAGAGTGGTAAAGGTAAATAAGACGGTTATGAATCACGTAACAATGTAGGGTTTGATAAGTCGTCCTCGAGTACCTGTTAATAATTTATTTTTTCAGAGAAAGTTCACTAAAATTCACTATTAACATGATTGATTACTACTGTACATTGACTAAAAGATTTATTATTAAACAATTATTAACAGGTAAATGAAACCATTTCCGACATCCACAGTGCTATATTATTCTGAACAGCCTTGGTAGAGATGGCGCCCGGTGCGGTCGCACCGTTCGCTCTACCTTAGGACCGGATCTGAAAACTGTCACTACAAACGAAGAACACTGTAACCGTGGTCAGCAATATTTTTAGCCCCTGAAATAATATCTTGGATGCATATGCTTATACCTTTTGTCCCTTTTCAACAAACTCAAAAAAGATAAAGTTATCAACTCGTCAAAAAAAAAAAAAAAAAAAAAAAAATGTGTACAATTTCTAGATATTTACTTTCTTTTTTTTCAGTTTCAGGTTCCACGAAAAATGTACTAATCAGTTTTTACACTTCTTTGTGACAAAAAACATTCCTAGTTGTAGAACATAATCAAGTGATTAATTAATGTTTGAAAAGCTACAATACTGCAGAACTGTCATTACTCTTGTGGAAGTTGAACACACCACCAGGACACAAGGATAATAAAGAGTGCCCAAACTCAAAAAAGTGCACTATAACGTCGAAAAATGACCAAACCTTAATATAAATAAACTTAGTAAAACTAAGCATAAATAAAATTGTTGTTCAATGCATCGATCATAAGGAGGAGGCAAAGAGAAAATTAAAAATGTCGGTGATTCTTCCAGAAGCGGTCTCGATGCTTTCAAGAAAATTCCTGTGAGAAAACCGTAAGTTTTTCTCACGCTTCGTAGTTTTCCGTAGATGGTGAGTGAGAGGATGGGGGGGGAGGGGGGGTCGCTAATTGCGAGGACTGACTATATATCATGTCAGATTTGAAAGGATATCGCCTAAAAGGAAGTTCACGGAATACTGGACACTGAATGATTGGCAATCATCCTGGCAAGTGGACACTACACTGTATTTATGGGTGCAATAAAAAAAAAGATCAAAGAAAATTAATGATATTACAAAAGCATACAATTTACAGATATGTAAAATTCCTTTTCGAAAGCAAAAAATACTCATTTTTATGTTGATTTATGTTGCAAACACGCAATAGCAGTCAAAAATATGCAGACCCTGATCAGACATAGAAGGGGCCCCGGGGCAAAAAAAAAAGGTTGTTTTGGGCCCCTATACTATTACAGACATTTTAACTTATTTGTGATTGTTTTCTATTTTCCCAGCATAAAAAATAATTCTAAAATTAAATTAAAAATTACCCATGTATTTATACTCATTTAGAATAAGACTATGCATTTAAAATTGATTTTAATATTTTTTTAATCCATTTGTATTATTAGCATATGTGTGCGCTGAGTTCCACCTGCCAGAAAATTTTCTTTTCTTCATCATAATATTTAAAAAAATGCTAACTAATGGATATTTTGTGATAAGTACATATGGCCATAAATTTTCAATAACGCCTTTAATTTCTATTTTATTGATCTAGTCTTAGAAGCCATTATCATTGTGTTAGAAAGAAGAACAGAAAATAAGTCTCGAAGCCTTTTTATTGTTACCCAATTATGATATAGATAAAGGAAATTTAGCTTAATAAAAATTATTATTGCAGCATATATAAATTTAATATACAATAAATGGAGAGATTTGCGAGGCCTTTATTTTTCAGGGGCTCACGGGCCCACACGCCCGTGTGATAATGAGACTCTCGAGGCCCCATCAAAATAACCTCTGTTCAACTTTGGACCTCTCTTTCCTTCCTTTTTTGTCCTCTTTATGGCAGATTGGTGATTCTACAAATAATACTGAGAACGATAAAAAGAAAAAAGATGCACAATGTCAGGCTTCCGCTTCAGGCAAAGCAAACCCCCTCCCCCCCCCTCGTGTGCGTGTGTCCCCTGCATGAGGGGGGGGGGGCGGGGGAGAGATTGGGTGTCTTTCAAGCATCAGTTTCAGTTATGCTTGGAGTCAGAAGAGAGAGAAATTGCACCACGGGATCAATCGCCGGAAATGATGAAATGGCAAAAGTAGCTTCCAAAATTCGCTACAAACTACTGTTTTTTTGTAGCGCGCTACACTACAAACTACAAAAAAAAGTAGCGGCTACTGTAGTTTCGCTACAAGTAGCGCGCTACTCCCCAGCCCTGGTTGTACAGCTATGTAAAATAGGCAACCAGTGGACCGTTTTTAACTAAAAAAAACAACAGTGGATTAAGCAACCTAGTTGTACAGCTAATGTAAACTGGGCAAACACTTGCCCGTTTTCAACTCAAAAAAAATCGGTGGATTAAACAACCTAGTTTTGCACCTCATATAAAGTCAGTATGATTAGAATAGCACATAAATAGCACTTATGACAACATAAAAACAGCAAATATCAATTTAAAATTCACATTAAAAACCTTAAACATTGCAAAGATTCGAAGGACTTACCTTTATTTTTTTTTAATTAACTGCTCAGATATGCCCCTAACACCCACCGGCTTATAACGTAACACCAGCATGCTTTCTTTTTACTTTTATATTGACACTGCATTTCTAACAAACACACAAACCGGCTGATAACATAAAACCAACATCCTTTCTTTTATTTACTTTTATATTGACACTGCATTTTTAACAAACACACACACCGGCTGATAACGTTAAACCAACATGCTTTCTTTTATTTAACTTTATATTCACACCATATGTCTAACAAACACACACACACTTTCTTTTCATACAATAACATAACACATTTCATTCCGTTCTATCCATAACATGAAACAATAAAATTTCAAATTCCCAAACTGACGATGAACGAGTTTTTTATGGTTGCCAGTCAAAAATACCACCGGCAGGTAACTTCATTCTGGCAGTGCATCACCAATCCTGGCGCCAAAATGATAACCAATGAAAAGTAAACATAAACATTGATATGTAAACAGCACCGGATACGGAATATAGTCCAATGGTTGTACATGGGTAGGTATCAAACTGCTTCAGAATCTTTACTCAAAAAGGTACACAGATGCTCTTGCATTCACCTTGCTTAACGCATTTGTCCATGAAATTGGATTTGCACAGCTTTTAAAATTTTCTTACTTTGAGAATGTTGCAGTAACATGATAAAATGTCACGTAAGGATCTTAAATTCTCTGAAAAAATTACATTGCTAGATAAGATAACAAGTTATCCACCCCACACTCCTCATCGCCGTGTGCCTGAGCTAATAGGAGTGCCGAAATCATCAGTTGCACATCTTACACCACAAGACAAGAAAAAACTGCAAGAAGAATGGTCTTCCAAAAAAGAAAACAAAATTCATCTCAAATGAAAACATCAAAGAAAGGATCCTGATGTTGAAGAGATTATAAATGAATGGTTTTCAGTAGTGAGTGAATGAGGTCTAAATATAAGTGGGCGAGTGCTGAAAATTAAGGCAAATGAGTTAGCTAAAAAATTAGGCAATGGAGGTTTTAAGGCGACAGATGGCTGGGATTTAAAAAAAACTAATTAGAACATCCCAGTCTTAAGCTAATATTCAACAAATGCTTAAATAATTTGTACATCATCTCATAGTTTTTTACATTAGTATTATTTCTCTGTATTTTTACAATATGATTCTGAATATAATATAAGTAATATGATTTGTTTATCTTATTTTTTTTCTTTTAATCTGGGTGGGGGTTGGGAGAAATAGAATAGTTGGTCTATTATGACCCATAATCCACAAAATTCTAAAAATCCACTCAAGAGCTGGAACTAAGGTTGGGGATTTTGGGTCTCCTACTGTACATAGTACTTTATAGTTAGAAGCTATTCTTTGGAAATAATTCTAAATATTTACCGAGAAAAGCTGGTGTGTTTAAAGTTTGACATTAATAAAGACTTTGTAAATAACAAAATAAATTCAGAAAATAGTACATTATGCATGTTTTGGATGGTACAAAATGTCCACACTTCTTCAGCTGTAAAAAGTTTTTACTTCCACACGAATGAAGAAGAGTGGACCTTTTGTACCACCTGAAATGTGGGTTCTGCACTGTTTTTTATTTATGTGTGTTATTTACAATATTTATTAATTTTATTCAATATGAATAAGAATGAGAATTATTATTAATGAGAAATGCAGTTATTTCTTACAGTTTCTTTTCTATTATTTAATGAGAATTTGTGATTATTCAAATATTATTTTTGTGATTTTTTTTTAATTATCCAGTTTTTTTTCAATTAAGAAAAATCTTAGCTGGAGCCCTTGTCACTTTCTATTGATGCAGAGAAAACAAAGTTTAAAACATCTGGGGACAAGTTTAAGATTTCTTGTCAATAATATTAATGAGTTAAATCTACTCTTAACTGAGATTTTACCCAGTTAGCTCACCTACCTGAATGGGTTGCAATTTAGCTTATGCTTTGAGCCAAATAAAATTTTCTGGTGTGTTAAAATGTACTGTTTATTTAAAACAGTAGAAATAGGACAATTTGGCATTTATTTTTAGTTCCAAGTGTATGGACAAAATACTATTCAGAAAGATTATTTTAGCTTTTCATAATCTTTTTGTTTCAGAATATAAGGGTTATGAGAGCTAAATAATTTATTAAAGTGTTACTGCAGTGACGAATGGCAAATGATTGTAATTTTTCAATTTTAATTAATGATTGTAATTAAAAAAAAATTTTTACTATATTTTTTATTGCCTGCTTTTGAAATACTAATGATGCACAGTTATTTTAATGTAAATTTGATTTTATATGGTTGTGTGTTAAGTTTTTGTTATTTTGTTAATCAACAATAGAAGTTTTTTTTTCTCAATTATTTAAATTTGTGTAATAATGAAATTTGTTCTGTAAGAAATAAATGTCTTTTTCATGTTAGATATTAAACAAGATGTTAACACCATGTTCATTATTTTAAGATTTATAATGGTAAATTAATTATTTAAATTAATGATTGTTTATTATTGGTTGTTGTATGGTATAATTTGGTTAACTGCCACCAGACCATATTTGACAATTTATCTACTGGAGGTAAAAAATAAACATTGGCAATAATTTTTTTCGTTAGTTGTGGCAAACCCTGGGCATTCATCTGTTATGGATGAGTAGTCATTTTTTTTTTTTTTTTTGTTGTTGTTGTTTTGAATATATAATTTGAAGTGTGTAGTTTTAGAACATATTGTTTTATTTTATAAATAGGATACCAAGTTTTTATATTTTACATACATTTTTAGGTAAGGTATAATGTTTTTGTGTCTTGAGTGTGTGTACATACATAAACGTATTCTGTTTTCTTTGTTGTTATTTTGAAGTGTTGAAGGATGTATATGTATGATTGACAAGCAAAAGAAATTGAGTTTGTGAAACGGGGTTGGAGAGAAGTGTAAAGTGTATTAACATTCCTACATACAAATATGTTTAATGTGCAAATACATTGCGCCTCTTATGTAGTAAAGATTAAATTTGTTTTAGAAATATTGTTTTAAAATTAATAAATGTGCTATTTTAACAGTCTTCTACAAAAGATGATCACCTATCTAAAATCGTATTTTTTTTAGATCAATATATTATTTTTTTTTCTTGTATGTTAAAAAAGGACTAGTAGAAGTGGAATCTAGGTAGACTTCTTCACAACAGTTGAGGAATACACCATTTTTTTAGGTTAAAAAATTAACAATAGAAGTAGAGAAAGTAACATAGCTATTTTTGTTTTGTAATGTCTTACTTCAGATTGTACTACATAAGGTGTATCTAATGTGTAGCTGTGCAATCAAAACTTACATTAGATACACCAGATTGGTGACTGCCATGTTGGAAAATATCACCAAGCTCACATGGTGACTGGTTAACCGATAAGTATCAGTTGTTTGATCTGTACAATATTTGTTCTTACTAAAATATTTTCCCCCTCCTAAATTAGGTATCACTCAAGGAATCAGTTGTGATTATTATTTTGGAAAGCCAAGGAAACGTCATCATTGTAGTTATTGTCCTTATAAAACACTGTATTCAACACATTTAAAGAAACATTTACTTATTCATGAAGTTCAACGACCTTTTCAATGCCATTCTTGTGATTCTTCTTTTTCTACAAAAGGGAGTTTGGTTAGACATACTATAAAACATCATTAATGAATTGATGTTGCTTGACATTGTATTTACTTGTGTGCTTATACCTTCTCACTTATTTCTATGAAAAATTTAAATGGTTGTATTTTAAAAGTTACTTATGCATTTGTTTAGTGACAGCTCATGATCTATTCACTGATAAGGCTGATAAAATATTGCCATTCACAAGCATTGCTACCCACTGATTATTGAGAAAAGGCACAAATAACAAAATATGCTCTCATTTCTCTATCTTATTAACTATTAAGGCAAAATGTTTGGGGAGACACGTTCCCATAGGTTTTGATGCTCATGTTGTTATTTATTTCACTCTCATGTTCAGAATATAGGCAAGCACATTATGCAACATTGCTTAAAACTTTTTTTTATAATATAGATATATATATGTAAAGTCATAAATGAATATATTAATAAAAACATATAAAACATTATTTAATACGGCGGATTAATTAGTTAAAATTTTTTATTTGGGAATACCTTATTCCCCCGTACATGATATATATTTCGGTTACACACATAACCATCATCAGTCGTTTCTGGATCTCTCACTAATGGCGGCTTCCTTTTATATCTCTTCGCTCTTCTTCTTGAAAGTTCGATGAATGACGTCATCCCATGATTGGTCGATTGTATGAAGCGCATCGTTAGAAATGACGACAGATGGCAGTATCAACGATGCGCTTCATACAATCGACCAATCATGGGATGACGTCATTCATCGAACTTTCAAGAAGAAGAACGAAGAGATATAAAAGGAAGCCGCCATTAGTGAGAGATCCAGAAACGACTGATGATGGTTATGTGTGTAACCGAAATATATATCATGTACGGGGGAATAAGGTATTCCCAAATAAAAAATTTTAACTGAATATATTAATTTTAGAATAGCATTTCTAAATTTAAGCTAAAATTCTAAAATTAAGCTATTTGTTTAAATTATATTTTTAGTACATATATTTATTGCATCTAACAATTTTAAAATGTATTCTTTATTTTAAACTAGCTGCATATCTGTTCTCACGGTTGTAAATGAATACTTTCCTTATATAAAAATGCAATTTTTAAAAACTTCATTACGTAAAATTTGCATTACAGATACTAAAATGATGTATTCTTTATTTTAAACTAGCTGCATATCTGTTCTCACGGTTGTAAATGAATACTTTCCTTATATAAAAATGCAATTTTTAAAAACTTCATTACGTAAAATTTGCATTACAGATACTAAAATGATGTATTCTTTATTTTAAACTAGCTGCATATCTGTTCTCACGGTTGTAAATGAATACTTTCCTTATATAAAAATGCAATTTTTAAAAACTTCATTACGTAAAATTTGCATTACAGATACTAAAATGATGTAAAATATTGCACACCTGCACCATGACTCGTAAACTGACCAGTGTTACTAACAATGAAAAAAGAACTGCACTTTTTTCCCCCCTTCCTGGAAATACTGAATTCTTAATCCCAGAAAAAGAAAGTAAAGAAGTAATCGACAAATAGAACATTAACTAATCGGCGCTTTAAAAATTCTCAGATTTTTAATGTAACTGAAATTGCAATAGCTGTAGTTTTATTCTAATACATGATACAGATACTTAAGTTTTAATCCATGGTTTTTCTTGAACCAGAATTATTCAATAATTTCATTCCCAAGACAATGCAAACTATAAACTCATACTAATTGTAAATTGCCGAGTTCCAAATTTTAAAAAAAGTGGCATTTTGATGAGAAAATTAGAAATCACTCCAAACTAGGAAAGATGCAGCTAGCTGATGCATCCATTCCTTGAAACATAAAAACTTAAATTTTACAATATTTTTAAAGACCTGCACAACACCTTGGGTATTTATCATCCATGGCAGTTTTCCTATAATTTGCAACTTACACAAATGTACAGTTGGTCTTCATTTCATATTAAGATTGCAAATAAAAGTATTCCATATGTTTTCTTTGCTCAAAACTATAGAACAGCTTGTATATTTGCCATGAATGGCTACTTTTCATTATTTGGCAATTCTTGCATGCACATATTGATAATAATTTTCCATTAAGGTGGTTATTAAAACTATTCCCATGTATTTTTTTGTAGACAAACGTATTTAACACTGCAAAATATTTCATCTTGTCGTGTTGGCAGATATTTAAGTTGTACCAAAACAGCTAAAATGGCATAATTTATGGCATATACACCAGATTTTTCAACTGTTTAACGAGTGACAAATACCCAAGTTAACCTAAACTTCGTTACCATAGTCTTCATTTGAATTACTTGATTCTTTCAAGATATTGTTAACACACGCGATAGATCGATACACCCTGCGTGGAGATGCAGCCTGGTGCCAGATCTACCAGATGCAAAAATGGCACTTTTTAAATGTTACAATTAGTCATCTAAAAAAACAAATGGGGGAAATGCATCATCTATAATTTTAAACTACTGTTACTTAAGTGGACTTACTTGTTTGAAATTGCGAGCTTTTAAGTAACACTCTGACTTATTTCTGTCTCATGTTTTATGATTTGGCTTAAAACTGGCATAATTATTTTATGATTTTTGAATGTACAGGATTCTGCATGTTTGGAACAGCTTTTCTGCTTTGTTAAATTATTTTATGTTGGCAAAAATTTCCAAATGTGGCAACTGTGATGCTCTTTCTATTGATTTTTGTAAATATTTTCTAAAATAATTTGTATTTTTTATTTTAAGCTAGCTCATGTGCTAATTCATTGCACAATCTATTGCTATTCCTAATTTAATCCAAATTGTCCAGCCGTTTCAGTGTGAAAGAGTTACAAACTCACAAACTTTCACATTTATATTAGTAGGTTTCAATCACAGTAAAAAAAAGTTAAAAAATCACATTTCATGATTTAGGAAAAGAAAAGCAATAAAGTATTTTAAACAATATCTAGTAAGATAGTGAATATGGAAAATGTCTGCAATTTTGAACCATTCATAAAAATTTGATAATTGTTAATGGAATCTGCAAGTTTGATACCCAAAAGACCTGTACTATTTTGCCGATCAGAGTGTTTCATGCTTTAAAATTTAGCCAAGTAAACCATCCATAATTATTGATTCTGGGATAAAGAGCTGAAACCTGATTTAAAAAAAAAGTTTTGAGTGGTCCAAACAGAACAGGCCCTTTAATTCTTTAAAGAGAAAAAAAACTGCATTACGCGATCACCTTTTCTCTCCCTATAAATTCATAACTCATATTTTAATAGCTTCAATATTCAATCCTAAGTTTTTTCAAAGTTATTATTTAAGAACAGATGCATAATATCTAAAAACTGAATTAAAATGGTAAAAGCTTTTGAATTTTATATTGATGAGCTGCCACTATGTTTGAAATGTCAATATGAGTTACTTATACTTTTTTAAATCTGTTTTTTGTACTTAGTTTTTTTTAATGAATCATGTAAACTCAGTAACATTCATTAATTACTCTACAATCAACAATTTGATTTGTTTTATTAAATGGATAACATTATTTGTACTGTATTCTTGATCAAACTAGAAAAAATATATCTTTAGTTTGTACAATATTAGCATGCTTTGTTGGATAACAATACTATATTCATTGGAAATTTCTTGAGTGTTCACGTGAATTTTAGAAACCATGTAAGCTTAAACTTTCTTTCCTTTCTTAGCCAAGAAACCATAGAAAAATTTAGAAAGATCAATAATATTAATTTTTATTGTAAACTTTCACCAAGCTGTAATATTTTATTTTTTTTCTCTAAGGCAAAAGAAAACTAAGAAAACTTCTCTAATTGAAATTTTGATTAATTTAGTCTCTACAGTAGCTTAAAAAAATACATTTTTTAAGGTGTGATTCCACTTTCTCTGTCATTTTTTGTAAAATAAGTTTTAAATAAATGAAGACATTTTGATTTGAAAAATGAAATGTTTTCCACTCCCTTCCCCTAAAGTATAATAAAATAAATAAAATTTGGTATAAAATTATACACATAATTTAGTGAAACCTTGATCTAGTGCTATCCTTTATAACAATCATACTTTTAGTAGTATTAACTGCATTTGCATATTAATAATATTTAAACATTGACTTTATAGGTAACAATAATTAACTTTATAAACATAACTTTTTTTTTAATCCCCATAAAATCATGGTAGAGCTTTAATAGTAAAAAAATTAAAAGTATACAACAATATTTAATTAGGAAAAATAGTATAAAATTCTTTAAATTGAAATATTGAATATATTTTCTTACATTCTAATGTTTATGCTGATATTTGTACATAAATAATTTTATTTTCTTATCAGGTGAAATGCAGGAAAACTACTCTTTTACTTCAATGAAAAAACTCATCTCTATGGCTATTGGTCCTGTCAACTTCAACTAATATATCATAGAGTGCGTACAAGAGAACGACCGTATCAATGTATGTGTAAATGGTAAATTTTACGAATAAAAGCAATGACAATAAGTCAAAGGGACAAGGCATACAAAGATAAACATTTAAATAATATATGCTTTTTCAGATATGGTTATTTTTAAAAATGTTATGTAATAAGAGTCAAAGTGATAATGATGAACAAAATCCAATGTACGTCTTCTGAATTTGGTTGTATACATTAAAACATTTAATAAGGTTAAAGTTGATAAAATTTTGTAAAACAATGCACATAAAAAAAAGTATATTTTTATACTTGTAATGTACTTTTTATTTATGTGTGTAATTTCACAGTTCCATTAATTTTAACCGTTAAACACCATTTTCGATATGTTCTTATGATTACATTTTACAAGTGTTTGGCACATTTTACTTAGGGTAAACTATTTATTTTTTATTTTATTTTATTTTTTAAATGTATTAAGTAGCATAGAAAACAGGATTAGTTCTATCTAGAATATTATAAATTAAAAATGTGTGTATAATTTGACTGGGGTAAATTTTTAACTCAGTTCTGTATCTTTAAGAGATAACTATGTTTATAAGATTTTTCTTACTTATCAATAAAGAATATTTTATAAAATATTGTGATTATCAATGTAAACAGATACAATAATTTATTTATAATATACAATTTATTTGATGAAAAGAAAAAACTTTTTATTTGAACACCAAATATGCACCAAACATGAAAAAATTTATGAATGCTAAATAAATGAAATGAAATTTAATGTAATCTGTCTATATTAGAAAGCCTGTATTTAATGAAAAACGAATGAAAACATTTAATGTACTGGATTCATTTAAGAATGGTGAGAAGCCTTTCTTATTTAAAAGAATTATCAAATACTACTAAAGAAAGTATCGCTACTCAGTAGCGTGCATCCTTATATGTTTTATAAGATTTGACTTAATGGTAAATCTTTGGTTGCATCTGGGGCATCCAAAAGGTTGTTCTCCAGTATGTTTGCATACATGGTCTCTTAGATGACTAGAATAATATGTTGAATAGGGACAAACACTGCAGGAATGGTGGCGTTTTCGTGCATTTTGACTTACTTTACTTGGTTTCTCAAAAATATCTAAAAAATAACACAAAAATCAGTAAAAATGTTAAATAATCATGAATGAACTAAACAATATAAACTAAATTAATATTGGTATTTAGTAAGAAAATTATTCATGGTAAGCACGGTTTCCTTAGTAGTTTTCTACTGATTCTCGCTATTCCTCATGATTTATGAAGAGCAAAAATTCTTTTGCACATTTAGCTCCTTATGTTTGCAGGAGCATTTACACTAATTTGGTTGGCAGATTTTACAACTTGTCTGCAATGCTAATGATTTTGACCACCTGGGCATTTGCCAGAAATTACGGCGGCTAATGGAACTACCTAAGGTGTATGTGTGTGTATCCCCCCTTCTTGGAGATAAAACTATAAAAAGCATGTGTTTTCCTTTTTAATGCTTTCCAACAAAGATGAAAAATGCTTATGCTTTTGGTTTGTCAGCCTGTCTGTCCATCTATGCTCTAACTGTTGTAAATATGCATCAATTGTAGTGAAGTTTAGATATATCAGGTTGTAACGAAAGTTTTCCGCCAAATTTCTTGAGTCTGCTCACGCAGTACCCAGCTATTGACCTTATATGTCAAGTTTATGCGATGCTTAGCGCGACTAATGAACATGACACTAAAGTCTAACTCTTTTAGCTAGCTCTCGTCGATGAATATTTTATCTTCTTCCACAAATTCTTGTAGGCGAGCCACATCAGCATCAGTAGTCTGGTCAGAGTGCTCTGCTTCTTTAATATCTTAGTCCTCGTTTTTGAACTTTCGGTGCCAAATCTTCAGAGTGTCATATGATACAACAGTAGTACCTTAAGCTGTACACATGATTCAGTGTCATTCTGTAGCTGACCTTTTGCAACAGAACTGAGAGTAAATGATGGATCAATCTAGTAGCATGGTAGTTCCATTTCAGAAACCTTATACTTAATCATAACAATATTGTTTTACGGATTTCACAACACAGTGCTCTAAAACAAGTCTTTTCTTTCAAATAACAAAAATCGTTTTACAAAATATTGGCAAAGACACCAACACGAACTGCTTGTGCAGGCAATACTTGGAGTGGCGGAAAACTTTCGTTACACCCTAATACTATTACCATGTACCATATTGAATATGGTTTTTATAGCATGAATAAATATTTTCCATGGATACTTCTTTAACAGTGTAGTTCGAAAAAAATATGCAATTTTGGTACATAAATACAAATAAACTAATTATGTAATGCAATTCAAAATTTTTAGAATGTCTCTTTACAAGCTGTATTATACACTGTAATAAACGATAAACCTGTATCAGTAGCAAAACTTTCAGAAAAAATTCTTAAAAATAAAAAATTTAGCAGGCTATGACACTTTTCAAAACTTTTGCCGTGCAAATCCATGTTGAAGAATTTTTTTCCGAAAGTTTTATGGATGGCACCATGGATTTGCACGGCAAAAGTTTTGAAAAGTGTCATAGCCTGCTAAATTTTTGATTTTCAAGAATTTTTTCCGAAAGTTTTATGGATGGCACCATGGATTTGCACGGCAAAAGTTTTGAAAAGTGTCATAGCCTGCTAAATTTTTGATTTTTAAGAATTTTTTCCGAAAGTTTTATAAAAGGCACCATTGCTTCATTTATTGCAGTGTGTAATACAGCTTAGAAATAATCATCCTGAATTTTTTCGAGCCGCTGGTGCAATTAGCTTATTCTAATTTGTGTACTTAGACCGTGAGGGAGATTTTACTTTTTCGAATTACACCCTTAAGAGTAAATTATACAGAGAACAACAAAAAGTAACTTGGCTTCGGATGGCATTGTCAAAAAATTAAAAAAAAAAAAATCTGAAATTTTTTTAGATTTTATTTATGCACACTGATGGAAGAATTTCAGTTTTTTTTTATTTACTCAATCAATTCTGCCATATAGAGGAAAATGATAACTGTAAGTGCTCACATAGACTCCTGTTCGCATAATTTTGTCGTTGAAAATTGCATCCATTGTTGTTTGGCCCCTAGTGGTGAAATGTTTTAGATTAGTACGTATTGGAAAACCTAATGTATTCATTTCAATTATGAAATTGGATCCTTGGTCGGAATTTAATTCTATGTTAAAATCTCCTACTAAAACAGTCTTACAATCATCCTCCTTCAGCAACGTTTCGAATAGAGCGTCTAATTTATCTTCATAAGAAATTCGAGGACTAGCGTACGTAACTGCAAATCTCACTTTATCTTGAATATACGCAATGAATATTTGAACATCATTGATCTGGCTTGTGTAGGCACAGGTAAAGTGTTTCATTAAGTTTTCCTTTATAAAACTCGTAACTCCAGATGGCTTTCTGTTTTGGAAACCACTGTCTATCCGTTCGACCAAAGTGAATCCTGGTATTTGAAAATCATCTGAAGGGATAGTCCATATATCCGTTAGCAATATCAAATCACTCCTAGAAAATATGGATCGAATGGAAAAGTGTCCATGGCGCGTTGCGTAGACAAAAATCCCGTGCTTGAAATAGCACCAGAGTGCTAAAAAAAGTTATCAGCAAGGTCTTTATATTTCTGTCTAACAATTTTTTTATTGTAGTTATTAGAAAAATCATTTATAAACTTTTTAATAAAAAGAAAAAAAAGTATTGCTCAATCTATTGGGGTATAGGGAGGTATTTTTTCTAGTTGATTAAATTTTTCCTGAATGGCAAAACAATAAATTACCTTAAAGTGATTTCTAAGATTTTTTTCATTAATTTAATATACATAAAATCGCTGAAAATATATGTAAACCTTAATTTACAAAATGTCAATATGTGTGGTTATAAGCAGTTTTGTTCATATATAAAATCTTGAGTTACCATGAACAAGATATATAACTCTTAATGGCTAAATTTTATTATTACATTTTATGCATTGAACATTTACCAGTCATAGTACATAAGTGAAAAATATTTAGATTTGCAAATTAAGATTTTTAAACAAATGAACCAACGTTTAAAACTGTAATTATAACTGATATTTCACAAACCATTTATGCACACATGTTTACATAACATTATGTTTTAAATATAAGTCCCCTATGACATGTATGATTTTAATCACATCTAGAGTTTAAAATCTTAATATTTCACACATTGTAAATGACATTTGATCACTATTTTTTTTTTTTTTAATCTAACAAAGTTTTTAAAAGTTATTAGCTAAGCTAGTTTTAAACAAAACGACACAGTAACAGATAATGTTTTGTTTTTAAATACGAATAAAAATGTAAGAACATTTTATCTAGAATTTACAATATTGTACAATTCTTGCTACCCAATAGTCAACTTTAGTGTTTGCTTAATGTATAAACTGCACAAACAAAAAATTTTTTAACAAATAAAATTCTGTTTTCATCTAATCAATATTTTTACTTCCTTGTATGAAATATAAGTAAGTAATGTGATCCCAAAAAATTTCGGGGGGCCAGATTTCTACGAAAAAACAAATTTTGACCACCTCTAAATTACTTTTAAGAATTCTTTTGATGCATCCCATTGTATGCTAGCATGCACGTTCATATAACCCATTGTCAAACCCAATTTGGCAGACCGCAAGTTTATTTTGACCAGCTTTTCCATGCCATTTGTGCATACACAACTCACCTATCTCAAGAACTATTGGTTGTAGAATGTTGAAACTTAATATTTAAGATTGTTGTAATATGTAGTTGTGCACCTCCTCTTTTGGTCCCAGATGACTGGATAATTTATCTGCAGGGCCACCTAAAAGATTCTGAATACATTATGCTCTATGGGCTTAAATTCATTAAACTCGCATATCTCAAAATCTATTAGATGTAGAATGTAGAATCTTTATATTTATTTAGCATTGCTGTAACATGTAGTTGTGCACCTCTCCTTTCGCTTCTATTCGACTGGATAATTTATCTACAGAGCCACCCAAAAGATTTTTAAATACGTTACGCTCTATGGGCAGAATTTCATTAAAGCATATTTTAGAGGTATTAGGCTATTTCAAATGACTCGGAAGTGATATATGCTGTTAAGGGTTACAAAATGAATTTCTCCATCGAAGAAAGACTTATCATTTATAGTTCTGACAACAGGAACACTCAAAAGATTTTAAACACATTACGGTCAGTGGCAATTTTAGGGACATTCATCCATTTCAAGCACAATTCCATTCTACCATATAGTTAGGTAATGGTTTGACCATGGTCATGTGCCTCCCTCAAGAATTATGCTAAAAGTCGCCAAGCTTGGTGACTTTTGGTGTATGTATATATGTATTTAACTCTCAAATCTCAAAAACTATTAGTCTTAGATTGTTGAAATTTCATATATAAGATTGCAACATCTAGTTGTGCATCTCGATTTTTGGTTCCAATCTACTGGAGAGTTTATTTACAGGACCACCCAAAAGAATTTCAATACATTAATGTCGATGGACATCTCCATTTCAAAGACATGATTTAATACATTTTTATGCAACTAAAGCACATATCGTTATAGATATTATCACATTTAAATTTTGATATGTATTATGCATTTATTCCGTTGAATGATATTTAGCATGACAACTCAGAGATCTTAAAGTTTTAAATGGAATATGACAAATTTGGCAATTAAATCCCTCTTCATCACCAACTTTATGGCTTTTTAAATGTCTAAGCATGTTACTTCTTACAGAAAATCTTTGACTGCATATAACACATACATATGGTCTTTCTCCAGTGTGTGTTCTCATATGATCAGAAAAACGAGATGATATTCTTGTAGAATAGCTGCAGTATTCACAATCATAAACTCTTAAGTTTTTTCGATAAGACCTTCCCAATACTAAAGGATAGCTGGAACCATCATCAGCAAAATCTAAAAGAATTAAAATTTTACTATAGCAGATTACACAAATATTCACAGAGTATAAAACTGTACATTACAATTATTTAACACAAGGGCACATGGAAATTTATCAAAATAGAATTTTTAGGTGAATCATTATAAACTACACATAACTGATATTTCAATGATTAATATAAATATTTTTAAAAAATGTTGTAAATGCGACAGAAAAATATTTACTAAAACTTTTACTTTTTACCTTTTATATTTTTTCTGTCCATTAGAAATAAGTACTACATTCTAAGTCATTTCACAAATTTTTGAGAGTAAAAATTGCAGGGTTTCTACAGATTTTACAGCTTTTGCTTCCCTGACATCTATCAAGCTCTTCCCTGACTTTATCTAGCGTGCTTTCCCGAATTTTGCCCCTTTTTTCGCAAATAATAATAATAATAAAATTAATATATACAAGAATCTTATTTGACATCCCTGGATTCTAACAAAAACCATGTTTGATAATAATTTAGGATAAAATAAAGCATATTTCAACTGCATAAGATATGCTCATAAAGAACACATTTTAAAATTATTTATAAGGTTAAATGAGAAAATGAAAATAAAATAATTTCTATACTTTGGTTCAAACAGCAAATATTTTCTTGATTTTACCACAAAATTCAATTTTTCTTGCATTTCCCTGACCTTTCTTCAATTTCTGCTAATTTCCCTGACTTTTCCCCCAAATCCCTGACCAAAACTCATTTCCCTGATATTCCCTGACTTTCCAGGTCTGTAGAAACCCTGAATTGAATGTAGTTAGGTTTCTTAGACAAAAGTCCCCACAGAAATTAAATAAAAGCTACCGCAATGTAGCAATTGATAAGAAAGTTAAAAATTTTGTTTTATAAAAGTTTGCTTACATAATGGTTCCAAAAACCTATGCCTGTTTTTGGATTGGAAAGTTAGTTGCCAAGACAAAATGCTCCACTCATAAGTTACTTTTTAGTTTAGGCAAGCTTTTGCTTATATACAGGGTGTCCCAAAAAGGTGGTAACAGGCTATAATTCTTTATCTATTAGAGATAAGTAGGTAATGCAAATTGAAAAAATGTTGTCAAAATAGGATCGGAAAAGAGATTACACTATGAAAAAACTCCTCTTGTTAATTTTCAAAAAGTTACACTTTTTAAATTTGTATGCGAACCCCCCTGCAAAAAAATTCCCTATTAGTAAAATGTGCCCCATACACTAATGAGAAGACATGCAAAATTTGTTAATTATATCCTGAAAAGTATCAGAGATATGAAGACAAATATAATGCTGACTCAAACCACTTTACAATGACTCTCAGAGGTAAAAAATCATGTAGAATGATCGAATTTCAGCAGCGTACAGAAATTATGAAAGAAAATCACCTTTCCCATTCTCACAGTAAACATTTGCATTCAAAATCATCTATGGCCCCCCGATCATCTTTCTTTAAAGATATCTCTGTGATTTTGTATGATGAAAGGCTTAAATTTGGTACATCAGTGCATGGGGCACATTTTGCTAATTGGGAATTTTTTGTACAGAAGTCATATGCAATTTAGTGTAACTTTTTGTAAATGAACGAGAGGAATTTTTCTTAACGTAGTCTTATTTCCGACCTTATTTTGAGCATTTTTTCATTTTACACAGCTCACTTATCTCTAATAAATAATTAAAGCCCATTGCCAGCTTTTCGGGATACCCTGTATATTCTGCTTTAGATAGGTTTTACTGTGCAATAAGGCATGTATGATACACTTTTTCAACTGCATACCTATGAATCTCACTGCATGAAATCTGTTTAACCATTATTATTTATGGTGTAACCATATTTTAATTAATCTTAACATTTTAATTTAGTAACATATGGTTAAAAACCACATATTACTAAATTAAAATGTTAAGATTAATTAAAATTTTATGATTAAAAAATATGACGACAATTTGAAGAATTACATATAAATACTTAAAGAATAATCAATGATAAATCGTACACAAATGCCTTTCGATAATCTTTCTTCTCACTTTTGTTGCAAATATTTGAAAGTGATAAAGCATTTAGAGAAATTACTACTAAGTTTAGAGTATAATTTAAGAAACTCAAATGGTTTTATAGTATTATGCAGGCACAAAAGAACATAAGCATACATTTCTTGCTTAAAAAATTTATTTTAAAATTTTAATATTTTCATGTGCTGTTAACCAATGAATATAAACAAAATTCTTGTTTAGAAATTTATCATTACAAGCATAATTTTTCTTTTTCTTTTTGTCTTGATGATACAAGCTTTATTATAGTTAGCAACTAAACTTCTTATGCAAAACATTTGATTTTCAAGAAAATAATCATGCACAACAGAAAATGATTATAAAGATAAAATCATTTTTATACATTAAAAACAAAATTCAAATATCTTACAATGATTTGTAATACTATAGATTTGGTAAATCATATTTTAAGATTAAATCAAGAAGTTAAAAGAATTGATTTTTTTTTTCTCTTCCCATGAGCACTTCACAAGAAAAGCTTACATAATGAAGTAATGTATTTAAGTAATTATCAAAGCAATTTAAAACAAGACTAAAAATAATAGTATTTAGTATCAATAGAGAAATATTTTGTAGTCTAGAAGTACACAGCGGAGCCACTAAATCTTTTGTCACCAGAGATGGAAGAAATTTCCCCCCTATAGACTGAACAAAAGTGCTGTCTATAGACTGAACCAAAGCACTGCCTACTCTACTGGTTTCAAAAATTTCCTACCATAGGTCTAGCTAGCCTATTTAAAAATCTGCAACTATTTGTCACCCCATTCATTTCAGGTTTGTTTGTGTTTGTGCATAATTATGACAACGTTACGCAAGGGTGATCTGCCAAGGATGGTGAGTGCCTTGGTAGGAGGACTTTCTAAGGGGTTATAAGGCATATTCACATTGCATCTGAAGAAAACCTACCAAAACTTCTTCAGACTGTTAGATCGACAGCAGCACGATGGGACCTGAACCCGGAACCTTCATATTTCGGCTGTCCACCCCCATTAATTTCAGAACAGCATGAGCTATAGCCATAAAAGTGGGGTCCAAGTATAGTGAAGTAACTATGCACTACCCAATGGAACTGCTAAATGCATCTTGATGGCTGAATTTGGAGTTATACCATTTTTTGATAAGCATGCTGAGATATGATGGAAAAAGTCAATGTTGTAGGCCAACTGTTCAGCACCATTGCATTTTATGCCTTTCATTATGCCAAATAAAAGGCATAAAGTGCACAGTTGCATTTTCCAAAACTCCACTTGCCTGACGTTAGGCTCATTTATCCTTCATGCTCAAAGTGTTTTCCATGAGCAACAAAACGCATCTGAACTCTGGTCTGCAATTTCTGCTATACCTTGTACAGCATCGTAGGTTACATGCTGACACAAGCATCAGTAATATATTTTAAGCCTTTTATTATTAATGTATGTAAGGTGACTTTTCTTACTAAATCAAGATTCTGAACAAATATGTAACTGACTTTTTTCCTGTTATCTTGTACTGTTAGAGATAAGAATGCTAACTCTAATTTTAATTACCAGATGGTGCTGTAAGAAGTTTCGTTGTGTAGCACATAGTTACTTTACTATAACTAGACCTTACTTTTATGAGTATAACTCTTGTTGTTCTGAAATTAAAATGATGACAAAGGACTTAAGTGGGCACAATGCATAAAATATATTTAATTAATGCATGTGTATTGAATTATGAGAAATCTTAAAAATACAGCAATATACATTGTATGTGAATAAAAAAAAAGTGCAATACAAATTTATACAACGACATACTATATGAATAAATTTATACATATATTCAGTGGCAGCTCAAAACTAAAATTGCATGGACGTGGTTTGGTAGTCCAGGAAAAAAATAAATATTTATACATAAGCTTGATAAAATTTTAAACATTTTTTATAACTTGAATTGCTTCAGTTAAAGCTAGATATATTTATTTTAAAAAAAGGCGTTAAGTCCATTTTTCTATGTTCTCCAGTTTAGTTTGCATGAGAGAAAAGGGAAAAGTTTGCAAGAGATAAAAGAAGGTAGAAGAACTGAAAAATAAAATGTTATCAATTATATAAATAACAGAAACAGCTTAAAAATCAAAAATAATCACACACACTTTATTTCATTTAAGATTATCATACATGATTTTGTAAAAATAAAATATGCTGACAAGGAGAGGTCGCGACCTTGGAATCACCAATTTGAATGAAATTTGGTACACATATAGCTCATAAGACATGCAATCACTGATGCAAATTTTAGGATGTACCATACAGGCATTCTCAAGAAATCATGCTCCTAACATTTAAAAATCAGCATATGCTGCTTAAGTACATTTTTAATGCAAAGAGAATGGAATGAGTGTGGAGTCATGGGTTAACAAGTCAATCTGCAGAGTGCATGTTTGCAGGTTCGAGACCAACTCCCGCTGGAAATATTTTCATCTTTCTTTTTTGTTCATTTTAATGGCTGATTTAATTAAATTAATTAATTTTAACATCACAGCTTATGTTACTGCATCAATTTCAAATAAATTATTAATATCACAGGTAGGTTTTTTTCGCTCTTTTCTCTGTGTGCTATTTCCAAATGGTACAGCAGTGAGCAAAAAATAATAAAAATAAGCAGTTTAATTCTTCAGAATGCTGCATCAATGAATAGATGCTTGGAGCATGCAAACATATTTCTAATTTTGTGAATGGCTGTATTACAAATTACACTAAAAAGTTCACATAAAATAGGTGACACACAGCTGTCGATCTAATGGTCTGGAGTTTAGGATGGTTTTCTCCATATATAACGTGATTACACGTTAGAGCCCTTTGTGAATTGAATTGGAATATTTATTTTTAAAACACAAGCATTTTAATTTAAGCAAGGTAAACGTAATTTTATTTTATTATTTAATTAAATTGGCCATTAAAATGAACAAACAAGAAAGATGAAAATAATTTTGGCGGGAGTTGGTCTCAAACATGCACTCTGCAGATAGACATGTTAACCCACAATGCCAAGCTCATTCCATTCGCTTTGTATTAAAAATGCACTTAAGCTGCATACACTAATTTTCGAATGTTTAGAGCATGATGTCTTGAAAATGCCTGTATCGTGTGTCCTAAAATTTGCATCAGTGATTGCATGTCTTATGAGGTGCATTTGTGCCCAATTTCATTTAAATCAGTGATTCCAAGGTCTTGCCGTCTCCTTGTGAGTAGGAAAGAAACACATACTTGCACACAAAGATTGAACTACAAACATAATAGTGCAATGGTTAGCTTACTATAATGCAGTATTTCCCAACCTGTGTGCTGCAACACACTAGTGTGCCATGAGAGTTTTTGAAGAATTATTAAAACTATGTTATTTCATATCAGCAATGTGGCATTTTCTATTTATCATGTGCTATCTTGTAAACTTCCACCACCGATTTTTGAAAGAGCTGCTTCCAGCAAGACGCACGGATAATGCATATCCCTTGCACATGCATCCTGCCATATTTGCTCAAAAAAGAAAAAAGAAAAACAGCACACTAAAACCAATTTGTCCTTCTCTCCAGTTCAGTATTAAAGCTCCGTTTACATGGGAAAATTAAATATCCTGGGTAAAAGGAGGGTACAGGAAAAATAAAGTAATCACTGAAAGGTAACTGAAAAACATGTTTACATGTAAATTCACTTTTTACCCGGACTTGTTAGGATCAATGTTGCGATGAAAATAATAATTTATCACACTTGTGTGACAAGAAAAGTCTAATATTTTCATCCACTGCATGATTTACATAGAATATCTCGTTCCAAAATTTTTAACACCAGATATATTGATTGTTATGAACCAAGTCCTCCAAGAAGTCAATTTCATCACACACACACACACAAGCGCCGACCTAAATCCCGAATTTTGTCTCAGTTATGAAATGGAATGAATTCCGATTATAGAACTATTTTATATCATACAGAAGTGCAGAACTATTTTATATAGAACTATTTTATATCATAGTATAGAACTATAGTATAGAACTATTTTATATCATACAGAAGGGCTTTCGAAAAATCATGTATTGAATTTTCTTTTCTTGATGAGATTTGGTGGAATAAAGTACAATTTCTTTTGGATTTGTTTGAAAAACTGAACTCTTTGAATATAAGTGTTCAAGGTCCATCCAAGAATATCGTCACATCAAAACTGAAAGCATTTAAAGAAAAATTAACACCGTGGCAATCTGAAATATCTAAAGGAAATTTTGACTGCTTTGCTGGTGTCAATGAATCTCAGTCAGGAAAAAAAAAAAAAAAGAACGCCAACAAAATTATAAGCACCATTTTCAAACTTCAGCTACTTTCTTTCGATTTCAGTTAGCAAATATGAATGGATAATGAACTCTTCCGCAATTTGCAAGACACCAAATTTGACAATAACAGAAAAAGAGCATCCGATTGATTTGAAAATGAGTTTTGGCTTCCTGTTAAAAATGTGTACCCTGCAATCAGCTTGAAAGCAATTAAAATTCTGCTGCCTTTTGCATCATCAAGGTTCTGTGAATATGGATTTTCAACACTGACAGAAATCAAGTCCAAAAAATGAGAAAAACTTTTAACAGTTAATGATGAGATTCAATTTAGTCGGGCAGCTTTAAAACCAAGCATAGAGATTTAATTTTTTTTAAAAGCTCAGCCCTCTCATTGAATATTTTTTTAAAAACAAATTATTTTACATTTATATACTTTTTGTATCATACAACTTACGCATTTTTTATATTCAGGTGTGCCACAGATAATTCCAGATATTTTCAGTGTGCCATCAACCAAAAAAGATTGAGAAACACTGCTATAACGTGTTCACACATATGTGCATAGCAGCTAAAAATCACATACTGGGAATGCTGAAAGTGAGGTTCAATAAATGCTCAGAAATTAAAAATACTTTTCGCCATCTATATGTAAAAGAAATATTAGCCTTTTTTCCCACCACTGCATATGTAGTACAAAAATATATTAAAATTACAAACAATTTTTAAAAGCAAATTAAAAAATGCACTAACTTCAGCATTTCTAAAATAAACTAATATAACTAGAAATAATTTTATTTTCTCAAGGATATTTTAACAGAAATAGGCAAAACATTTGTTTCTTGATATAAAGAGTTATATTTTGCACATCTTTTTAAATGACTAGAGAACAAAAATATTCTCGTTACTGTGAAAGACAGAATTTGAGAATGTCAATATTTTTGGGTGAAAATGAGTGTATATCAAAAACATCAGTAAAAGACCAAATATTTTGCTTTATTATAATACATTCGAAAAGTTGCTGGTGTATGTCGACAATCACAGACCAGCTTTGGTGAGAGTCTAAATCAAGAGAGATCATATAAATATATATATAATAATATTTCTATTTTGATTAGGCATCCGAAAAAAATTCTCAACCCAGCTTACAACTACTTTTTTTTTTTTTTTTTTTCCCCCACACCACTAATTTCACAAACATATTTTTTTTTTTTAAATAATATTCTTTTTTCTTATTGATTTTCCAGTTTAAACCTGTAATGATATCTGTTTGAAATTGGTGGTACATATACAAATAAAAAAACAGTTGTGAACATTGTCACAAGCTTTCTTAGATACCGATGTATTAAAAAGTTCCATTAGTATTAATGTACTAAAATATTTTTGAATGAAATTCACCATGAGTAAATGGTGAATGTTAACATTTGTTTGGTGTAAGTCAGAAATAATGATATTTAGCAAACAATGATATTTTTGGTCTTTCACTGCAACATATATACAATACATGAAAAACTATTATAATGGAGTTTTGTTCATATTTTACAAAAGAAAAATATTTGATTTACAGATGATTTAGACTATTGCCAAAGACAACCCTAAAAGACTGCTGACTTATATCTGTTACAGTGAAAACCCGAAATCAGTCAAAACCCGAATTAACTAGGGAAAACGCGTTCTAACTGGGTGTGTTAGGGAAAACCCGAATTAACTAGGCAAAACACGTTCTGACTGACAGCGCTAGGCAAAACCCGAATTAACTAGGGAAAACCCATTTTAATCGAGTAGCGGTTTTCGAGGGGCCCCTACAGCAGAGGCATATTTTCCAGGGGGCCCCCTACAGCGATGGCCGGACCCACTGATTTTTTCGGGTCTTACAAAGGGCCAGCGTTAGCATTTTTTAAAGGCCCCCCCCCCCCTACAGCGATGGCCGGATGCACTGATATTTTTTTGGATCTCGCAAAGGGCCAGCTTTAGCATATTTTCGAGGGGGCCCCTAAAGCGATGGCCGGACCCATCGATGTTTTTTTGGGTCTCGCAACGGGCATATTTTTGAGGGAGCCCCCTAAAGCGATGGTCGGACCCATTGATGTTTCTTTGGGTATCGCAGGGGGCCAGAGTTAGCATATTTTCCAGGGGGCCCTTACAGCGGTGGCCGGACCCACTGATGTATTTTTGGGTCTCGCAAGGAGCCAGCGTTAGTATATTTTCGGCCGGACCCACTGATGTTTTTTTGGGTCTCGCAAAGGGCCAGCGTTAGCATATTTTCGAGGGGGGACCCCTACAGCGATGGCCGGACCCATCGATGTTTTTTTGGGTCTCGCAAGGAGCCAGCGTTAGTATATTTTCGAGGGCGCCACCTGAAGTGATGGCCGGACCCACTGATGTTTTTTTGGGTCTCGCAAAGGCCCAGCATTAGCATATTTTCGAGGGGGCCCCTACAGCTGTGGCCGGACCCACTGATGTTTTTTTGGGTCTCGCAAAGGGCCAGCGTTAGCATATTTTCGAGGGGGGCCCCCTACAGCGGTGGCCGTACACAGTAATGTTTTTGGGTCTCGCAAAGGGCCGGCAATAGAATATTTTCGAAGGGGGAGCAAGATCCAATTTTTAATGGATAAAGCATTAACATTCCTGAATTCACATGGGGTCCGGCCACAACTATAGGGGGCCCCCTTCGAAAATATGCTGACGCTGGCTCTTTGAGAGACCAGAAAAAAATCAGTGGTTCTCGCTTTAAGGGGGCCCCCTGGAAAATATGCCTTCACTGTAAGGGTCCCTCGAAAACGTGCTACCGCTACTCGTATAAAACGAGTTTTTCCTAGTTAATTCGGGTTTTGCCTAGCGCTGTCAGTCAGAACGCATTTTGCCTAGTTATTTCGGGTTTTCCCTAACGCACTCAGTTAGAACGCGTTTTTCCTCGTTAATTCGGGTTTTGACTGATTTCGGGTTTTAACTGTAACATATCTAATGAAAAGGAAAATATTTTGTAACTACTTTAGTTGTAGTTTTTACTTCTCAATTGAGTAAGCCTTTTATTTGATAAATCACCTATACTACATAAGATGCGTTTATATGCTGTAATCTATTCTAAAGAACTGTAAATATAATTAAAGAAATATTCATGGCAAACATTTTAGTAATATTCTAGACATGAAATGAAAAAGTGCTGCTATTTTTATATCAATGATGATAATCTGCAAATTAAAATACAGAATTTTAATTAAAACAAAAATTATATATATATATTTTTAACTTTGCAAGATTGCGCTAATTATTTAAAGGTATTAATATTTTGAAATAACTTACATTATAATTTTACTTTTACAAATTCCAGCGGTTTTTAATTTATAAGAAAAAATAAAGAACAAAGCAAATCATAAACAAAAATAATTGCAAGTATGTCATTTTCTTCATATAAAGAAATAAAGTACCATCAAAGGCAGTTTCTGACTAGAAAAAGTTGGTGCAGCAATGCCTCTAAGAATTCAACTAGAATCTGTAAAGCCTTGCCTTGAAAAGTGATAATTTTGATAAACAGACATAAAATGATAACTAAAAGAAAATAAAAAGCAGATTAATGAAAGCAAATCAAATATATTAATCTGAATATTCAACATAGTTTATCTATGCACCAGAGTACATTTTAATGACACGTACAAAAGATTTTCAATCCACAGAACTGTGGAGGAAGGATTTTCAACAGTTTTTTTTGTTTTCTCCAACACAAAACTGATAATTTATGTCCACAAATTTGAATAAAATGAGTGTGTGCATGTGATATATGATTCTAATAATCTTTTATAGATGCAGCTTTTATTTTTCATTGCTTTGATATCAAAAATAATTAATTAAAAACAAAGTAACCAAAAATTTCATCCAAACTGAATTTTAATCTTCTGAAAAAAACCCCACTTTTTTTTTGTTGTTCAAATTTAAGGTTAGTTCTGAAGCAACACAACGAAAGTCACTTTTTCCATTTTCCTACTCTGATAGAAAAATAAATTAAAGAATTAAACAGATTTACAATAGTTAATTTAATTTTCAGGAGATTGAATTTTAGGTAGGATGGTTGCCTAGTTATACCTGAATTATTGTTTTGTTTTAAGGCAAGATCATTGAACTACTGAGAAGGTTCACATAGTGTAGAAGTTCATGGATGTAATATACATATACATATATAATTTTTGGGTAATGCTAACAATTAAGAATTATACTGGAAATCGGAAAATAAATACATTTTAAATAGTATATATATGAAAACATATCACATACAGCAAAATTACAGCTACAGAGCCATAACTTAAATTTTGTAATGTGTAAAAAGTTGTTCCAGAATGAGCTTGATTTTTTTTTTAAAGCAAGGCGTTTAAGGTTTTAACAGAATTTTCTAAATTCATAGTCTCCCATAACAATGACAAACACCCATTTTTATTTAGAAAACAAAACATAAATTTAATATTAACTTTTGATCTGATGTTAAATTTTAGGATTGGACTTTTTCAATCCAAAATGCACAAAATTTGTGGTAGGAAAGTCAAGACCCAGACATCTAATTATACTTCTATGTGAATCACTATTTGGAATCAAGTTATGTTTTGAATACATAAGATAAAAGTTTAAGGTTCTATGACTGTATTCATAATTAGCTCTGGAGCCCTGACTATTACGACAGCCAGTCATTTAATCGTGCATAATTGAACAATGCCTTTGCATGTTGCTTTTGGTGGAGAATCCTTTTTTACAGACAGGGCAAGCATATGGTCGTGCACCAGTATGAGTTACTTCATGTTCCAGAAGATGACCACGATTATTTGTACTGTATGAACATAAATTACAGCTAAATCTGTGAGATAAATCACATGTATCAAGTTCCATCGATATTAAGTATCTTGGCCTTCTTCCTCGCCTACCTATAATTAGAACATTAAAAAAAAAAAAAAAGTTAAGCAAAAATCATCACATGTATCTGCAGTTGTCATGATGCAATATGACACATAAAAAAATGATTTTTAATGAAGATTTGATGAAGATTTGAATTTCAAAATATACTTACAGTTAAGTTTTTAATGAAAATTTCTAAAGTATTCATACTTTGATAACTTATTCAAATATGAAAGTATAATGCATTTTAAAAATCAATTTACCAACAAAGATCAAATACCTATTTTAGAAAAATTAAGTGTGAAACATCATTTATCTAAAAACATTTTTATACACAGAAAACTCTTTGACATTAATAAATAAGTAAGGCTCAGTATTTTGTTCATTGACATTAACACTTTGATCTTGGTAACTTGGTAAATTATTTTAAGGCTTATTAAGTTTGAAGGCTTCTTTTTTGACAATGATGCTCTTTTTCACATGCAGAAGCTAAGTAAGTACTGAGGGCATTACCTTTATGACATGAAAGGCATCTTGCTTACAGTCAATTTCTGGATTATTTATTGCTTTCTTTTCACTCACCAAAAAAAGAAAAAAAAAGTTTTTTTATTCACTTGTAATGAAAGCAATTTAAAGTATGGAGTGATTAGGAGTAAAATTAGTTTTACAAGTTATATTTAAAAAAAAAAATAAGCAGGGCCTCTTCAGTTCCAGAGATCGTGAGCAATCATTTAAACTGACAGTTCCTATTAGCCCCAAAATATCAGTATTCGTAATGGAGGCTTTCTACAGACCTGGAAAGTCAGGGAAATGAGTTTTGGTCAGGGATTTGGCAAAAAAGTCAGGGAAATTCAAGAATATTTGAATTTTACGGCAAAATCAAGAAAATATTTCCTGTTTGAACTTAATTGTAGAAATTGTTTTATTTTCATTTTCTTATTTAACCTTATAAATAATTTTAAATTGTGCCTTTTTTAACATATCTTGTTCAGTTGAAATATTCTTAATTTTATCCTAAATTATCAAACATGGTTTTTGTTAGAATCCAGTGATGTCAAATAATATTTTTGTGTATATTGATTTTATGATTATTATTATTTGTAAAAAAAGGGGCAAAATATATGAAAATTTATTAATTAAAGTATGTAATATTAAAAATAGAAACGCAAAATTCATAAAGCACGCTAGATAAAAAGTCAGGGAAGAGCATAATAGATGTCAGGGAAGCAAAAGCTGTGAAATCTGTAGAAAACCTGTAATGGATCTTCAATACATAGTCTAAATAATCAAACATCAAGTCACACAATAATGACCAAATATGGATGTACCTATTACTATAGCAAAAGTTTTTTTTTTTTTTTTTTTTTACAAAACACATTTTGATTTTTGGTTACAAAATAATTTACTATTTTTTTAAATAATGTTTTAAATTCACATAATTTTTTTTGTCCCTTTTTATAGGTTATTTTTATTACTCCTTTAAAAAAATTTAATTGGTTCATTATTATAGCGAATATCACTCTATGAGTAAAGCTAATTTTTATGTCCAAGTATCAATTAGAAACGCAATAATAATAATAAAGATTTATTTTTAGAAAAATAAAGATTCAGCTATTTTCTTATATCAGAGGACAAGTTTTCTGTCATTTTCTACAAGAAACATTGTTTCTAGTTATGTAAGAAGGACCTGAACATTGCTTCAAAGTTCATTGGTGGTCTGCCTGACAGCTTTGAACTCTTAGTCAGCTCTTCACTTCATGAAAAATACTCAGTGCTAAGAGGATCTCAGATAATCAATGTTTTAAAACTCTACTGAACTAAGTGCTTATTTTGAGGAAATGGTAAAAAGTTAAACTTTCATCCAGTTGTTTCAATGACCATAAATCACTATGAAATAAAATATTTAAAAATGTTTATAATTAATAAAAAAAGTAATTTCACAGTGATCAACTTATACATCTACTGTATAATAATGGTTATATATTTTTTTATTTTAAAAGCTATAAAATAAAAAGCATGATTTACTTTTTAATTACATACTTCTTTCCCTTCCCAAATTAACTGATGTGACAAAATATATTGAAACATTTTTACAGTACACAGTTTTAAAATTGAATATTTTATATGTTTGAACATTCAAACATGAAATTTCATTATGTATGTGTACTAACAATTAATATCTGCAATAATACTTTTAAAAACTTGCTATTAACATTTTATACTATCATATACAAGAATATGAATAAATCCTTTTTTTGTTGTTGTTGCTTTTTGTATACTAACACCACAAAGACTAAAGTTTTTCCAGACTGAAGTTGTCATTTTAATGATCAAATTTTCTGTAATGTTTATATGTATATCCTAACTAATATTATAAATGCAAAAGTGAGTTTGTTTGTTTATGATGCTTTCACGCCTAAACCGCTGAATCGATTAGGATGAATTTTGGTTTAAATATAGATGGGACCCTGGAGAAGGGTATATGCTACTTAGAATTTTAGATTTTTAATTACTTTTTTAATTATTAATTAAAAACTGTTTTTACGTTGCCAAGCTTGGCGAATTTTGCCCGTATCAAATGATTCATGTTTTGAGCTAACAAGAATGCTATTACTTCAATAAAGAAGCACGTGCATCTGAAAAACATTAAATACCACAGAAATTATGCCAGTTTTATGCCAAATCCATCTACCTATAATAATAAAAATGAATGTTCTCCAGAGAAATCTACAGAAAGCAGAGCTTTGAGAATATACACCCATGACTTCAGTAAAGTGCACCTGAGGATCAGAATTTTGAAATTTTAATTACTTTTCAAATTATTAATTAAAAACCGTTTTATCACCCCCACAAAATGATTTATGCTTTTGAAATAAAGCAGAAATTCTATTTGCAGATTCACATGCATTTGAAAAACATGAAATGGTATGGAAATTATGTTGATTTTACGCCAAATTAAAAAGCATTAGAAAGAGAAGTCCAAATGTGTTTCTTAAAATTCATAAATTTCCAAATCCTACCAATAATATAAATGTGTATGTTTGTGTGTTTAGATGTTTTTGACTGAATCACACACAAATGGTTGAACGGATTTGGAAAAATTTGTATTGAAGATAGCTTATGCCCTGGATTAACATACAGGCAACCTTTCAAGCATATGGCATAAATAATTCTTTTACAAAAACACTCAAAATAATTCTAATGCATTGCACTCTATGGAAATTTTATAGCTACTAAACCGATTCTAAAACATTTTTCACTGATTGAAAGTTACACTATTCCTGAGTATTATTGTTTGTTTGTTTGTGGCTTAAGACCAATTGACTGCACTAGGGTCCTAGGTCTATTTGGAGAATTCCTCTGTGGGGAACTTTCTAAGGGATCCTAGCCTGTATTTATGTGAGGTTTTGGAGAAAACCATGAAAAACTGCGAGCGGCTAGGTCAACAGGCGCGACCAGGGTTTGAGCCTGGCACCTCCAGCCCTCCAGTTTTGAGAACAGAACCTCTTAGACACTGGTGGGACCCTGAGTGTTATAGGCTACCTTTTATGCATATATCACAAATAGTTTTTTTACAGGGATACTCATAAGAATTACATTACGCTCTATGTGTATCTCTGTATGTACTGAACAGATTCCAAAACTTTTTCCACTGATAGTAAGCTATACTATTCTTGAGTATTATAGGCTAAAATTCATGCATGTAGCGCAAATAGTTCCTTTACAGGAACACTCAAAATAATTCTAATACATTATGCTCTCTGGGTATCTCTGTAACTATAGAACCGATTCTAAAACTTTTTCGCTAATAGAAAGCTGCACTATTCCTGATTAACATAGGCTAAAATTCATGCATATAGCATAAATATTTCTTTAACAAGAACACCAAAAACAGTTTGCAAATACTGTTGTAACTGTCTCTATTCGCCAAATACCTGAAAAAAAAAATCTAAATTTAGTAACTCTGCATACTCTCTTATTTTAAATGAGTATACTACCATGCATTATATTTCATTTAAAATAAGTAAAAAGCAAATAATATTTAAATGCAGTTTCTTTTGTTGCAAACATATCTGTTATTCACACATGCTTCATTTCTCTCGGGACCTAACTCTAAAGCTGATGTGGATGAAGTTGCGAGTAGCAGCTAGTATATATATATATATATATATATGGCATGTCATATTTGCAGTAATATACTTTGTGTTTTACTTATTAATTATATATGTATATATATATAGTAAAATTACGGAAAATCTTTTACTTTTTTATTGCCTGAACCAAAGGTATGAACGTTGTTCTTTAAATATATATATATATTTAATACATATAACTGTGAAATATTGAATGACTTTAATAGATTTAATAAGATTTCCTTCTAAATAAACAGCTTTCATAAATTCATTTTATGCAAATTATACTTTAATCTGTATTTATTCTTTTCATGAATCATAAACTTGCACACAAAAAATACAGAAGAACAAACAATAGTTATGAAGCAAAACAACATAAATGACCTTCTATTTTTACATATTTAATTGCAAAAGAAAAAGATATGAATAAAATTTTAAGATACATAATAAGTGTATAAGTAATTTTATAACAAAGTAGTGGCAAATATATAAAGAGTAACTTTTATTTATCTTTCAAAAATAGTTTAACATTTAAAATAATATATCTATATAGACAATTTAACATATAAGTTACAGTAAAACGTAAAATTACTATATCTTGTGGATACGTCTTAGATGCAACCCCAAACTGCTTTTTTGTGAGAAATTTTTTTGACAGATGGAACATTTGAACGGACGAGCTCCACTGTGTTTAACTTGATGACACTTCATATGTCCAGGGTTAGAAGTTGTGTAAGGGCAATATACACAAGAATATTTAATTCTACAATCGGATCCATTTCGATCACTTTCATAACGAATGTATCCCTCATGTAGTAATGCTGTAAGAAAAGATGTGCAGAGCATTTATTAGAACTTTAATAGAAGTAGTGCATAGTTAAAATTGATAGTGAAAGTATATTTAGGAGTAAAAAATGTTTTTAAAGCTTTTTACTTTTGATAGTATAATTGCATTATTCATTTTTAATCTTTCATTATAACCATTAATACAGCTGAATGGAATTACAATTTGTATGCATATAATAGCACAAATTCCAATATTTCTAATGAAAGCAAATTATATTTCTTTAATGATCGGCCAAACTACAATAAAAAATTCAGCAGTTTTAAGAACTTCAAAAATGGCTTGCAAATTTATTACTAAAGGAAACATCTGAAAAGGAGATCAACAAATTTAATTCAGTGAAAATAAAAGTCAAAGGAAGAACAAAGTCCTTACCATTCAGAGAGAAAATGCTTTACAACACAAATTAAATGTAAAATATAGCATACATGTTGGTAGCAACATTGTGGTGACGTGACCTTTTATCACATGAAGAAATGTAATGTTGCCACAATGTTACTGCCAACATGTGTGCTATATGGGGACATTTTACTTTCAACAAGCTCTGCAGAATTCTTTTCTGGAAAAATAAAACTGTTAGAAATTCTTATGAACTATCTTTAAAGAGTTTGGATCAAACTGAAGAAAAGTATCATGAATCTATGTGTTAACCATTAAAATACAAAAAAACTATAAAAGAGTAGCAGAAATATATTGCTACACAAATAAACAGTGTTGTCAGTTTAGGTTTGCTTTGTACATTGCCTTTATATTCAGGCGAATTATTATTTTTGAGTGTATGTAATTGATTCATTTAATTTTTAGATGAAATTGAGGGTCGGAGGCGATGAAATTTGGAAGCATGAGTTTTGTTATGAGGCACCCAATTACCTTTTTAATTTATTGCTAAGCATCACACAACGGAAATTTCAGCTTGAATTTACAATTTTAAAATATTTTCAATCATTTCACTCACTTGAAAGTATTTATATACAGAATTATGAAAATATTTTTTTATAACTGATGTAATTCACAAAAAAACATGAAAATATTCTAATACAGAAAAATGACAACAAACAAAATTACTAGATTAACTTTCATTAATATATAGATACTTAAAAAAATACGATATTCAACTTCTGTTTTAGCCTTCTTATTTTTTAAAAATATTTTCATGAAATGAGATATTAAAGAAGTTCTAGTTGGTAAATCTTCATGAATAATTCCAGAGCGCCTCTCTTTAATTAAGGAGTCAGGATTGAAGTGTTTTGGATATATCTGATGTACTAGTTTCAGATGCTGATGCAAACTGCTCTTTTGGCAAATAGAGCATTTGAACGAATGAATTCTGGTGTGCTTTACTTGATGACTTTTTATATGTTTCAGTTGAACACAATTATATGAGCATAAATTACAAGCATATGTTTTGGTTTCAATGCAAAGTTAGCTTTTTTTAACATAAAAATATCCTTTTTCTCTAAGATCTGTCAAAAGAGAAACTATTTATTAGTGAAACAAAAAATAAAGGTAATAGGAAAATACACAAAGTTCATCAATGTTACAACTCAAATAAAGACTATTAAAAATAATAAAGTACACCTATAAAATTTGATTAATGAGAATTTGCAAAAGTTAATGTAGTCCTATTCATTAATTATGTAAAATATTTTGAGGGTAATTTTTCTTGTAGTGTATTTTAAGGAAATAGCAGCAGATGGGAATGCTTCAAAGAACATTATTCCAACTACACAAATTCATAATTAAAAAAAATAATGAACAACTTTGGAGATTTTTAAAGATTAATTAACCATGACCTGCATTACAGTCACATATTTTAGTTTAAAAAACTTCTCTTAAACAGATTTATTAGACAAGTTTCCATTAAAAAAATGCATAAATAAATAAAATAATAAAGATGGCCTTTTTTGAATATGCTAACCCCATAGATTCTATCATTTATTACAAGTTTTCTCCAGATGTATTGAGCTATATTGATTATGATGGAGCAGACATTTTCAGGAAAATTAAGAACATACTAGCTTTATGTAACTTTTATTTTTAATTTCCATACAAAACATGTGCAACAATTCACCAATGCCACCATATCAGTGAAGCAGTTTATATTAATATGGATGGACCAAAATAAATTTTAGTGTCAATGAAAAATACACACTGGTTACAGAAGTTTAATAAATGAAACAATCAATTTATTCACTTAGATTGATAACTGTTCAGTTACTATATTTCTTAAAACTGTGAGGTAACCATGGAGACAGACAGAAAATACCATGGGTAAATGTCTGATAGTTAACGAAATAGCTACATAAAATTCCAATGATAGTAATAATTTGTACAATAAATTTAAAATTTCAAATATTCTTTAATAACAAAGTAATTTTTACTCATCAAAAATAAATTTTCAAAAATTTAATAATACAGCCTACTAGGTTTAATATGAGTAGTTAAGCTTTAAACTAGTTTGCATCGTTTGGTAAAATTACACTTAACTTTTAAGTGTTTGAAATTAAGAAACTGAAATTAGTTTTTCTATAATAATATACATAAAATCTTGTACTGATACATAAATCACTTGGTACTTAAGAAGAAAAAAAAATCAAAATGGAAGCTGTATCTATGCTACAATGATTTCTTTAATAATCAAACACATCTCAAAATTTCAAATTAAGTAGGGACAAATGATTCAGATAAACTTCTGAGGGTAATTCAATGTTATGTTATCATATATTGCTACTTCAAGATATTGCTACTTAAGATATTGCTACTTTTGTTTAGAAAATAAATACACAGTTGAAAACTCAAAATTCACCTGTCCAAAATCTGCAAGGTTCTACAATCAATAGTGTCCTTCTAATGTAAATAATAAAATCTTCTATCCATAAATTTGAAAAACCCCAGTACAAACAAGCTGTTCTCACACTTGCTGAAGGTGTCATACTTAAAAAAGCAACATTACAGCTGCTGACATTGAAATAAGCTAAAAAACTGTTCTCTGCTAATTATTTATTAGTACTTTATAAAATATAATAGAAAACATTAATTGTACATTAAAGAAACATAGATGATGCTTAACAAATTAAAAATGAATGGTTGTTCAGAAATTCATGTAATAAGAATGTTCTTTTTTAGACATCTTTAAAATTATTAGTAGAAGTTAAAATACAGTAGTAAATACACAAAAAAATTTTTAAAAACTTTTTTAAGCTGAAATTTTATATGAACTTTATGAGCAAGAAACAACACAAACATCCTCATCTTTCCCATGAGTACGCCTCAAATGCCTTAAGAGATTAGATTTTACAGAGAAACATTTAAAACACACATTGCACTTGAATGGTCGAGCTCCTGTATGCTTCACATGGTGATATCCGACATGGCCACGCTGCATAGTTGTATAGGGGCAATACATACAAGCATATTTATTTCTAGTCTCAAAACCAAGTGTGTCATTTTGCTTCAGTAAAACAAAGCCAAGATCAAGAAGAGCTAAAAGAAAAAAGCATGCAAAAAAATTAAAAAGGAATAAAACTTTTGGCACAAAAGAAAACATACAAAAAAAAAAAAAAAAAAATCCAGATTTATATAACAACTTGCAGAATGTACAAAATAAACAAGGTCAGTGTCACACAGGTGAATAAGTGTGTCTTAATACAGGTCATGATACACTTAAGACTGATTTGTGAACAAATCAAAATTTAGAATTTTCTCTTAAATCAATGCTTTTTTATTCAAACATCACCTTTAAAACCCATTTAATTATATACTTATGAAATTTATCTTAGATGATTTTATATTTAATGAATGATATTTGTAAAAATTTGTGCAAAAAAAAGTTTTTCTAAAAAGTTTAATAAATAAATAAAAAAGTTTTTTCTAAACAATACTGTAAAACCTACCTTGAAAAAATTATACAAAATCAAGAAATCCTTTAACTGTGTTGAATAAAGAACACCTAAATTACCAAGACAAATAAATATTCCTGTTTATAACAGGCATTAATGTTTATTTTCTGTAATTCTATTATGCAAATGGAAAGAGTAAATGAAAATCTTTATTTACTAAACTGATTTAGGCTCAATAAAGCTGTAATATGTTGCACAATTATTTATTATTTTAATGACTCATATATTTTATCTAGCAATATAGGTCACTTCATACACAAGTGTTTCCCTATTTTTTTTTTTTTAGATTTTATAGCTCATCACAGTTAATACATGTCAGTACTGGATGAATTTATAATCAAGCACCAGCAGCTTAGCTGAGATGCAGCTGTAAAGCTTTTAAGGGCTGTTTTTAGAGAATTCTCAAGAATTCAAGAAGATAATTAGATCATAAGCTTTCCTGAACTAAGGAGGGATACAAATAACCCTAATAATGTTATAAGTATTAATTGTTAAAAACATGGGAAACATAAGTATTCATTAAGGTTGACTCTTTGTTTAAATTTGCATCTAGAAAACAATCTATAATAGCACCAATACAAAAATTATTATAATTTTTGTATGGTGCAACATTGGATTGGATATTGGAAAACAACATATAATAGAAACAATACAAAAATTATTATAATTTTTGTATTTTATGCTGAATCTTTGTTTTATTAATATATGTATATAAATATATATCTGTGCATAAGATCAAAATGTTTTTGTTTGTTTCAAAATGTTTTGTTTTGATCAAAATGTCCAGTTTTACAAAGGTGGAGAATCACTGATCGAGAGAACAATTATATAATATTCACCTCTTATTATTTAAAAGAATTTTTCTTACTATACATCCATATATTTACACAGATATACAAATATATATCAAAATCATACATTCATATATTAAAGTTACATAAAATAACAAAACAAACATACTGTTAATTCTTTTTTTACCATTGTCATAATAAATAACTTAAATTCATTAAGTTTAAAATAAGTTAAATATGATGCTACACTTTAAATATTTGTAGCAGTTATAAAAACCAGTAACACACACTAGCATTATTACAACTTATCATAAAAATGCATGCATAAATATATAATACTACATTTAATAAAATTTTAACAAATTTATCCCAGAATAATTATTTCAGAAAAAAAAAATTAGATATTGCAGCCTAAATTCCAGTTAACACAAGGAAATATATATATGTTTTATTATTTTCCTGACAGCAGTACATCTTACAGTTAATATTTATTTCAATGACAATATTTCTGAGATCTTGTAGTTTTGGCACTTTTAGAAAATTCCAGTTTAATGTTGCAATGTGTGTTAATTACACTGAAAATAAAACAAATACGAAATCACTCAAAAGCACTACATTTTTCTATTCAAATGATAATAAAAGCATGAACTACACTCAATTACTGGCAGTGAACATATAATAAGTTTGCTTATAAAAGATATGTACATATGTTTATCACCTGAAGTGCATCATGCATACAGGGTGTCCAGTGCTAACGGTACCCAATGGCTATTTCCAAAATAATTAGTCAGAGATACATAGTTCCAGCTGCAAAAACACTTTAAATTGTATAATTTATTACGTCAATAAATCAATTCCTATAAAAATGATGAAACTTAAATTTTTATAAGGTTCCGCAGCCTTATCAGTTATATTTAGAAAAACTTTCCTTTTGCAATTTCATGCAAAATTTAAAAAAGATCGCCCTTTTGCGACCAAAATTCACCACTTATGAAGCAGCAAACATTTTGCTTTAAGTCAAGTTTCCACGTTTAAAAATGTCCTGTTACGGTAAATCGTTACAGAACCATATAAATATTGAAATTTTAAATCATAGGTTTTAATTTTATTTTCTAGCATAATGCAGTGAAAAAAGGTAAATTAATTTTAGAATACTAATCTTTAAGAAGAGGGTTATACTTAATAAAAATCTCTTTGGGGTCTTTTGAAAATCTTTTCTGTAAATGACTAACAGAATTTTAGTCCATTTACAGAAAAGATTTGTGTAAATAAAATTAAGTTGTGTAAATAAAATTCATTTTGTATACAACCCTTATTTCACAGATGAAAAAGTGCTCTAGGTTTAAGCAGCTGTAACTTGGAGAATTTTGGTCATAGAAAGACGATTTTTTTTTCTTTTTTTAATTTTGCACGAAACTGTATAAAGAAAAATTTTCTAAATATAACCGATAGGATCGGGGGACCCTATAAAAATTTAAATTTCGTATTTTTTATAGGAATTGATTTACTGATTTCAATTGTTCCTGATATAATAGATTACACAATTTAAATAATTTTTGCAACTGGAACTATGTGTCTACGACTAATGGTTTAGGAAATAGCAATATAGGGCACTGTTAGCACTGGACACCTTTTGTATTTTAATTAAAATAAATATAGATCCAATTTAAATCTATTCTATATACTACTTCATAAAATATACCTTTATTAAGTTACTTACAGAAAATAATGTACATAATTTAATATGAGTTCTTAAATACCAGATGTTTCAAACAGTTTGATCAGTCCAGCACTTTTAAAACTATTAATTTCGGCAGCATAGTTTTTGTGGGAATTTTTTTTTAAAATGACATGCAGTTACTTTTTATGCCGTAAATTTTATAAGGGGCTGTATATTTAAAAGAAAAACTCACACACATAGAAAAATAACATTTTAGGTAATACAAAAAATTTCAATTGCAAAAATGAAGATACAACTTTAAAAAATAATTTACTAAAAACTGTACTCGTGTATAGAGGATACATGGCTCGAAATGATGAAGCGGGGAACGAGCTCACCAGTTCCGAAGATGGCAGCGGCCTAGCTGCCGAAAGTGCTAAATGGTTCGTTTTTAAACTTTTTACGGAGTTTTTATGGCTTTTAACTATATTTTAACTTTATACTAAGGTATCTCCATGCATGATTTTAACTAAGTAATGTTAGGAGTTCGGAAACAGGTTAGGAATAATTACTATGTTAAGAAAAAATTATTTTAGTTAATTTTCAAAACGTTACACTTCTGAAATTTGTATACAGCTCCCGTACAAAAATTCCCAGTTAGTAAAATGGGTTCCATACACAAATGTGGTGATGTACAGACATTTTATGATGAAAGGCTCAAATTTTGTTCATCACCTCATTCGTGCATGAAGCACATTTTACTAAATGGTAACTTTTTTTTTAGAGGGGTATATACAAATTTAAAAAGTAACTTTTGAAAATTTAAAAGAAATTTTTTTTTAGTGTAGTCTTTTTCCCTACCTTATTTTGAACATTTTTTCAGCTTACATTGCCCACCTATCTCTAATAGATAAAGAATTAAAGAGAAGTACCACCTTTTTGGGGCGACCTGTTTAAATTAAGAAAAAATGCAAGAAATATTTCCATGATTCAGAACAGTATTGAAAACGAGGTTATAAGCACTATGTTAATAATTTTAATGTTAATGTTGTACTTTGTTCACATTTTAAAAATGTTTCAGAGTTTTACAGACAAAAAGTTATTTTATAATTTAAGTTTTACTAGCATTAATTTTCTATGATTAAAACAAAAACCAATATAAATATTTATTTTGTGCTTTGTAGGTTTGTATCTTGTAGGATTTTCATTAGTACAAGACAGCTGATTTTGTTCAAATAGTTTTAATAAGATGTGTTTGATTAAAGACTGAATGATACTAAGATATTTAATAAGTAAATGAAGAAGAATTAAAACAAAATAACTGAATATTTATAAAAACAAGGTGGTGATTAAAAAAAAGAAAGAAAGGAAGGAAAAATGCACACACAAAGTTAATATTCAATTTGTGCACAACCCCAAATTTAATTTTTAAATCAAAATCTTAAGCTCCATAACAGAAAATAAATTTCCAAGAAAAAGTTAATTTTTGAATTTTCAATATCTTATTAAATATTACATAAAAATATAAAATTCTTTGCAAATGACTTTTTTAAAGCTCATCTTTATTTTAGTAATTAAACTTTTTCGTATACAAGGTTACCCTAAAAAGTTATCTTTTCCATTTCTTTAAAAATATGCTGCCCCTATAAAATTTATGATATAAAATTTAACTGTTCTTATTAGAAAGGTTTTTCTTACTGGAAGTATAGTGTTAACGTCAACAGCTGATCAAGTTCTCCACTGACCAAACAGCGACTGAAACGCCCAACATTATGGTAGAACATGGTTTTGACTATCAGCTCTTTCAAAATTTAAATAAATTTGAATGAACTTTTAAATATACTTTAATTTCAAATTTCTTAGAACCTTTAAGACTTATGCTGGAAATAGAGAATTAATACAGACAAATATTCAGGTTTTAGACCAAAATTTCCAATTTCAATACACATTTCTTTTAATAAAAATTACATTTTGTCACCCTTGACTATTAACAATTCTGCATATTGAATATTAACCTTTTAGAGGGACAAAATATAATTTTACAGTATAATACTTAATAAGTACATACAAAAGAAAGGAAGAAAGTTAAAAAAAAAGATAGATAAATTTTCTGCTTCAGAGGAATATTCTACTCAGCATATAATGAAAATTGCTGCAATCCATGAATTCGTTTAAGATGCATTTGCATATTGCTCTTTTGTGAAAAAGTCTTTTGACATATATTACACTTGAATGGACGCGCTCCTGAATGTTTCACTTGATGGTATGTCATGTGCCCTCGTTTTGGAGTCTTATATGGGCATTGCAGGCAGGAATACTCAGTTCGATTTTTGAAACCAAATCCTTTTCTTTTAAGACAAATAAATCCATCAAGAACAGCTACAAAAAAAAAGCATGCAAAACATTTACTAGTAAAATTAGATTTAAAAGTAACAGAAACATTATTCGTATTTCTTCCCTCCCCTCCTACCCACCCACCCACCCACATAGAAATTTTCTTAAAAGTAACTTAAAAAAAAAAAAAAAAATAATTGTTATCAGAAGCTATTACACATTTATACACACACACAAAAAAAAAAAAAAAAAAAAAAAAAAAAAAAAAAAAAAAAAACACTTTCCTATTGCAACTTGGAACATCTTTAAATAAAAAAAGGGAGAGTGAAGAAATAAAAAATTAAAATAAAAAGGCTGGGGAAGGGGGGAGATACTGAAAAACAACAATAGAACATATTTTAAGGAAAAAATATGTATTAATATACAATAAAATTACTTTTTTAATGATCTTACATAACAAAAACAAGATGTTTCACAGCTACTAGTAAAAATACAATATAAATCGACAATGCCAGATTTACAAAAAATCAAAATACATCACATTTCAATTTTTAAAGATCAGTAATGAACATTAAATGATATTAAATGGCTTTTGGAGATGATATATTTTTGTACTGTTTACCCCCCAAATTTTTTTTTCTTCTCCAACAGATTACTTTTCCTAACTATATCAATTAAGCATCTATTATTATCATCATCATCATTAAAATAAATCAAACTACAGTTTCAGTTTTAATAATAAAGTTTATTTTAAAAACTAAATTACTCATTTTTAAACAAATAATAATCAAAATCTTAAAAATTACATTTTTAGTAATTAAATTTGTAAGACAGAAGTGCTGCTAATAACATGGAATTAAAACATGATAAACAATATATAAAATAAGACTGCATCTTTATGTAATGAAAGAGGTGCAGTTTAACAGGAACTTTTTTCTTCCCAGATTTACGACTATTTTAACATTGTGTACAAAGAAAAAAATTACTTTATCTTGTGAACTCGCTTAAGATGCATTTGTGCATTGCTTTTTAATGAAAAGCTTTTATGACATATGTTGCAGTTATATGGGCGCTCTCCAGTATGCACCACTTGATGATAATTCATATGTCCTCGATTAGTAGTTGTATAGGAACAATAAGTACAACAGTATTTAATTCTGTTTTCAAAGCCAGGTTCATTTCTTTTTAGGCAAATAAATCCTTCAAGATGAGCTATAAAAAATTACATAAAATGCTTACTAGAAAGATTTTAAAAAGTATATTCATATAATAATATTACAATAAAATATGACAAAGAAAGAAAAACTGTACAGTTATAGAGAGCTATGAAAATTGTAATTTTCAGGGCTATAAAAGCTGTTTTTTCCTTCTACTATACATGATGAAAAATAAAAAGCAAGTGGGAAGACCCAAAAGATGGAAAAGGTAGAATTTTTCACACACACACACAAAAAAAAAAAAAAATGCTTGATTACTTACATCCAACTAACAAAAATCCAAATTTTGGGAGGGGCATATGCCTTGTGGCCCACTCCCTGGTTATGTCCTTGAATCATTATGTATTCATTTTTATGCAGTGATTTAAATTCATTGCAAACCTGATTTTTATGATCACTTGGATTTAATGAAGAATTTTTCACAGTCCTTTCAACCTAGTTAAAAATGAGTTAGTTTCATGGCATTAAAAAAAAAAAAAAAAATTCTAATCCAACACAACACTGAACTACTTTCAAGAATACCTCAAATCAATATTCAAACTATTAAATCTACTAAGATTTTTGAGCCATACAATATTTAAGTAAAATATTCCGATACATAAACAGTTATATAACCCAACTACTTTTATTATTTTGATTTGATAACAATGATAATTAACAAACAAACAACAGACATAATTTCTTATGAAACATGCAAAGTTTATTTACATACCTTCAACATAAATTTTACAAAAAGATTTGAGTTATTAAAGCAAAACAAGAAAGCTTCTCAAATTTTAAAAAAGAACAGTAAAAATTTTTGAATTACTAAAGATACATACATAAATATCATAAATGGTAGAAAAATGTAATCAAAATATCTTATTTTCAGCTATAGATACTATTGAAGTAATTATAAAGTGACTCTCTGTGCACACAATAATTAGCTTAAAACTGCACCAAAAGTTTTTTATATAACTTGCACAGTTACACTGTTGTATTTTGCCTAGATGAAATTGCTGGGTGTCTGATTAAATGAAATAATGGAGCAGTTTGCAAAAAGAAAAGATAATTTAAAGCTAAGAAGAACATATAAGTTTTACCATATTTTATATGTTGCATATTTTACTACCATGTAAACATATATATGAGCATAAAAATAAATATTTTTATACATAATAGACATACATAAAAAAAAGGAGCTTGCTTTGGGGGGGGGGGGAGGGGTACAAAGGGTGCACTTTTTTTTCAGTTGTCTGAGTATAGATGTGAATTTTTTGCAGCTAAAGAAGAGTGGATATTTTGTGCCACTTAAAATGTATGTATGCAACTATATCTTGTGTGTGTGTGATTATGTACTTACTTAAAAAAATGATATTGGCTTTAGATTTTTTTTGAGTGTTTTTATTATTTGTAAGCCTGTTAGCAGATTATTTTATTATTACACAAAATGTGGAACAAATGATATATACTTTAGCATACATCTTGATTATGAAATTTTTCAATGTTAGATAATTTACTCTTTTTGGTGTAAAAACTTGTGATAATTTGAAAGTATCAACAAGCAATTTGCACTTATTTGAAAATGACAATAAAAATGGTAACTTGATACTTTTATTAATAAAATTTAACACATGAGTACATCTAGCATGTAAAGAAGTATCAGTATCTGAAAATTAAGTTAACAAGGAAAATATAAGCCCTTTCCTTCTTTCATATGGAATTATTTTAGATTAAAAAAAAGTTACATGCAAAATTAAAGCAAAAATTTTAAAGAATTTGACTAATTACACATTAAGCTAATTTTAATACTATTACTATTGCCTATAATTGCCACCTACAGTTTCACTTTTAACTATTAGGCCATAAAATTTTTTCCTTCTGGATCTTTCCCCAGTATTTTTTTTTTTTTTTTCACTACCTCCAAAGCGCACTTTTCAGAAGAGCACGTTTTGGAGAAAGCGTTCAGAAATGTCACTGTCATCGTTATTAATGGCAAAAAATATCCGAAAAATTATTTTCCAAATCATCTGAAATCTCATTTTGTCTTGCCTGCAGCTTTTGAAACCTAAACACCCGCCATCAGAGGTGGTCCTAGTGTACGCACATCAGCCTGCACACCATGGTACAGTGGTTATGTCACTGAAAATGGTAGATGGCAGAAGTGTGAAGGTCCCAAATTTGGGTTCCATCGAGCAGTTGTCGATCTAACAGTCTGGAGTTTTGGTCGGTTTTCTTCAGATTGAACGTGAATATGCGTTAGAACCTCTTAGAAAACCTTCCTACCAAGGCACCTCTGCCCCACCCTTGGCAGATCGCCCTAGTGTAGCACTGCCATAATCACACACAATCACAAGCACCAGCATGCAGGCATGAAAAGGCACCCGCTTTTAAGCTCTAGATCAATGCGAGTCATCGAAATGGCACTCCTTCAAAGATGGTGCTCTGATGCAATGCTCACCTTGCTTACTGTATCGGGGCACCCCCTGTCTGGCATTTTATATTTACACATAAAAATGAACTACTTCTTATAACATTGTATTCCAATGTAGTGTAGTGCGGCCATCTATTAATAAAAGCAGCAACAATAGTTAAGAATGCAGTATATGCATTACTAACCATCAAAACAATTAAAATCTAGACAAATACAAGCAGTGCTTTCATAATGTTGAGGGATAGAAAGAGATGAATATGCTCAGTGCATTCATAACAGCCTAAGGATTAACAAAAAATTGGCACAAACAAAACAATTTCCCTCTGTTAATACAATAAACCTTTCAGAAAAAGAGCAAAATATTTTTGAGAATAAATAACAATAAAATCATCCTTTAGGAAGATTTGATAGTGAATTTTGTAATTGAACAAAGTGTATGATTTTTTTTTAAATTATTAGCTTGTCCGAATTTTAAGCTTAGTACAACTACAGTAAACGCTAGTAATTTACAAGATGTTTCCCTTCATGATGCATTATATGATGTCGTCTTAAACTACTCTTTACAGTAAATGTCCTCTGGCAAATTGAACACTGAAATGGTCTGTCACCAGTATGTTTGACTTCATGATAAGTTATATGTTGTTTGCTTCTAGTAGAATAAGAACAAAATTTACAAAAAAATCTGCGACGGTTCTTATTGGGAAATTCACCAACTTCAAGAACAGCATAAAACATTGGATAATCTTCTCTCACAGAGCCATCTAAAAATAAAATAAAACAAATTTATAAAAATATTCTTTTATTTTTGTACAAGTCAGAGGTATTAAAGAGTTAGTATAAAAATATACATAATAAATACAATAATTCAAATAATTGTATCATCTTCTGGAAATGAAACACAATATTAAAACAATTGCTTCTATCTTCATCTTTACTTGAGTACAGAAAGTAACAACTAAAACAAACATTACAAACACAGAAGGAAAATAATTAATGTATTTTTATGAACAGACCTTTTATTTTCATTCTCACTAACACTGGCTTGATTGAAATTTGAACTGTTTTATTTTTCACAAGCATTTGTTCTATATGAATGAGAAATTTTTATAAAAGTACAAAATTATCTATAGAACGTTTAAGAGTATCTACTTTTACTAAAGAACATTTTGATCATGAAAAGCTATTAAAAATTAAATAAATAAACATAAGTTTTTCTAATTTGAAAATGCACCATATAAGGAAAGATTGCAAGTAAATGTATTGCCAGAGTATTATAGAACAGAGGGTCGCACCCAGAAAAAAATTTCTGGGGCGGGGGGGGGGGGGCTGGGTGCGGCCTTGATAGAACATGTTGAGTATTATAATTTAGGATTGTCCTATAAAAAGTAGGAAACTGTGATATTGGTAAGCTTTGCTGCATTTTAATTAATAATTTTTAATAGTTTGTTACATTGGAGGTTAGAAAAATAACCAACTAGTCTATCCAAAAGAAAGAGAAAAAAACAAACAAAATCTGTAGTTAAACATTTTTACCTGGTGTTGTATTAAATTTTCACCAAGACAGCATGCTCATATTGTATAAGCACAGCAAATATACTTACATTTAACCCCTAAAGAATAAAACTATTTATGTAGTTTGAGAGTAACTGGTATGTATAGTTTATTAGAAACTTATTGCTTTGTGATAAAAGAACAAATTAAAGCACAATTTTAAATCAAAACATCTAAATCATAGCAAGTTCGACCAAGCTAAAAATGAAATAAAAGCAACAATGTTGTTAATGTCCTTAGCAGTGAGAAACTAGCTGATAGAAGTTACCTGAATTAATTTATTTTTAAAGAAATAATAAATATATATGTATGAATTTCAATTAATTTTTTAGTAACATTTTTGTTTCAAAGGGAGCACAAGGTCCTTTTTCACACTGGCATTAAAACATTTGCCTAGTCAATTCCCAGTTTTTAACTAAATTCTCTGACTTTCCTCTTATATTTCCAGAAACTGTAAACTCCCTGTTTTCTTGATATTTCATGGGAGGTAGTCACTCTTTTAAAAAGCATGTATTGTAGTTAATTCAAACAGCAACAATGGGATCATTTGTTAAACAGAAAGTTGTTTTTAATCGACGTCTGCCTTTAGCAAAAAACTGCTTGGTTCCATGCAATTATTTAGACAATATTTGATCCTCATTTTAACACTATATACTGACTAGTATACAGAAAAACCACAGTAATTTTTGTTTTTGTTTTTACAAGGTAGGTTCAAAAACATACATATTCGGCAAAAACTTTTACACTTATGCATAAGTACAAAAAGTTTCATATATTTTACAGCATTACAAAAAATAAATATCTTCATACAGCCGAACTTCATTACATTGAACTTCAAGGGGTCAAAAGTTTTGTTTGCTCTAGCCGATGGTTTGCTTTATCTGAACAGTTAAGAAATACAATACTAAAATAAGGGGACCAAAATTTTTGTTCATTATACACTAGAACGAGGTTCAACTGTATTTACATTAATATTTATTAAAATATAGAAAATAATGGAAATAGAGAATTTACATCATGTATACTATCGTAATACACATAAGTTCATCCAAGTCACAAATATGCAGCCATACCATATTAATGAGAATATACTCCATAAATGTAATTATGTAGACATAACATCAATAGAATTAAAAACAGGTTGAAATGAGCCAAACTAACAATACAAAATAAGCTTGTAAGAAATTGATAAAAATTTTATTTTATTATTAAAACAGAATATGTGACTTCTATATTGCTTTATTAATCCAATGCACACCAGGCCAGTTTATCTATAAAGGAACTGTAATACCAGATTATTCAGTTTTGTTTAACCCAATGACTAATAATAATGCCATCTAGCAAATGAAAATGAAGGCTAAAAATATCAAGATGTGGGGGGGGGAAAAAAAAAAAAAAAAAAAAAAAAAAAGGCTTAGAATACCAGATAACCAGACTCTGTTTAAGAATACCAGGCAGGAAAAAATTGTCTATGCAATAATACCACGAATGTAAGAAGGTACATCCTTGGTATTCATGTGCAACATTATAAAAACGAATGCATGAATGTTCCTGGTGCGCAAGGGGTTAAAAGATAGAGAAATGTAATCAGTATTAATACTTAATGAAGTGTTAATACCTAATGTTAATTCCAGAGTATAAATACTTAATGAAAAACAGTAAAACATACAAAATATTTAATCAAAAATCATAAAATACAGATGTTAACTTTAAAACCTAAAACATACACTTAGCACTTGATTTAGGTAAATATTACTTATACCTAATATACATTTATCATAATTGGTAAAAAGAATTGAAATTTATGATAATTAATTTGTTAGAAACAATACCAAATCAGATTTAATAAAAAATACTGTACTATTATACACCAAAATAATGACTATTTTTTCTGTTGGGTGAAGAGGGGATTTACACATGTAGAATTCAAGGGAAAAGAAAAATTTTCAAGAGGTTTTGAAGCAAAAATATCCAATCTCAAAATGTTTTTATGTGAAGTTGATGGGGTATGCTCCTTGTGCTCCCTGCTGCCATTATGCCTTTAAACTGTTGAGGATGTAAAACATCACAAAAATTGTTTTGGAATAAGAAAAATATTGATATTCATACTAATATTTTTGTCTATAATATGGTTAGCATTAAATGCATTTTTCTGAATATAAATTTAACATAGACAGCACATAAGCTTAAATCAAGCTTGACATTTCTTTGAATTTGACGTATTAATACAAGCTTGACAGTTCAATTCAATAGCTTGATTTTCTCTTTCGAAAGCGTGCAGTGATGGTGCCATCTGTGAAAAAGAATGGACATTAATTGTCTAGCGTTTCTCAAATTGCTCATATTATACCGTAAAAGTTGTGTTTTATTGTATTATCGCACAAAACCTGGACATTAGAACACGCAAGGAAAGGGAATGAATGGGATAAGCCCCTCTGAAGTTAACACGAGGGGAGTTTTAGTTTTATTTACATTAGTAATTCCATTAACATTAGTAAATCCATTAATTAATTAATTTGCCATAAAAATAAATTTTAATATAATTAACACAATTTAGTTAGTTAATATACTTCACTTTATGGGTGGTAGAATGAGGCGGTTTCCGGCCGCTACAAAATAATTTATCATCAGTCATAAATGTACTTGACCATACAATTAAAAAAAAAAAAAAGATTCTATATTTCCAAATATGGAAATTCTTCAAAATAAAATACAATTATACTACGAAATTGATTTCAAAATCAGTCATTTGTCTTGATTTTGTCCAGTATTGCCCAACATGAGAGTCGTGATATTGAAAGTTTTAAAACGTGTGCTGCTGTTAAGTTTATATTATGTTTATTTCCCTATTAATAGAGTCTCTAAATCACACATAACATTATTTTAATTTTGATGCATCCCATGGAAAAATAAAAGAAACAAATAACACATCGGCCACTTATCAATCTGGCCAGAAATAACCCTAACAGTCACTTCAAACTTTAGTCATATCAGCCCGACTCAGATTCGTGCAACGGATAGGACGCTCGCCTCCCAACCCAAAGGTCCCGGGTTTTATTCTAGCCGTGGACACTTGATGGAAACAGATAAAATTAAATTGAAATTTCAGCATAGAGGGGAAAATGCGTGGCAAAATAAAATATGTGTGGCAAGTTCGCTGACCGGCGCCCCGTGTATTTAGGAAATTTTTTTTTTAGGAAAATTTTTTAAGCTTGAAATTAAGCTTGATTCAAGCTTGAAATGTCAAGCTTAATGCAAGCTGGGCAAGTGTAAACTAGAACACTTGATTCAAGCTTGCATTAAGCTTACACGCTTGAAATTTTCAAGCTTAATTCAAGTTTATTGACTTGATAAATCAAGCTTGCTGTGCTGTCTGGGAACATTATGCATATAAAGTAAAAATTTATAAATCAATCCCTTTAAGGTATAAAAACTTAAATAATGAAAAATAATTAAAATCTGTGTTAAATAACATCATAAAATATACTTATCATGATACAATTATCTCGTGGAACTTTTTATACCACTTGAAACAACTATTGTGACAAGTACCTTTTTGGTGCTATTTAACAAAGTTTTAAATTACTTTTACTTTTGAATATCAGTTTTTTATGAGTGTCCTAGTTAAAAGAAATCATGGTTTATGAATGAAAAATTGAAAATTCAACCCATATTGATGTCTATATGCATGTGCATCTTCTAACAGGCAAAGGCATAATGCAATGCAATGAATTAATGCTCTCACTATGAGTTCAAAATTTTGCCTTTAAAAATACACAGAACAAGACAATTTATACAGCAGAAAATTTCAATGGTGTTAAAAGATTTACAATATAAGAAAGAACTAAAAAAATGCCAGTAAAAAATTACTTATACTAATTATATTGCTTTTCTATGATGCACCTCAATTGATGTCTTTTTAAACTACTTTTTGTAGAAAATGATTTCCGACAAGTAAGACAATGAAATGGTCTATCCCCTGTATGTTTGACTCCATGATATATGAGGTGATGTTTATTTCTAGATGAATAAGAACAAAATTTACAACAGAACCTGCGAAGTTTTTGATTTGAAATGCCCCCAGTTTCAATAACTGCGAAAAACATTGGATAATCTTCTCTGGAACTAGCACCTAAAAAAAATTAAACACAGGCATTTAGATCATATTTATTTCATCACAAGATACAATTTTAAAATAATAAAGGAAAATATACATTTTAACATCAATAAAATTATAAACATCTAATGAAATATACATAACAATTTTTTTCCTTTCTATAAGAACAATAAATAAACAAGAAAAGAATTACCACAAAGATTTATATTCAGGGTTTAAAAAAACCTGGGTGCCTGATCGCTCAGGCGACTAAAAAGCATTTCTTAGTGATTAGTTTTTTCAAAATTAATATAATTGAATATATATGTGACTCCTAAAAATTTTTGCTGGCTCCTAAGATTTTACAGCTTTTGTCAATCTTTGTTAATATTCCTATTTTTCTTTCTCTCAGGCACATGTGGAAAAAGACATAAAAATGAGTGTTTGCATATTGATACATGCTTCCCACTCAATTTCTGAAACATTAACTTTCAAATTCTTTCTTGAAACATTAACTTTCTAATAAATATGTATAATTTCTGGACTATTTCAAGTTTCTAAGTTTCTTATTTAAAAATTCTGATTATATTATTACCATGACTGTTAAAATATAAAATTTTTCTATTGGTGCATTCTATCATTGAATAAAACATACGTGATCAAATGCAGGACATTTCACAAAAAGAAAATTCTAACTCATCACATTTTGTTTTTGTACAGAGTAAATAGAGAAAATTTTTACAACACATATCACAGGGAGCCCCCATGAGAAAGACACAGAAATAGTAGCTTTAGTAGCCTTAAGGGTACAAAATATTTGCCTTTATAATAAAAATAGTACCCCCTTTAACAATCTAAAAAGTCTGAAATCTTAATAAGACTGACTGAATAAGATAAAAATCCTCTAGACAATCATAATATTAAAAAAAATTTTAAACTTTTAAAATGTAAACTTACATTTTGTTTTCTGATTTGTTATACAGCATTTGTGAAAGATTATATAGGTATATATTACTCCATAGTAGATGATGTTTAACTTTAGGTCTGTTCTCTCATATGCAAAAGTTCATGGAACATAACATTACAAAGTAGATAGTTTACCAGAATCAATAAATATGGAGACTATAGAGTTTTAGATCTTTAGTATCTGTTACGATATTAACAATACTCTAAGTTTACTTACGATACGTTTAATACGATATTAACAATACTCTAAGTTTATGGAGAGAGTTTTACTACCACACGGATAATAAATGTAGAATATGTACAAGAAAAACAATTTCATTTATGACTTCACTATTACAGATACTTACATTGAAGACAAATATAAATTATTACATTGAAGACATTAATATGTCTTCAATGTAACATATTGAAGACATATATCATTACATTGAAGACAAATATAAAATACTGAACATAAAGTTTCCGTATTTTATATTTGTCACACGGATAATAAATATAAGATATGTACAAGAAAAACAATTTAATTTATGGCTTCACTATTACAGACACTTTATCATTACATTGAAGGCAAATATAAAATACTGAACATAAAGTTTACTAAACTAAGTTTAAACGAAAGTGTCTTCTTTTATGTTGGGCAAGATGCGATGATTGGCGAAAGGATTTATTGCAAATAACACACATGTAAGGTTTTTCACCAGTATGAATAAGTACATGCTTTTGCATATCTTGTTTGTATCTAAAACACTTCCCACAATAACTGCAAGGAAAGGGTTTATATAAATCAAAAGTTTTCTTGCTGTTTTCATTAGAAGTGCTTGTATCTTCTGGTGGCTTAAGATTATAATCAGGATTAGCAAGCATAGCTATGGACTTTTCAAGTGAGAAATTAGGTTGACCTGATATTTTAGTGAACAAATTCATCTGGAACACATCTGAAAATAAATAGTAAGTTACCAGAATATATAAAAGTTTAATAACCTACATAATAGTATTCAAGCACAATTAAATTGATATTCTGTTATCTTTAATTTAAATGTAAACATGATTTATGATCTAGGATGTGTGAACAAAGTTGAAAACAAATAACAGTTGCTTTTCAAGTTTGATATCTGGTAACAATAACTGCCTGTTATAGTTACCAGATATAAACTTAACTGTCAAACAGTAGATTTCCTACTGTTTGATAGTTAAGTTTATATCTTGTAGCTATCACTAGAACTGTATGGTTTTATCATTAACTGCATACAGAGGAGTAAATGATGTCAGGAAGCAAAGGTATGCATCTTATTGCCTTCTCAACAAAAGAGAAAACTTTAAAGGATGTAAAAAATATTAGAATAGGAGTGAGTACTAATGCACCCATACTCTCTTAAACTAAGTGTCGATCTAGGAATTTTTACTAGGGTCCCATTTTTGTGAATTTCAATACTTAATTTTGTGAATTTCAGCACTTATTTTGTGAAATTTCGTACCAATAAAAAAAATCCTTTTTTTGTTAAAATAATTGATTAAACAAATTAAAATGGGGCCATTTTAATTGATTGCAATTTTGTGAGGGGGTCACAAAGCGGACCCAATTTTCATCAGCATCGACCCTTGCTTAAACTCATAAGTTGATGTTCAACATCTTTACATCTGGAGGGAACCAGGAATGTGAAATCTTCTAATAAACATTATGGTTTGTGACCATTTTGGTATTGCAGGTGTGATGGTATGGACACAGATAATGATCTATGGATGCATGCCAATGTACATTTTTTAACAGCAGATCTGTGACTGCCTAGAGAAATCAGGATCCTAGCTTAAAGCTTTTTGTAAGATTTTTCATGGGTGCATATGGATCTGACATAATGCTTGATTATTTTTTTAAGATAAGGCCACACTGAGTAAATCTGAGATAATTTTGAGAAATCTGTGATTTTATACACGTAAAAAGAATTCTGGACACCAGTTTCGGAAAGAAATAATTAAAATAAGGAAACTAAATTTTTCATTTAATTGTTTCCAGCAGGAAAAAAGTTTCATGAATCATATGATAGCAGATCTGATATAAAATAAGCAAATTTAATCTATTTCAAGTTTTAAAATGAAAGGAAAAGATGAATAAGCCTTTTAAAAAATTATTAA